>VWZI01020303.1:42487-66326 GCA_013396835.1 Psilopogon haemacephalus | reverse complement strand
GGGAGCCTAATATAGTATAAAGCAGCAGTTATTGAACTATCTGGCCAAATAATATTGTTTTGCCCAGACTAATTAGTGTTCTGCTCACCTCAAGTAGCTGTAAAAAAAAACCCACAAAAAAAACTCCAAAACAAAACCATAACTCTCACATCCCCTCCAGTTCAAGTTTGGCTATCTATAGCATCTTCATTTTTGAGAGTGCACCAACTACAATGGTTCTGTCAGAGCTTTTGTATTTCAGTAGTGCCCTGAAGGAGGGGAGCTGACCAAAACAAAGTGTCACAAGCCCTGCATCTCCTGCTCTGTGTGATCTCAGCAGTGGCAAGCATATTTCATACTGGAACTTTCAGAGATAAAGATTTCTTTGTCCAAAGCCTGTGATGCAAAGGGGATAACCTGTCCACTTTGTTCTGGCTCAGATGCTGTTCTCCAGCTCTTGCTGCCTGTAGCTAAACCCACCTAAAGGCTACCAAGCATAGCTAACAGGAAGCTATACCAAGGCTATTGCTCTAGAAATCTTCTAGCCTACCTACTTCCCTTTTGCACTAGAAATGTTCTGCCTCCCTACTTCCCTTTTGCTCTAGAAATCTTCTTGCCTCCCTACTTCCCTTTTGACTTCCTTGCACAGTTCGCTGTGGCATCCCCAGAAATGGTATATGGGGCCAGAGCAGCTGCTGTGAGGCAGTGGCTGAAGCTTCTTTGTGAACATAAGGAAAAACTTTTGCATTGCAAGGGTGACAGAGCACTGGAACAAGCTGCCCAGAGAGGCTGTGGAGTCTTCTTCCCTGGAGATACTCAAAACCTGCTTGGATGCATTCCTGTGTGACCTAATTTAGGTGATGCTGCTCTGGCAGGGGAGTTGGACTAGATGATCTTTGGAGGTCCCTTCCAATCCCTAATGGTCTGTGAGTCTGTGAAAATAAAAAGAACTCTGAGAAAGGTGAGAAATCCTTTTGTACCCATATCCCCAGCCCGAGAGCTGGGAGATGTCTGAAGAGTATAACCAGAAACCATAGAGTTTTATGAATGAAAATCATGGCATATGACTTCGTTCTATGAGCACCTTTGCTCCTCAGATATTAATTAGGGGCAGCAGCAGTTTCCAAGAAGAAGCAAAACTTCTGCTTTTTCTGGCTTCCACATGTTTGAACTGACTTCTGCATCTCAAAGACGATGAGTCTTGCTGTAGGACCGTGTGATTTAGAGTATCTTCACTTTTTTGGTAACATCAGTTTTTGCTGGGGTGTGAAACATGCTCATGTGGCAGATCCGTGAACACCAGCTGCTCAGCAGGACCTCATCCTGCACAATTTAGAGCATGGAAAGGATTGAACAATTGTATTTTGACTATGAGGACAATTGTTGTTTCTCTCCTACTTACAGTACCCAGAGCACCCCCAAATCCTGAGCGTGAGCACTGTAGTCAACCTTTTTAAGGTCGGTTTTAGAGGCAGCATTCCAGTCTTCACACCAGGAGACAGCTCTCTCAGGGAGCTTCAGCAGAATGAAAGACTGTAAAGATCACCACAGAATCTGCAGGAGCAGTTCTCCAGATGTAATATTTGGCAACAGACTTTTTTAGCATTTCAGCGCACTTTAGCCTCCCCCCTCCCCAAATTGTGTTATTTTCACCAAATAATTGTTGACTCCATACAGCTTTTTATGCTCACTTCATTCAGCATTTTGTATGCTATTCATTCCTCTTAGAAAGACATACTTACGTGTTTGGCAGATGGAGAATCCTGCAGCTGAATAGTTCCGGATGCCATCCAGTCCTTTTTTCCTCCCCTTCTTTTCCTCCTTTCCCTTCTTTCCTAAATCTCCCCCCCAGATTAAAGCAGGCTTTGCACAGGTTTTTAATTTTGCAGTGTGTCTGAAAAGTAAGAATGACTCAGGGGATGCAAAATATGTGAAATGAAGTGACTTCAGCTATGAAATTCTGGAGGTGAATGGCTTCATACGCAGCGCCTGCATTGATCATTCTACGATTCTGTGGTTTGGTTCAATGAGTTAGCAGTGTTTTCTGTATTGCAGCTATTCAGGTCTTAGAAGCATTACCAGCAGGGCAAGGGAGGGGATTCTGCCCCTTTACTCTGCTCTCCTCAGACCCCACCTGGAGTACTGTGTGCAGTTCTGGAGCCCCCAGCACAAGCAGGACATGGAACTGTTGGAACGAGTCCAGAGGAGGGCCACAAAGATGATCAGAGGGCTGCAGCACCTCTGCTATGAGGACAGGCTGAGAGAGTTGGGGCTTTTCAGCCTGGAGAAGAGAAGGCTTTGAGGAGACCTTATAGTAGCCTACCAGTATCTGAAGGGGGCCTACAGGAGGGCTGGGGAGGGACTGTCCACAAGGTCTTCTAATGACAGGACAAGGTGGAATGGGTTCAAATTGGCAGAGGGGAGATTTGAATGGGATGTTAGGAAGAAATTCTTCACAGTGAGGGTGGCGAGGCACTGGAACAGATTGCCCAGGGAAGTTGTGGCTGCTTCCTCCCTGGATGTGTTCAAGGCCAGGTTGGATGAGGTCTTGAGTGTCCTGATCTAGTGGGAGGTGTCCCTGCCTATGGCAGGGGGTTGGAACTGGATGATCTTTGAGGTCCCTTCCAACCTAAACCATTCTATGATTCTATGATTCTTAGAGATGCCTTCCTATCACCATTTACAAGAATGAGCAGAAGTAAAGGCATGAATTGACAATTACCTCCACTTCTGCATTTCCTGACATGTCCTGTTGTCCTCCTCTTTCTCTCTCTCTTACTTTCACCCCTCTAATGGCTTTGGCCCTGGGCTCAGGGCTAAGCCTGCAGGCAAGGTTTTGCCAGACTTCAGTTCCTAGTCTGATGTAAATTCATGCAAGCACAGAACCCACTGAGAGTAGGTAGAGGCAGTGAATTGAAAACCTCTGCTGTAGTTTTAGTCCTGCTACAGCAACAGGGGCTCTAACTTCTTTAATATCTTTTGCATGAGGAACCAGCTTCTTATCTCTTGCAAAAGGACATGTCTCTAAAGGCAAGAGTCTGAATTATCCCAGCTAGGCAAACAGCTATGCTTGTATTTTACAGATCAGAAGAGCAGCATTTTCTTCAGCTATTTCCTCCCCCACTTTTTATTTCTACAAATTTCCTTCCAGCAAACATTTCCTCTGCCAAAGTTTTAAGAGGAAGTGAATATCTCACGCATGCATATTATTGAACGTACCTGTGCACATCTCAAAGGTCCTGAGGTCATTTCCTGAAGCATTCCTTCTGAATGTTTGCATTCAGAAAATGGTTGTAACATTAAAAAAGATAAAAACCAAATCAAACCAACAAAAACTAACCAACCAACCAGTGACCAAAAAAATCCCTCTCCAAACAAATAAACCAAACAACTCACTGAAAAAAGAGTGAGAAACCTTTTACCTATCACCTCCACACACACCTTACTTAATATCCTTGTTGCTCAGTTCACTCAGGTTTCAAAATTCCAAAAGATTAGGAACAAACAACTTTTTTTTTTTGTCCTGTTAACTGATTCTGAAACTAACAACTTTTGCTTTTATCTTTTGTTACAGAGAAAAGTCATGCCAAGTGCAGAAGGTTAGAATGAGATGATCTTCACAGTCCTTTCCATCCAAATCACAGATTCACAGATTGCATTAGGTTGGGAGAGACCCTCAAAGGTCATCTTGTTCAATCCCCTGCAGTGATCAAGGACACCTCCAACTACATCAGGCTGCCCAGGGCTACGTTGAGTCTGATCTTGAATGTCTCCAGGGACAGGGCCTCAACCACAGCACTTGGTGACCTGTTCCAGTGTTTCACTACCCTCATCGTAAAGAACTTCCTCTGTATGTCCAACCTAAATCTAGCCTGCTCCAGTTTAAAACCATTTCCCCTCACCCTGTCACTACAAGCCCTCTTCAACATTCCTTTCCTAGACTTCCTGTAGGTCCTCTTCAGATACTGGAAGGCTGCTCTAAGGTCTCCTTGGAGCCTTCCCTTCTCCAGGCTGAACAGCCCCAATTCCTTCAGCCTGGCTTTGTAGCAGAAGTGATCCAGTCCTCTGATGTCATTGGTGGCCCTCCTCTGGACTTATTCCCTCAAGTCCATGTGTCTCTTGTGTTGAGGGCCAGAGCTGGATACAGTACTCTAGGGGAGGTCTCACCAAAGCAAAGTGTCAGAATCACCTCTCTTGACCTGCTGGCCACACTTCTCTTGATGCAGCCTAGGATGCAATTAGCCTTCTGAGCTGCAGATTCACATTGTTGGCTTGTGTCCAGCTTCTCATCCACCAACAACCCCAAGTCCCTTTCTGCAGGATTGCTCTCAATTTCATTATCCCCCAGCCTGTACTGATATCAAGGGTTGTCTCAACCTAGGTGCAGGATTCTTCACTTTGCCTTATTGAACTTCATGGAATCCTCATCAGCCCACCTCTCCAGGTCCCTCTGGGTGGGATCCCCATTCTTCAGTCTTATCAGCTGCACCACTCAGCTTGGTATCATCAGCAAAATTGCTGAGGCTGCATTGTCTGTATTGTTGATGAAGATACTAACCAGCACTGGTCCCAGTACAGACCCTAGACAGACACCAGTTGTCACCTATCTCCATCTGGACACCAAACCAGTGACTGCTACCCTTTGTAGATGATCATGCAACCAATTTCTTATCCACTGTACAGTCCACCCATCACATCCACATCTCTCAGCTTAGACATAAGGCTACTATAAGGTCTCCTGGAAGCGTTCTCTTCTCCAGGCTGAAGAGCCCCAACCTTCGTAGCCTGTCCCCATAGCAGAGGTGCTCCAGCCCTCTGAGCATCTTTGTGGCCCTCCTCTGGACTCTCTCCAACAGTTCCATGTCCTTCTTGTGTTGGGGGCTCCAGAACTGCACACAGTACTCCAGGCAGGGTCTGAGGAAAGCAGAGTAAAGGGGGAGAATCCCCTCCCTTGCCCTGCTGGCCACACTGCTCTTGATGCAGCCCAGCACACAGTTGCTGTCTGGGCTGTGTGCACACTGCAGGCTCATGTTGACCTTTTCATCACCCCAGACCCCCAGGTCCTTTTCCTCAGGGCTGCTCTCAGCCATTCGCCTCCCACCCTGGATTTGTGCTTGGGATTGCAGCGACCCAGGTGGATTTGCAGAGTCACAGAATTGTAGAACTATGGAATTACAGAATGTTAGGTGTTGGAAGAGACCTCTGGAGATCATCTAGTCCAACCCCGCTACTAATGCATGTGTGCTTAGATCACTGCATGCTACTGGTCCCATGTCCTGAGTCCTCTGTACACTTCTGGAGTTGCTCCAGAAGGTGGAAGAAAGAACAGAAAGAAAAGAAAGAAAAAGCAAAAATTCAGAAGCTACCAGTGACTACCACCTCAGCAGGAATGGGAAAATACAGACAAGCATGTCACTCTTCAAAGTGCACTTTTTAAGTAGCCCTGTCTAGGGGCATGTAGAAGTTGGACAGGAGAGAGAGAAAGCCTAGAAGGAGGGCACCACCAGGGCAAGCCATCACTGCACACTGAGAGGCCAAGGGAAAATTAACACCCACATGTTTTTCTCTCTGTTTTTAAATGCTTTGTTCAGTACTCTGCTACACCACAAGGCTGTTGTCTGGCAGTGCGTGCCAGACACACACTGACACTTTAAATGCAAAAAGTGGCTTCAGTCGTGTCTAACTTCATGGCCACAGGAGTGAAAGTAAGGAAGATCTGTAGAGTCAGAGGAAAGACAGGTAACATACACTTCTGACAACAAGGTGCCACTCACACTGGGGCCTATTTAGGAAGCCAGCAGAAACTTGGCAGTCAAAGATGGAGAAAAGGAGTGCGTGACCTGACTTGTGTGCGTGGCCATGGTGTGCTGATGCAGAACAGGGAGTTCTTCACTCATTTACAGAAAGGCAAGACTGGGGAAAGGATGTGTAGAAAATAGCTTGCAAGGATTTTAAAGTCACTGCTTGGCTCCCCACTTGCTGAGCAGTATGCTGATGAAAATGACCTTACACTTGCTGCATGCTGCACACTGAGGAGCCCAGCAGGGAAATCCCTGATATCGAATAATTGTTTCCTTGAGCTAGACTTTCCATGTTAAAAAGCAGCAAACTTATACACATTATGTAACCCTCCTGTTTATTCTTACATTTTTAATTTCTCCAGGCATCTTCATCTGCAGCTACTCCATTGATTTTAATACTGGGAAAAGGTATCAGAAGAACAGCTCTAGAAGATTACATCCCTTTATGTGACTGGGAAGCAGTGCCTGGGTAGCTTTCCTTTTGGTGCAAGATCAATGAGCTTCCCCAAAGATGGATGAGAACCACCAGGTCTAATGAGGGTGGCTCACTCCTGCTGTTTGCACACTCTTTGGTGTGTTGCCTGAGATTAAGAAGAACTGCACAGAAACTCTGGCAAATAGGGTTTGAATTTGTTTTTCTTTTCCTACTGTTTGCTGATGGCTAAATGCTCAAAGAAGAAGCTCAGCTGCTGGAGTTTGTTGTTGCTCTGGGGAGTCAGGCCCTGGGTCTGCTTTTGCCAGTCAAGGCTACCCTAGAATGCTTTTTTTCAGTGGCAGCATGGGAACTTCCTGGGAGCCACTTGACATGCACATGAGTTCCACTTCAACTTGCTAAATATTTTAGCAATGGGAAGAAGTATCAGAAAACAGAACATTCTTGTATTTCATAGAATTTACTTGGTTACTTATAAAGACTCCTGTATCTGATCAGTCAGTCTTGACTGTCCAATGTTTAGACCAGCATCCACCTTCACCATGAGAGTGGTGAGAGTCTGGAATGGGTTGCCCAGGGAGGTGGTTGGGGCCACATCCCTGAAGGTGTTTAAGGCAAGGATGAATGAGGCTCTGGCCAGCCTGATCTAGGGCAGGGTGTCCCTGGGCATGGCAGGGGAAGTTGGAACTAGATGATCCTTGTGGTCCCTTCCAACCCTGACTGATTCTATGATTCTATGATTTGAAACAAGCCAGTTCTGTGGGAACACCACAAGAGCTCTGCCTTTGCCTGGAGCTGTGGTTACAGACACTCGTGCATAGTTTCTTGACCTAGTCACCAAAGAAGTTCTCTCCTCCAGAAAGCAAGAAAGTGTTGGTATTGAATCAGAAATTGAAAGGATAATTTGATCTTCCATATTGAGTTTTGACCTTTTTTTTTTTTTTTTTCTTCTTTTAATTGTATTGCAAAATGTGGGAATTGGTATGGATGAAGTTTCACTGCCTTATACTTTAGAAGACAGCACTGAGAGGGATCACTGATAAGGAGGCGAAAACCAATTAGTGAGCTATCAATCAAAGCAGTAGAAAGGCTTTGGTGCTCCTCATCCACCTAACATCTGCCCTGGCACCTGGATCCTTTATGGCTTTAGCCTTGTGGAAGAAGGCTAGCTATCTTGTAGCTTGTGGGAGAAGGCTTTCTGTTATGCCAATGATTATTGTAGACTGTCTGTTTTTTCCCTGCACCCATCATGATAAAGATATATAAACCCTTGGATTGTCAGAATAAATTCTCTTTGGATCTGAAGTGTGGACTGTGAATTGTCTCCTGCAGCAAAAGTCTCTTCTGATACATCTTCCTATTTTTATTTAATCATAGAAGTGCAGTTACCTTTTTTTTCCTTTTTTTTCTTTTTCCTTTTTTTTTTTTTTTTTTTTTTTTTTTTTTNTTTTTTTTTTTTTTTTTTTTTTTTTTTTTTTGTTAGCACCACAGCTGAAGTTGAATCTGTAACAACAGAATCAGATTACAGCTATGGTACATTTGAAAGAGCAGCTGTCCAATATGCACCATGTATGCACACAAGATCTGCTCACATATTGTAGTACCTGTAAAATCACAGAATCACAGAATGGTTTTTTTGGAAGAGACCTTGATGGTCATTTTGTCCAACCTTCAACCCAGCAAATACCAGGTCCACACATCATTTAAATGCCTCGAGGGATGGTGACTCCGCCAGTGCCCTGTGCAGATCATTCCAATGCTTGATAAACCTTTCTGTGAAGGAATATTTCTTAACATCCAGCCTGAACCTCCCCTGACACAGCTTGTACCCATTTTTTCTAGTCCTGTCGCTTGCCACTAGTAAGAAGAGACTGTCTCCTACTTGCTCTAACCTCCCTTCAGGTAGTCACAGAGCAACAAGGTCTCCCCTCAGCCTCTTTTTCTCCAGACTGGATAACCCCAGCTCACTCAGCTGCTCCTCCTAGGACTTGTGCTCTAGGTCCTTTGTGAGCCTCACTACCCTTCTCTGGATGCACTTCAGCACTTTTATGTCCTTACAGTGATTGGCCTGAAACTGAGCACAGTATTCAAAGTGTGGCCTCACCAGTGCTGAGTACAGGACAATCACCTTCCTGTCCCTGCTGGCCACACTGTTTCTAATTCATGCCAGGATGCCACTGACTTCTTGGCCACCTGGGCAGACTGCTGACTCATGTTCAGTCAGCTGTCAACCAATACCCTCAGGACCCTCTCCAAGTCCCAGCTTTCCAACCACATATTCCCAAGTCTGCAGCTTACCATGGGGTTGGTGCGACCCAAGTGCAGGACCTGGCGTTTGGCCTTGTTGAACCTCATACGATTAACCTTGGGCCATCAATCTAGCCTGTCTAGATCCTGTTGTAAAGCTTCCCTACCCTTTAGCAGATGGAAAGAGCCATCCAGCTTGGTGTCATCTGCAAACTTACCGAGGGTGCACTCTATCCCTTCACCTAGACCATTAATAAAGATATTAAAGAGGACAGGACTCATTACTGAACCTTGGGGAACTCTGCTGGTGACCAGACCCCAGCTAGATCTAACTCCGTCTACCATCCACCCTCTTTCTTATCCAGTGCAGAGTGTATTCTCCAAGCCTTGTGTAGTGGTTTAGCAGTTACCTGCCCGCCCCCCACCTCCCACCTTTTAAAATAAACCCCGACTAGGACTCAGGAACACTGGAAGTTAGTAGATGAAGCTTTATATTTGCAGCAATGCACAATATACAAGCAAATATTTACAAGGTATAACAGATATTTACAGGTATATACAGTAAAAAGGTAATACAGAAACATCACAGCATCTCTCAGAGACCAAAATCCCCAAGAAGGGTAACCAACCACCCCCTACCACCTTTCCCCCCTTCCCCAGTCTTATTTCACCACCTGTTGATGCTGCAGAAAAGTGGAGGTAGATCACCCGGGGGGGATTAGAAGTAGGAAAGTATTTAGTAGAATTACTCTGAATTAGCTACCAAGACAGAGAGACGAAGGAGACCATGCAAAGAGCAGCCACAGCCAGAGCAGTCAGAAACCATCTGATATCTAATGTTTTGGGTACAATTCTTAAAAACAACTTTTTTTTTCTTTCTCAGTAAAGCTCTGGGTGAAGTGACATCCTGTGTTTTCCTCTCTCAGCCAATAGCCTAATTTCTCACTCAAATTCTCCAATTAGTTCAAACCAGCACACCTTGTGCCATAAGTTTCTAAAGAAGAATGCTGTGGGAGGCAGTGTCAAAGGCTTTGGTGAAGTCCAGGAAATTAAAGAAGTGTGTGAACTCAGTCTCTGCCAACCACAAATTATGCAGTGCAGTTTCCTGCATTTGGGCAGCACACTTGGAGTGCAAGGGATGAGCCTCACCCTGGGAAAAAAAACCTGTCTGACCATGGTGTCTCCCCTGCCAGGTAAGTATGTGCTGTATATAATCTCAATTTAATTTGCACATTGCATAGAACTATAACGTGCTTTGCAGTACATTAACAGGATCTGGATAATAGTCATGCTTGACTTTAGAGAAGGGAAAGGATTCAGTATTAAAATCACCTGGATAGTATTTTACAACATACTTACTCACTCTCTGCTTGATAGCAAGAACATTTGGGGTTTTCTTTCCAGGGAAATATTTTCTTTATGGAAGTAATAATAATATTTCCCATCAAATCCTGTGAGTTACACACTTCATTTAATAGAAATGTGCACATACTGAAAAACAACACATTGCAATGAATAAAAGCGTTAAGGTGAATATGGCACAAACTGAGAGATATCTAGACCTCTGCACACAGAATCACAGAATGTCAGGGGCTGGAAGGGACCTCAAAAGGGGTCCAGTCCAACCCCCCCGGCCACAACAGGATCACCTATACCAGATCACAGAGGAACAGGCTTTAAATATCTCCAGAGAGGGAGACTCCACAACTCCCCTGGGTAGCCTGTTCCAGTGTTCCAGCACCCTTGCTGTGGAAAAAATTTCCCCATGTTCACACGGAACTTCCTATGCCTCAACTTCCACCCATTGCCCCTTGTCTTGTCATTGAGCATCACTGAGCAGAGCCTGGCTCCAGCCTCCTAGCACTCAACCTTTACATATTTATAATCAATGAGGTCACTTCTCAGTCTCCTCTTCTCCAAGCTAAAAAGCCCCAGCTCCCTCAGTCTCTCCTTGTCAGGAAGATGTTCCACTCCCTTAATAATTTTTGTGGCTCCGCACTGGAGTCTTTTCAAGCAGTTCCCTGCCCTTCTTGAACTTAAGGGCCCAGAACTGGATGCAATATCCCAGATGCAGCCTCACCGGGGCAGAGTAGAGGGAAAGGAGAACCTCCCCCTGGACCTACAAACCACATCCCTTTTAATACGCCCCAGAATGGCATTGACCTTTGTGGCTGCAGCATAACACTGCTGGCTCATGGTCAACCACTAGGGCCAAACTGATTGGTGCCTCTAGGTAACATATTTAAGAAAGGAAAAGCTGCTGGGTCAGTTCTTTTGTGTTGGAGAGGAGTGGGTCAGAGGGAGACAACCATGTGGATACCAGAGTCAAAAAGGACGGAGTGGGGACAGCATGCTGGAGCATCTGTGGTGAGATGGTAGACTGAGCCCCTGCAGATCTTATGGTGGAGGGAACTCCACCGGCAGCCCACGGAGAACCCCACATCACAGCAGGGCACTGATCTTGGAGAACCCTATGGTTCTGAGGGAAAGCCTACACTGGAGCAGTCCATTGCTGGGAGGACCTTGGCCCATGGTGTCTTGGTAGGGCATAAGTCCTGCCAAGTTAGTTCAAACCCCTGCTCTCCTCCTGTAGCAAGGTCCAGGGGTTGATGGTGTGAGCAAAACAATGAAGGTTTGGCCCAATAAGGCCCCGAAGGCACATGGCCAAGCCAGGTATCTTGTGCTGCCCCTCAAGTGCTGGGGTGGATACCTAGGCACAGGACTTTGAGTTCACTGGCCAGAACAATGGACGCTAATGCCTATTGGCCAGTTCCACCTTTCAAAATAGCGTATTTGAGGGGGTGATTTAGAGCCATTGTCTGCTTCTTCCTGCTGCCTTTCACCGGGACCGGAGACCTATTCACAGCTCTTTCACTGCAGCCACCTGTCTGCAGCCTGCACTGCAGTTTTGCACCATCAGCCAGCGGGAAGGCAAAGCTTTCCTCCTCCTCCTCTCCAGGGACACTTTGTATCTATGAGTAGTACTCATAGATACTCTGTGAGTACGGAGTAGTTAGAATTTCCCCTGTTATCAGGTCCCTGCTTTCCAAGTTCTGACTGTTTTGATACAAGGCAAACTAGCCCGAGCATAATGTGGAACCAGGTGGTTATGTTTATGTCAGGTCTGTTTCAGATAACCCCCTTGAGCCGAAGCGGACAGGACCCTTCCAAGTCCTGCTAACATCCTTCACTGCCATCGAGATCAAGGAACAAACTGCCTGGATCCACCACGCCCGAGTCAAGGAGGCTCTGGTGAGAGAATGGAAACTCCAATCCCAGGGTCCCTTAAAACTATATCAACAGTTATGATAAGCTTATTGGTTATAACTGTTGAGGGATGGGAAGAATATTGCATGAGGTAGCAAAGGATAATACATCATGGGGATTTCAAGGGTTATGGGACAAATCAGCATTTTGGTTGCCTAATTTTGGATGGTTGAAGCAGTTGTTTACATTCGTATTAATACCTATAGCTATGGGAATATTAGTCTGTGTATTTGTTCAATGCTTTCTTTGGTGTACTAAAGAAACAGAAGATGTCAACTGGGATGTCCATGGACAGAGGAATCGAGTGCATTCTCAGCAAGTTTGTAGATGACACCAAGCTGTGTGGCACAGTCGATTTGCTGGAGGGCAGGGATCCATCCAAAGGGACCTGGACAGGCTGCAGAGGTGGGCCCAGGACAACCTCAACACATTCAACAAGGCCAAGTGTAAGGACCTGCACCTGGGTTGGTGCAATCCCAAGCACAAATCCAGGCTGAGTGGAGAGTGGCTGGAGAGCAGCCCTGAGGAAATAGACCTGGGGGTCTGGGGTGATGAAAAGCTCAACATGAGCCTGCAGTGTGCACACAGCCCAGACAGCAACTGTGTGCTGGGCTGCATCAAGAGCAGTGTGGCCAGCAGGGCAAGGGAGGGGATTCTCCCCCTTTACTTTGCTCTTGCCAGACCCCACCTGGAGTACTGTGTGCAGTTCTGGAGCCCCCAGCACAAGAAGGACATGGAACTGTTGGAGAGAGTCCAGAGGAGGGCCACAAAGATGATCAGAGGGCTGGAGCACCTCTGCTATGAAGACAGGCTGAGAGAGTTGGGGCTTTTCAGCCTGGAGAAGAGAAGGCTTTGTGGAGACCTTATAGTAGCCTTCCAGTATCTGAATGGGGCCTACAGGAGGGCTGGGGAGGGACTGTTCACAAGGTCTTGTAATGACAGGACAAGGAGGAATGGGTTTAAACTGGCGGAGGGGAGATTTGAATGGGATGTTAGGAAGAAATTCTTCACAGTGAGGGTGGTGAGGCACTGGAACAGGTTGCCCAGAGAGGTTGTCGCTGCTCCCTGCCTGGATGTGTTCAAGCCCAGGCCTGGATGGATGAGGTCTTGAGCGACCTGATCTAGTGGGAGGTGTCCCTGCCTATGGCACAGGGGGGTTTGGAACTGGATGATCTTTGAGGTCTCTTCCAACCTAAACCATTCTATGATTCTATGAAAAGCACCAATTAAGACAGCGAATAGAATCAGGAAAGTACTTCAAGAAGAGTTAGAGTAAGATTGGTAGCATATAGCAAAAGAACTCGCTAATTAATAAGAAAAGGGGGAGAATGATACAAGACAAATTAGAGAGTTACACATTTTTGAGGATGTCTGTAGGAATGTTAGCTTAGCCAGACTTGTGATAAGAGCACAGGCTTGTGGTGGGTCAAGGTGGGAGATGGGGAAAGGCAGTGATATCCTGGCTTGAGAGGGGTCGGTCAACCTGAGATGAAAAATACCCTGTGAGGACATCTTCTGCTCTTCGTCTCAGATAAATCTGTCAAGACCATTAGAGGGGCTGGAATTGGGATGAAGAATGGGAAAACACCTATGTTAGTGAACTCTAAGAAATAATTGTAATAACCCTACCCCTTATTATGAATATGTATCCTATCTTGTAACGTAAATTGTGGCTTGTGCTGGCATGGGGGTGCAGGATTGATGGAGTGATCCTGCCTGCACCCAGCGCTGCAATAAACATCCCTACTGCAGAACTCTCCCTGAGTTCTGGGGTTCATTTTTGTGCTGGTGTGAACTAATTGGAGAATTTGAGTGAGAAATTAGACTATTGGCTGAGAGAGGTAAACACAGTATGTCACTTCACCAGAGTTTTACTGAGAAAGAAAAAAAAAGTTGTTTTTAAGTATTGTACCCAAAACATTAGATATCAGATGGTTTCTGACCGCTCTGGCTGTGGCTGCTCCTCTTGTATGGTCTCCTTTCCCTTTGTCTTGGTAGCTAATTCAGAGTAATTCTACTAAATATTTTCCTGCTACTAATTCCCCTGACCGATCTACTTCAGCTTATCTTCAGCATCAACAGGTGGAGAGATAAGACTGGGGAAGGGGAGAAAGGTGGTAGGGGGTGGTTGGTTACCCTCTCTTGGGGATTTTGGTCTCTGGGAGGGCTGTGGTGTTTCTGTATTACCTTTTCATTGTATATATCTGTAAATATCTTATTATGTTATACCTTGCAAATATCTGCTTGTATATTGAGCACTGCTGTAAATATAAAGCTTCATTTATTAACTTCCAGAGTCTCTGAGTCCTAGCCGGGGTTTATAAAAGGTGTGGGGGGGCAGGTAACTTCTTAAACCACCACAACTTTGCACGTCAGTTTAAACTGTTTAAACTCTTTAATTCTGTGTTTATAAATAACCTTTGTGCAATTGCCTCTTGTCGAAAGAATTTCCCTAATTTAAAAATATGTATAATAATAAATCAATACAGTTTCACAATATTAATAATTCATAACCACTTATTAATAATTATAACACATGGAAGAGACCTGCAGTAGCTGGAGAAGTGTGAGAAGGACTGTCTGCCATGGGAGGAACACTGTGTTGGTGCAGGGCAGGTCTGTGAGGAGTTTTCACTCTGAGAAGGAAGAAGAAGCAGAAATAACAGGGAAGACCCATTCCCCACCACTCTGTGCCACTGTGGGGGAGGAGGTAACAGAGCTGGGCTTGGAAAGAAGAGAAGGGTGAGGGGAAGGTGTATTCAGCTAAGATCTGGTTGTATCCATCACTGTCCTACTCTGGATCAGTTGGCAGCTCAGTGTTGTCTTTGTTTTGTTTAAATTGAACTTTTTTTCCCCAAGTCCAGCTTGCCTTTTGCTCATGACCATAACTTTTGCTCTACCCAACCTTTGTCTCAACCTTCAAGTCTCTCATTGTATTTTCTCCTGCTCATCCCACCAGAGGCAGACAGGAGTGAGCAAGTGGCTGTGAGGTGCTTAGCTGCCAGCTGGATGGGCTCAAATCATGACACCTCACTTTAGTGTCAGAAATCCATTGTCAGATTTCAAAGTCAGGTTCTAACAGGACCAATGCTTCACTTCCAGATAGAAACTAAAATGTATTCAGCCTTTATCAAGCCAAAAGCACCTCTGTTTTGAGTCAGACATTTTTTGACATGTACATCGAGGGTGAAAAGAAAGATGTTAGGTGAATAGCAGTTCATCAGATTTCTGTGCTGAACAAAGCCTGTTCTTTGTGGGCTGCTGGAGGATGAGCATTGAACTGCCATAAACTCTGTTCATTCACATTCACTGGCAAGGCTTCCGCAGTACTGAGGTGCTGCAGGGGTCCCCCAGGAGAAGAGGGGAGCTCATCCCTGTACAACAGCTCGATGGTGTTTACCCTAGGCTTGCATTTCAAGGGCCAGGTCTTGAGCCTATCTGTATGTTCAAAGAGCAAGACTTTGGTATTTTTTCCTTTTTCCTCTCTTTGTTCTCAGCATGAGACCTGGAGAGTGTTCTTAGTCACAGGTTAGTCAGAGATGTTTTTGAACATTATTATTTTGGAATAGAAGGCAACTAATCAGCTCAGAGTCCATCTGTATGGTAGATAAGAAGGATGCTTGGGGATGTTGACAGAACATTTTATCTTGTAGAGGAATTAAGCCGAGTGAGAAAAAGTGAGAAAAACATCAGCGTGACCTTGGTGCCAGGAAAGGATAACGTGAGGAGGGGGTCAGGGGACTATTAGTGCAAGCACAGGCACACGGATCATAGAATCATTAAGATTGGAAAGGACCCTTAAGATCAGATATGAAGAGAAGGGAAGAGGCCTTAGCAATGTCCACTTTGCTTCCCTTAGCCACCATAGTGGGGATGATATTCCAAGGGGAGAACTACGTGTGTTTGGTCCTGGAAGCCACTTCTAGGGGCTGCCGGCTGCCTCCTTGCAGATGTTGTGGAAAGAAGGCAGGCCTGAGAAGTTCCTGCTTGGATAAACAGAGGCAAGTCTGACCAGAAGAAAGGAAGACCTTCCTAAGAAGCTGAAAGACAGTCCTCCTTTCTCTCTGGTTGTCCCTGTTCAAGAAAAAGACTGGATGGAGCTGCTCTTCCTTCTTTTCCACATGGTGTCTTTTCTGGAGGTGTTTAACAAAGCATGTAGACATGACACTCTGGGACATGGTTTAGGGGCCATGATGGTGCTGGGCTGATGGTTGGGCTGATGCAGGTCTAGGCTCAGCATTGGGCATTGCAGCTTTGGCAACTCCAGTAGCCACTGGACAACCAAAGAAGATGAAGGTGGACTTGGCAGGGGATGGAGTCATAAGCAGAAGCAGTCTAGATGAAGCCTTTGCATTTCCAAGTGTCCTGATTTCAGCTGAGATAGAGCAAATTTTCTTCCTAGCAGCTGGTGCAGTGCTGTGTTTTGGATTCAGTGTGAGAACAATGTTGACAGCACAATGATGATTTAGTTGCTGCTTAGTAGCATTTGTCCTAAGTTAAGAATTGTTCAGTCTCCTAGCCACTGAGCAGGTGGACAAGAAGCTGGGAGGGAGCATGGCCAGGACAGCTGACCTGAACTATCCAAAGGGCTGTTCCATAGCACAGAACATCATGCTTAGTCTATAAATTGTGGGGGAGTTGGCCAGGAGGTGCAGATCACTGCCTGGACATTGGTCAGTGGGTGGTGAGCAACTGCAGTGTGCATCACTCCTTTTCTTGGGGTTTGTTTCTCTCTCTTTTTGTTATATTCCTTTTCATTACAATTCTCACTATTATTCTTGTTTGTTTTTTTTTTTTAATTTTATTTTAGTTATTAAACCATTCTTACCTCAAACCACAAGTTTAACTTTTTTTTTTCTGATTCTCTTCCTCAGCCCACTGGCAGAGGGGAAGAGGGAGCAAACAGCTGCATGGTGCTCAGTTGCTGCCTGAGGTTAAACCATGACATTTAGTTAGCAGTCATCCATGGGTTTTTGCATCTTTATGGTCTTTTCAGAGTGCTGACACATGGGCCAGGCTTTTAAGGAACAGAATAAAACAAGGAAAAAAGACATCTGAGCACATTGAATGAAGATGTATTGATAAAATACCTATACTGTCTTGTGAAAGTTGCCAGCTTCTTGCAGTGCTGCCTCTGCAACTGGGAGCGAGGCACCACTGGCAAGCAGAGCCTTTGTAGCTCTCTGTGGGCAGTGTGGCAGCAATGGTCAATTTCTGGCAGGTGAACAAAACTCTTGCCATTGGCAAGCCTCTGCCATGGCTGAAGAAAATCTAAGAAGAAGAGTGGTTTTGGATAAATAGGTGGCATAGGGCTGCATTTGCAGATGAGTCCCCAGTCACCCAGGAGTGCCAGGTGGCTGCATCCTGGAGGCACTGGGAAGGAGATGACAGTGGGAGCAGGCTGGTTCTTTGCGGAGCCAGGACAAGGTCATCAAGGGTTGTTACTAGAAAAAAAAAAAAAACCATAATCAAAATGACTATTTCAAAGTAGCCAATGTGCCATGAAACTAGTCATGAAAGTACCCTTAATTTTATGTATGACTTGGCAACAAAACCTTTAATTCTCTCATTTCAGAGTTCCTGCAGAAGAAAAAAAAAAAAAGAAGAAGAAAAAAAGCTCTGCTGAGAAAAGCTTCTGTTTGTACAGATTTTATGACAGCTCTATCATGAAAAATCTGCACACTTGGATTCCTTTATTCCTCCTGCAGTCATGCTGTGCCCAGTCTGTGCTCTCACAGTAAAAGTTTAGAGGAGGTTGGAAATTATCATCCCCCTCACTTGTGAGGAATGAGGCAATCTTCAGTTAAAAAAACAAACCAAACTTCTTTTTTTTTTTTTTTTTTTAATGGCTGCCTTTCTCCCAGGGGAACTCTGAATTGGTCAGTGATAGTTCTTATCCTCATTTGGCTTAGGAATCCCTCTTGAGCACTCCAAGGCTCTCATTTCTCCATGAGAAAGACATATTACTGCCTCTACATCACTTCTCTGACAGCTCTCATAGGAAAAGCTTGGGTTTTATTCACTGGGTACAGCAGATTACTGTTAGGCTTCTGGATAAATCCAGTACCCCAGACTTTTCTCACCTGCTGCTCTTTTTGATCAAGTGAGGTGCTCAGGTTCTTCTGCTTGTGAGAAGAAACTGCCAGCAGCATTAGATGACTTTTCTTGTCAGTTTATTGGTTAACATGACCGCACAAATTCCTGCATTACTGGGAAAATCAGCAAGTTTTCCTGCTAGCCATGCTAAACTGCTTCTAGCCAGCACTGCAGCATCTCCCAGGAGGTCTCTTCTTCCGATCACAAAACTTGTTCAACCACCATCAAAATCCTTTCCGGATACTCATCCATATACTCACACATCCAATCCCTGAAAATTATCAGCTGAAAAATAAAGTCTTCACAAAGCACTAAATTCCTCACCATAGAATCATAAAATCATAGAACAGTTTAGGTTGGAAGGAACTCAAAGAGCATCCAGTTCCAAACCGCCTGCCATAGGCAGGGACACCTCCCACTAGAACAGGTCACTCAAGGCCTCACCCAGCCTGGCCTTGAACACATCCAGGGAGGGAGCAGCCACAACCTCCCAGGGCAACCTGTGCCAGTGTCTCACCACCCTCACTGTGAAGAACTTCCTCCGAACACCCCCTTTAAATCTCCCCTCTGCCAGTTTAAACCCCTTCCCCCTCATCCTGTCATTACAAGATCTTGTGAGTAGTCCCTCCCCAGCCCTCCTGTAGGCCCCCTTCAGATACTGGAAGGCTACTATAAGGTCTCCTGGAAGCCTTCTCTTCTCCAGGCTGAAAAGCCCCAACTCTCTCAGCCTGTCCTCATAGCATGACTGATTCTGCGATTCTATTTGCCTTAACTGAGCCCATCATGTACACTAAAACCAGTTTGCCCAGTAAACTCCGGATGAAAGTGTTTGAATTCAGAGTCAGCAAGAGACTCAGCCTGTAACAACACTCTCAATGCACAGGGTGTAAGCTCTCCTCTGAACTTCCCTGTTAATGAGCACATACATCAAGCTGTGGCCATGCTACCTGTGAGACTGATTGCTGCTACTAATGAATAGCTCTGATTAAAAGGTCTGCTCTTTTCTGTCCATAATAGTATTCTGAAGGAAGTTCCCCTAGTAAATTAGATCTTGAGTGAAGTGATCATTAGAGGGTGTAGGTCATCAAAGTATATAATAAAGCTGCTAAATAGGGGGAGAGTTGAAAGCACTTTTAATTAATTTAGGGTCAAATAGTTACTGGGATGTCAAAATGATCTGCCACTATCCTCCTAAAATTACACCTCCAAAGAAACAGGTCGGAGAGCCATAAGGATTTATCAGATAGCAAGTGGCAGGAGTTAATTAGCTGCTCCACTTCCAAAGCAGAGTCATCACAAAGCAGCCCTTCACAAACCAGCTTACAGAAGGTGTGCAAAGACAGAAGCTTCTTGCTTCAAAACCTATGGGTAACATTCAGGGTGCCAGAAGTTTTCACAGGCTCTGCCTGGGGCTCACAGCCATTATTAGCCCCTTGAATGTTCAAGGGCAATGCAAATATCATCTGCTGAAAGTGCCAAAACACTAGACCCCAGGGGGGGACACCTTCGGTAATGAACAAGCTGTAGGAGAGCTGCTGGAATTCATGAGCATGGTTGCTGGCACCATTCTAACCTGACAGTAACTTGTGCTTTTTAATTCACCACCTTTACTCATGTACAATTCTTATTCACAGAGGTCCCTCTCCGTGATTTTCAACAGACAAGCAGTAGTAATAAGGCCTGTGTTGAGGTTGACCTTAAAATACTCAACATCCTCACTTGGAAATATTCTGTATTCCACACCCTGTGGCTCTGGCATCATCTTAACTACTGAAATCACCACACCAGCAGGTGAAAACTGGCTGATATAAAAAATAAAATGCTTCTTTTTAAAACTTAATTAGGATACTTTACTTCTTGGGACTAGCAACCTGGATCAGTTTGATCACAGAAAATTTCTCAGGAGATCACTTGTAAAGTCAGGTTATAAACACATGGGAACTTGTCCCCTTCAATAAGCATTCAATAAGCATTCAAGAGAGATGTTTGGGTATTGGAACATGTCCAGAGAAGGGCAACGAAGCTGGTGAGGGGCCTGGAGCATAGCCCTGTAAGAAGAGGCTGAGGGAGCTGGGGTTGTTTAGCCTGGAGAAGAGGAGGGTCAGAGGTGACCTCATTGCTGTCTACAACTACCTAAAGGGAGGTTGTAGCCAGGTGGGGTTGGTCTCTTTTCCCAGGCAATCAGCAACAGAACAAGGGGACAGTCTCAAGTTGTGCCAGGGGAGGTATAGGGTGGATATTAGGAAGAAGTTCTTGACAGAGAGAGTGATTGGCACTGGAATGGGCTGCTCAGGGAGGTGGTGGAGTCACTGTCCCTAGAGATGTTCAAGAAAAGACTGGATGGGGCATTTAGTGCCATGCTCTAGTTGATTGGATAGGGCTGGGTGATAAGTTGGACTGGATGATCTTCCAGTCTCTTCCAATCTGGTTCTATTCTATTCTATTCTATTCTATTCTATTCTATTCTATTCTATTCTATTCTATTCTATTCTATTCTATTCTATTCTATTCTATTTCCTTGATTTTTTTGGTACTTTTAAATCTATTTATCCTCTTTAGTCAGAAAAAAAACTTTACTAGTGGATCTCCAGCCACAAAAGGAACAGATTCTATTTCTTCACCAGCTGCTTCCTCTAGGTTGTCAGTGTCATGGTTTTAGGCTATTGAATCTGCAGATGGGTATTCAATACCATTGTGATGTCATGCCAGCTTCAACATGAAAGTGCTGCCTGGAGCAAAGTATTCTGGGGCATGTAGTTCAGATTGTATCATGAGAGGCCTCCAGTTCCAGTTGCTGCTTCCAGATTCTGAGTTTTGGAAGTTGCTTTTTTCCTGGAGATGTTGTACTTGTGTCATGTTATGGGATTCATAGGCAGACAAGGTCAGTACTGCCTCGAAGAGGGTATCATCCTGCTGTCTATAAATGTTGATGTGGATGAGCTTTCCTCCCATGGGAACTGCTGCATATGCAAAGAGCAAGGAAAAGGAATGTCTGAGAGCTGATGGCAGGCGAGGATGAGGAGGCTTCAGTGCTAAACTCAGGTTGAGGAATGTGATAAAACCAGGAAAAAGGCAGGGAGACAATTCATGAGGCTCACTGGAAAAGGTAGGTCAAGGTACTATGACAGCATGTCACAAGGTTATCAGCGTGTTGAGGCACATTACTGAGAGAGGGCCTTTTGCTTGCAAGAGAGACAGATGAAGGGGGTGTTGCATCAACTCTGTGCTTGTGCAAAGGAAAGAGAATGGAAAAGTAGGCTCTAAAACTGACCTTTCATTCTTTGATACAGCAAACAAAAATCCCATCTTCTCCATGCTGGTGTAAGGGGTGAGGACTAAGATGAGCTGGTACAGATTCCAGAAAATAAGCTCCTTGTCTACCATATATGTTTAAGATCTGAAGGAAAGGTGACTAAAATGCTTAGATTTTTAAAGATTGAAAGACAGTGGCTAATCTTGTACCGCAACATAACATCTGGGTTACACTGAAAGAGGCTGGGATCCTGCCTGAGTTGCTAGTTCTTGTGGTAAGCCTGAGAGGACTGGCTTGTCCAGACATGTTTCTCTGCTCTCCATCCTGCTGTGGTGAGAAGCAGCCACAGGAAAGAGGACAAAGAACCTGGAGCCGTGGACTCCAAAGACCCTGGCTTGCCCAGACTTGTTTTGCTCTTGTTTACATCCTGTTGTAAACACTTGGATTGTGCCTGCCTTGTGCAAGGCCTATGTTTTCCCCACATTTTGGTAAAGCAAGCCTATGGCGTCACCTAATATGGTCAAGCTTGGCTAAGTGCCATTCTGATTGGCCTTTCTGTGTCCAAAGGCCCATCAGTCTCAGGCTATATTGATAAAAAGAGATGAGCAGGTAACACAAAGTGCTCTGCCCTTGTATTTGTGCTTGCTTGCTTGCTGCTGCCTGCTGACATTGCTTTATAGCATTATGCTTTGCTAAGCTATAAATCAGCTCTGCTTAATAACAAGCAATGTGTTTTGGGCTAGTTTGTTTGCCTGGTAAACTGCCTGCTTGGAGTTTACCTGGAACAGGCATAATTGCCTCCACATGATAGGCCTGCATAGCCAGTGTGATGTTGTGCTGAGCATCACAAGACATCCTGCCTACACCTGAAAGTCTCCTGCCAAGACAGGAAGTCCTGGAGGTACACAGATCATCCAGAGAAATCAGGGGCAGGTCAGATATCACATGACCCTTTCCCCAGCAGTCTGCAAAGCTTGGGAAGAATCAGAAGTCTCAGCAGCCAATAAAACAATTGACAGAATTCCCTGAAACTGTTTGGGTACTGTCTGAAGCTGCAGCCTTGTGAGTCACAAAATAGTATTTTGTGAGTAAATACTTACAGCCTCTTCTAATTCACCAATTGCCTTCTGCCGAAAGCAAAAAGGAGCTTCCTTGAGTCTATCTAGTGGGCAAGTGGTATATTGACAACAACCTTCTCTTCCAGCTCAGTTAATGTTTATATATTTTTGCTAGTTATTTCTAGATCTAGTCATTCCTTTGTATCATGTTTCCATGACTGTTGCAAAAGAACCTGATTATTTGTCCCGGGGGAGGTATAGGCTGGATATTAGGAAGAAGTTCTTCACAGAGAGAGTGATTGGCATTGGAATGAGCTGCCCAGGGAGATGGTGGAGTTGCCATCCCTGGAGGTGTTCAAGAAAGGATTGGATGGAGCACTTAGTGCCATAGTCTAGTTGATTGGATAGGGCTGGGTGCTAGGTTGGACTGGATGATCTCAGAGGTCTCTTCCAACCTGGCTGATGCTATTCTATTCTACTCTATTCTTAAAATCCATGGTTGGGGTGGGGGTGGGAGGGGGTGAGACTCCTGAATACCCAAATTAATAAACAATATGAATTTTGAAAAAATAATATCTCACATTAATTAATTACCCCTCTGTCACACTAGCATAGTGTTATGTTAAGGCATGAGGAAATAGTAATGTCTGTCCCACTGCAGGTAACAGGTAACAGATCAATCATTCCAGTTTTAGAGAAGAGAGCTAATTTACCTCCCTTCAGCTAATTATTTGGATACGTTAATAAGTTTCCTCTTGTGGTTAGATAATTGCAGGAAGCATCTGAGACCTTAAGAACAGGATCTATAAAACCAGGTGCTTAGTTAATGAGGTCTTCAAGAAACCTAAGAGTAATTAAAGAGATAACAAGTTTAACATTTGAGAGCACCAATTACTAATTCCTTTCTTTAGCAGATTATTACTAAATTAGAAATTGCCATTGCTTTGCTCTGCGGAGCTTTTTTAAGTTAAAATGACAATGGGGGAAAAAAATAATCTCACAAAGTCTTTGCTTGTCTCAGTTTTCAGTATGGATGCAAAGCAGGGAAAGGAGGGAGAATAAGTAAACACCATCAGACTTGAGGTAGAGTGAATAAGTCCTTGCAGAAGATCAGAAAAGGAACTGCAGGAAAATGCTAGAAAATTACAGTAGTGGTAGTGACTCAAGGAGAATAAAATTTAAGTGCTCCTTAAGGGAATTACCAGTGGCTGACAACAAATACAACCTCGGGAAGCAAAGGTGGTGGCTCAAAAGGAGAAGACAAGGACTCGCTTTGAGGCCAGAGTAGCAGAGAGGACAAACTCTGCAATATTCATCAGGGCACTTGCTTGAGGTTAGGGTTTCTGTTCCCTGCTCCAACCTACACATTTCCCATGTGGCCTCAGGAAACTCACAGACCTCCTCTGACTCAGAATGCAGCTGTGGAAAGGTTGCAGCAATGTTCGCTTCCCAGTTCACAGTGTTGTGGTGCGGAAGTTCTGGAACATTCACATACCTTGCTAAAGCAGGGGGGTGGGGGCACGGGAGAGCAGGGATATAAAATTTAAGGTTTTAATTCAAGATACATCAAGAATACAAAATGAAGAACAGCATTCACGCTGTTCTGTGTTGACAGATCAAAGCAAACCCCAGAAAATACTGTTTCTAGGATTTCCTCCTGTTTCTATGTGTAGTGGGTTTGCAGTTACCTGCCCACTCCCCCCCC
>VWZI01020303.1:21122-38395 GCA_013396835.1 Psilopogon haemacephalus | reverse complement strand
GTGGCTGCTCCCTCCCTGGAGGTGTTCAAGGACAGGCTGGATGAGGCCTTGAGTGACCTGTTCTAGTGGGAGGTGTCCCTGCCTATGGTGGGGGGTTGGAACAGGATAATCTTTGAGGTCTCTTCCAACCTAAACCATTCTATGATTCTACCTCCAAAATAAAAGGGCCTCACAGAACTTTGGTGCACATGGCACAAAGGGACAAACATCTGTGTTTGCACACATAGACATGAACATTACCCAGGTACCNGCTTAGTACAATAGGTGTGAAGTGCCTTCTCCCACCCTCCGTGGGCTTGAACAGGGAGGCAACAGATCACCTCTATATATATGGCAGCTGGACAGATTGCAGCAGGACTTGCTTGGACTTGCTTGGACTTGCAAGGACTTGCAAGGACTTGCAAGGACTTGCTTAGACCTTCACTGGGACCTGCACGGACCTGCACTGGGACCTGAACACGGACCTGGAGACACGAACCTCGCACGGACTTTGAGACAGTCTCCCATCTGTAAGTAGGGCAAGTTTCATGCCCAAACTTTTCCATTTTTCTGATTTTTCCTGAATTACAAGAAAAGGCATCATTGTGAAGACTTTTCCCGACCGAATTAGAACCCAAACTTAAACTAATCTACACACAGATTGTGGGTGGGGCTTTGGAAATTATAAAAGCTACATAATTTATAATTTCAGCCTCTTCAATAGCCCACAATCAATACAGTACCTGAGCATCCCAGAATTATTAGTACAGTTATGAGAGGCAAAATCCAAGGCTACAGACTTGTTGCAGCAGAGCAAGCGACAGTTCAAACACAAACCTACCTAAGCCAACTAGTACAGGTGATAACAAGAGGCTGGGTACAGCAGCACAGAGCAGCACTTGTTGGCAAGCTGGTCCAACCTGACTCAAAACCTGTGCCAGATCTTCATTCATTGTTCAAGTGAGGTAAATTGAACCTGCAGAAGTGAGCACCTCAGCCCGGACAGACCCAAGGGGGACATCCCAGCACTGACCAACTCTGGTTTCTGCTTTAAAGTCTGAACACAAACAAAGCTGTTTGCCCTAAGGGAATCCTTGCCTTGGACTCCAGCATGCCCAGGTGGTACACGTTAAGGACAGGAACATGTCAAGGACAGGAGCAGGACCTGACTCTGCGTAAGAGAAACCAGAACGTGGCCAGAGCACTGCAATGCTCAGAGGGAGGCAGCCAGCAGCTGGGAGATCATTTGCTCATCATTTGCTCTTTCCCCCTTATTTCTGACAGGGGGGCACAACCCAGTGCTGGTCCTTCTGTCCATCTGTCTGTCCAGTCTCCAACACTGTGAAGTCTGAGCCGTGCATGGACACAGTGAGGTGTCAGTCTGACTGGAGGCTCAGCTAAGCTTCTCTCCACATTGTTAGCAGACTGAACTCATCTCTCCATCTTTCCAAGGCACCTTGCCTGTTCCTTCCCAAAGCATGATAAATACCCTTCAAGCTGCTGCCTGCTTATGGACACCTTAGTCAACAGAAATTAAGCAGTGGGTTCCTGTCTGCCATTTCAGCAGTAGAGCAAAAAGGCAAGCCAAACCTCAAGCACTGCTTAAGCTCCCAGTGGAACTTAGTATCCTGCTGACAAAGGCAGGTGGACCTGTGGTGGGTGAGTATGTGGACAGGCTAAGCCCCATGCTAGTGCAGACAGACATGGCCCAGGGCAGGGAGGAGTGGGCTCCTGGGTAGGTACCTCTTAGGGTAGCCCACAACCTTCTACCTCAGGGAAAGAGCACCCCTCTGGGAGGGGAGGTGCCAAGCAGCCTGGGATTTGAGTGGCTCCTGAAGGCCTCCAAGAAGAGGGGAGCTGAGGGAAAATAGCTCCCCAGGTTCTCCTTGGGGCACTGGGACCAAATCAGGGAATCCATTTGCCTGCTTGGTGCCTTGCAGGAGCTGGTTTGCACAGGTTTGGTAAGCATCAGAGCACTTTGCCTTGACAAAGTCAAATATTTCTTAGCTAATAAATCAGTGGCTGTTTCATTTCTTAGCTGTTGCATCATTATTATTTCATGCCTTACTCTGCTCTGCAGGAAGCCATTTAACAGGCACTAAAACAGCCCCAGGAGAATGTGGAAGTAAGTCAGCTTCACCCAGATTTTCTTACAGTATTCCCCAAAGGCAAGGCCTGGAGGACAGATTACCTCCCTCCTCCATGGTCACCCCAAGATCATCATGTCCCTAGTCCCAAAAGACCAGTAAAGAACAATCCACTTCTTAACCTCATCTCTCTACCTACCTAGAGTCGGACTATCTGCCCTGTCTTTACAGGAAATGGCAGGATTACTGCAGAAAAAGCCTTTGTGCTGAGACCTGGTACCCTCTGTGCTGGTTTGAACTAATTGGAGAATTTGAGTGAGAAATTAGACTATTGGCTGAGAGAGGAAAACACAGCGTGTCACTTCACCCAGAGCTCTACTGAGAAAGAAAAAAAGAAAAAAACAGTTTTAAAAGTTATAACCAAAATATAGATAGGGCAGATGGTTTCAGACTGCTCTGGCTTGTATTGGGTTAGGGCTAGCTGCCCCGAGCCCAAAAGCCCAATAAAAAACTCGATCCGATTTGGAAGTAAAAAGGGTACAAAACTTTAACAACAAATAGGAGGGAAAGGGTTTCTTTACAGAAGGTGGGAGAAAGGGGAAACAAACTTCAGGATATGGGGAATGAGGGAGAAGGGTACAGAGACCAGGGAGAAGGGGAGAAAGAAAAAAAAATAAAACCGCGGCAGGCAATTGAATCCCGAGGCTGAGTTCGATAGCTTCGGTGCTGAAGGGAAAGCAGGATGCAGGAATTCGATGGTGAAAGGAATCGGTCCCAGTTCCAGAGAAGAATAATGGTGCTCTCCACATGGTGGCAGGGAAACACGTGCTCTAGCAGCAAAGAGCAGCGAGCAGGTGCTCAAGCAGACAGGGTGAGGAGAAAGAAGAGAGAAAAGAGGAGGGGGAAGCTGGGTCCCCCCTTTTGTATAGCCCAAATCCTAGCAGGAAGTGGGAGTGTCTAACCATGACACCTGGGAAAAGGGTCAAACCATTCCTTGGGAAGAGGCAGGGGGTCTCAGGTGGGCTTAAACCTTTACATGGTGTAGCTGCTCTTTGCATGGTCTCCTTTGTCTCTGCCTTGGTAGCTAATTCTCAGTAATACTACTAACTTCCTCCCTGCTGCTAACCCCCCTGGCCAATCTACCTCCACTTATCTGCAGCATCAACAGGTGGTGAGATAAGATTGGGGAAAGGGGAGAAAGGTGGTAGGGGTGGTTGGTTACCCCTCTTGGGGGTTTTGGTCTCTGGGAGGGCTGTGGTGTTTCTGTATTACCTTTTCATTGTATATATATGTAAATATCTGTTATACCTTGTAAATATCTGCTTGTATATTGTGCATTACTGTAAATATAAAGCTTCATTTATCAACTTCCAGTGTTTCTGAGTCCTAGTCAGGGTTTATATCAAAAGGTGGGGGGGCAGGTAACTGCTAAACCCTCCCCTGGCCCAAGATATCCCAGTGAGCTAATGAGTTGTTAGTGGCTCAACCAGTTACTGAGAACAGTCTTTATCCACCTGAGTGTCATGCCAGCAGGTGAGCCTGCTTGGGCACAGCCTGAGCAAGGTCAGCTGCTTTGGGGGAACTCAGGGCACATTCCCTGCTTCTAGAGCTGGGCTGGGGGAAGGAATCTGAGGAAACTTTGGCTCGTACCCCACAAGCAGTTGGAGAATGAAGGAGAAGCTCTCTGCTGAGTGTCCTCCTGGGTATCTCCCAGGAAACTGTGCAACAGCTCCTCAGCTTGCTCAAGGCAGAAAACAACATTCTCAGAGAAGCTTTGAGGATAAGATCCCAAGCAATTTCTTAAATTTATGTGATGGATTTGTTTAAAGACCTTTGGTTCCGCGCTGACTATTTTGGGTGCAATAAAAACCACCTTTTTTGTCTTCTGGTAGGAGAGCAGTTCCTGATAAATTTTCCAACCTCACCTTTGCAATGCTTTTGGTCAGGCACTGCAATAGGCTGGGCAGGGTGGTGCTGGGGTCACCATCCCTGGAGGTGTTAAAAAAAATGTGTAGACATGGCACTTTGCACATGGTTTAATGGCCACAGTGGTGTTAGGTGAGTGGCTGAACTTGATGATCTTAGAGGTCTATTCTAACTGAAGCTATTCTATGATTCTAAACCATGTCATGTCTAGATGTCTGTTCTCACATCTGCTGCTTATCTGTGTGGGCTGATTTCAGCTTCGTTGATGAAGGGAGTAAGAAAGTGGAGATCATTGGTGAACAAGAGTCAGGAAAATGCTCTGGCCTGAGGTCAGGTCGGACAGATCAGCGACAATGCTCTGGTTGAAGCCTGAAGCACCTGGTGTGATGCATTGGTCCCCACCAACATCAAAATGCTGAAGGCAGCAACTCCTTGCTCTCCTCTCTTGCCCTTTTGTGCCTGTGCTGCTTCTGGCAGCATGGCAAGTCAGAGAAGTGATCCAGGTGAAAAGCAATCCTATTGTTCTCGGTAGTTGTAGTTTCCAGAAGGATCAGCTCCTTGAAGCAGCTCACCATGAGCTTCTTTGCCAGCTGAAGGCAAAGCTCTAGAGGTAAGTGGTGTGGCTTGGTGTGGCCACAGCAGCCCTGCGCTGGGTCCACCTTCACTGCCATGTAGCTGCATCCTCAGCTGCTTTGAACCATACCCTTGAACTTGGAAAATTCATTACACCTGAAATCTTCATCTCTCCCTGCTCCTGTCACTCTGACCCCTCCGAGGAAGGTACAGCCTGGTGCAGCCAGAGCTATTCAGAAGATGCAAGAGCCTGAATTGTGCCACTGGGGTAAGAAAGCCACAGCCTCAAGAATTAATCAGTTCCAGGGAATAACATTGATAACCTCTAGCAGCATGCTTTAGATAGTTTCAGCCTGTTTGTTTTCACTGACAAGGGCAACTGTGCTAATGTAGTAGTAATTTATCAACACTTTGTTTAAATATTAAACACAAAACTTAACCTTTACTAACATTAACAATTTTTTTTTTTTTTCTTGCACTGAGGCAGGCTGGATCAACAACATAGCTTAACAACTCCAGGTGTAGGAGCCCAGGCTGAAGACACAGGAGTGAGTCAGTGCTGTATCATTGCCATCAGCATTTGGGAGCCAGCTGTGAAATGCTAGATGCTGGGTACCAATGAAAGGGATCGTTAGCTCCTCCCTGGCTTCCCTGCAGTTAAGGTATTGCTGAAGGCAGGAGATTTAATTGCCTTTGTCTTAGCAGGCAGAGCTAATGAGCATTATGAATAATGCCATGGCTTTGCAGCCTTCATGAAGCCACTCGCTGGTCCTGATTCATAATTCAGCTCCATTTAAAAGGCTGCAATGCTGTGCCTTACCCTTCTGTTTTTGGTTGTTGTTGTTTTGTTTTTTTTAACTCATATTTGCTTATTATTCAATAAGCAAAATAGCCATTGGAATAAAATTGAGGCAAAGGGGTGTGGACATGGTAGCAGCTTTTATTATTTCCTACAATCTCCTCTTGGTCGTGCAGCCTGCGATAATCTTCTGTTGTGTTTGAAACTAACCTTACTTACCAGAGGAGAGCAGGAACAGGACTCCACCCTGTTTCCAAGGCAGGACTAACCAGCCGGCTCCGTGGACAGGGCTCAGCTCTGGGGAGCCACAGTCCATGACTGCAACAAGAACTTGAAGTCTCCGGCTCCTTTCATCTGCTGTAGTGCCCCCGGGGCACAAACAGGATGAGTGAGAGCTCAAAGACAGAACGTGGCTTTTCTGCAGCAGTTCTGAACTCTCTGTTCAGAAGCTGAGTTACATCAGAAAATGCTCCCTGGAATTACTCCCACCCCCTATGTCTTTTTCTCCTTTCACTTTGTTTCCCTCTCAGTGCCTGGTCCTGTCAAGCTCCTGTGGCCTGCTTCTCCTTCTGCTCAGACCATTCAAAATGATGAGCAATGTGATGGCTCCGTCCCTACACCATGATGGTAGCATTTGAATCTACAGAAGAGGCAGCAAGAAGGGCATTGGACACTCAGCTGCCAGCTCTCCAGCCTGCCCTCTGGTTCAGGGGAAGACTTGACTGCCCTGGTGACTTTCTGTGCCTGCATGAGCTGCTCCTTTTTCCAGGAGACACTCCTTTTTTTTGGTACATGAGAGCCATGTATCTCATAGTGGCCTCACAGATTGCCCCACAGGCTCAGATACCTCCATGGACCCCCCAGATTGTATTGCTGGGTTGGTAGGCAGGTGGGCCTGGGTAATAGAGCATGTAGTAGACCCCACTGCTGCAGAGGGACTTCGTGGAAGTTCTGCTAGATTTCCCCAGAAGGAGGCATCACTCTTCCAAAGTCCCTCCTTAACTTTGCCTGTGCACCAATTCTTCTCCTAAGCAAACTGCAAAGAAAGAAGGCAAGAATAGGCAAGGGCCACCACTTGTGACAGGAGAGAGCCCCAGCTGATGCAGCACCCCATCTTTGAAGACAGCAGGGTTATTAAGAGGACAGCAGCTTCATCACTTCCCCCTAAAATATGCAAATCACCTTTTCAGCTCCTTTCTCCAGTGTCCTGTTTCCATTGCCACGGAAAATTGTGGTCCCTTCCCTTCTGCACTCACTAGCCATCACCTGCTGTGGTAGTTCGAGGGGTCTCAGGTTCCTTTAAGAAAACTACAGAGACTAAGTCACTTTGCAGGGTCTGGAGGGCAGAGATTAACAATATGCCTGTCCAGAGGAGCAAGATCTGCTCTCAAATATTTCCGTGCTGGGAAACTAAGGTGCAAGCAAGATCACCACAAAACTAGTTACTAAAGGATAAAGTAGAACAAAGCAGAGGGAGAGGGAGGGAAAGGGAACAATGGAGAAAAGAGGAGAGAAAAAGAGTAGAGAATATATTACCATCAGCCAGTGATGGGGAATGGGGAGAGAGAGAGAGGTGTGTGGCACAGGGATGTTTTTCTGGAGTTTGTCAGTTCTTCTTCTTCTGGAGTTGTTCTGATGGAGATGTTCTGCAGGGGGTTGTTGTTGTTCCTTGAGTTCTTCTTTTTGGCAGGCATTACTCAGGTCCTTATACACAGTTCATTTTGTCCCGGTCCAGCTCCCTAGGGAATCTTCCTGTGTATTCTCATGTATTTGCAGGGGTCCAGCAGTGGCAACGGGGAGGGCCTCTGCCCTCTTTCCTGAGTGCCTTACCTGTCCATAACCCCAGTACACATATTCCAGAAGACCTTTTCTTTTCGGGATAGCTGGGCACATCCTGGGCATTCAAGCCTGGCTGAAGTCCGGGAAGGCAACCAAGGTGCTGTATTTACACCCCTGAGCGTCTGACCAGGAACCTGGGCTGAATCCGGGAAGGCAACAGAGGCTCCCTATCTCTGCTGATTTGCATCCCTGAGCCACCGGCCAGGCACATTGTCTGAGTCCGGGAAGGTAACAAAGGCGATGTTTATCTTTGTTGATCCCAAGCTGTAATACCCACTAGGAGAAGACAGAAAGGGCCAAAGCTCAATTAGAGTTAAACCTGGATAGTGTTACATCAACAAGGGCTTGTAAAAGTGTGTTAAGAGTAAGGAGACCTAAAGAAAACAGACTTGCAGAGGGTGGCCATCTGATTGACGGATGAAGAAAAAGCAGAGGCATTCAATGCATTTTTCCCCCCTTAGTCTTCAATAACAGTGATAGACCTTGGGCTGCCTGGTTCCCCGAGCCAGAGGAGCACAAGGGTGGGACCGGCGACTTCCCATTTGTGGGCACTGCAATTACCAGCGATCAGCTGTATGGTTTGGATGGTCACAAGTCCATGGGGCCAAGGTGGGATTCGTTCTAGCATCCTGGGTTAACACAGCCTGCTGTCACAAGATCCCTCTCTGGGTTGAGATAAGGAATTTAATGAGATAACACGATGTGCAGTCACCTTACCCAGTTTGCAGAAAAAAATATACCAAAAAGCAGAAGCAGCAGCAGAAGCTGGTGACCTCCCCACCCCTGCAGAAAGGGTCAACAGCCCAAAACTGGAAACCAGAAGCAGCAATCATAACAGGAAGCCTCTCATATTACAGTCTGAACATCAAGCCCAACGATATTTAGCTCCAGCCAGCACTTTCATTTTGAAGTTTGGCACGACAGCAGCATGGGGTTGAACACAAACCTTCGCAGATGACACCTAGAGTACTGAGGGAGCTCCAGCTACTGTGGCAAGACCTCTCATGACCACCTACCAAAGGCCTTGGGAATCTGGGAAGGTCCCTGCTGACTGGAAGATCACCAATGTTACTACAGTCTAGAAAAAGGGCATGAGGAACCCAAGTGTGGTAAAGAGCATTCATTCATAGCAATGTAAGTTTAGCAAAGAGCTAGGAAAAAAGGTGTCTAGGTAGATTTAAGGCACTCGCTGGAATGTGCTGTGGCTGTACCCAAGAAAACCCAACAAAGCCAAGAAGCTAACTGATAAGGGACACTCTGCCTAGACATAAATTAAAAGATAAGGATCCTACAAATTCCTCTACCAAGGACGCTACAGTTGCTCAGCATGGACTAACTGTAAGGTGAGGACTGTGTAGACTCTTCAGCCGAGTTCACCAAAAGAACACTGGAGGATGACTCCTTACTTCGTCCAAGGGACCACCAGAGGGGTACGGAGGGCCCCCAAGAACCAACGCGCATGTGTGAGACAACCCTCATGAGGACCACTTAGGATTTTAAAGGCTGTTTGAGTAGGTATTAGAAATTATTTGCGTATGTATTAGGAACATGCAATAAAAATGTGTGCAGCTTTGTTTGTGGTGTGCAGTGTGGAGTGGAAAAGAGCCCCCCTTGCTCCCAGCGCTGTTTCGCTTGCTATCCAATAAAAGAAACGAGCTTTTGAAATAGAATCTGTGGCTCATTTATTACACAAGGAACCGCAGACCTCTTAGTCTAATCTCAATTCCTGGGCAGATTACGGAGATTATATTGGGTACCGTCGAAAGACATTTAAAGAATAATGCAATCCTCAGGCATAGTCAGCACTAGATCACAAAGGGAAGGTCCCGTTCAACTAATTTGATATCCCTCTGTGAGAAGATCACCCACATAGGGGTGGATGTAGTTGTTCTGGTTTTCATAAGGCTTTTGACCCTGTCCCTCACAGCATCTTTCTGGACGAGCTGTCCGACTGTGGGATAAGCAGGTTTGCAGTGTGCTAGTGGAGAACTGGCTGAAGAGCAGAGCTCAGAGGGTTGGGACTCTATCTGGCTGTTGAACGGTCACCAGCTCCACTCCTCAGGGATCAATTCTAGGGCTAATGCCTTAGAATTCAATGTATTTTTCTACCATCTGGATGTAGGAATTCGATGTACCATCATCAAGTTTGCTGATGATACCAAACTGGGAGGTGCTGTTGACTCTTTTAAAGGACAAGAGGCCTTTCAGAGGGATCTAGATAGATTTAAGAAGTGGGATGTGACTAATGGGATGAGACCTCACCTTGAGTACTGTGATGACAGACATGGAGGTGCTGGAGTAGGTCCAGAGGAGAGCAGCAAAACTGGTAAGGGGGCTGGAGGGAAAGTCTGATGAGGAAATGCTGAGGGAGCTGTGGATGTTCAGCCTGGAGAAGACTTAGAGGGGAACTTATCACTCTCTACAACTACCTAAAAGGAAGCTGTAGTCAGGTGGAGGTCAAGCTCTTCTCCCAAGCAGCTAGAGACAGGACAAGAGGACATGGTCTGAAGCTGCACCTGGGTTAGTTTAGGCTGGATATCAGGAAGCACTTCCTCACAGAAAGGGTGATCAGGCACTGGAATGGAGGTGGTGGACTCACCATCACTGGAGGTCTTTATGAAAAGATTGGCTGTGGCACTTGGTGGCATGGTGTAGCTGATGTCATGGAGTTAGGTGATAGGCTGAACTCCATTAACTCAGAGGTCTTTTCCCGCCTCCATGATTCTGTGAAATCTGGCAAGTCCAAATGCCAGATCCTGCACCCGGGACAGAGAAGTATTGGGCACATACACAGATCAGGATAGACAGAAATGGCTGGAGAGCAACCCTGCAGAAAGGAATCCAGGAGTGCTGGTAGACAGCAGGCTCTGTATGAGCCAGCAGTGTGCTCTGGCAGCTGGGAGGGCAAATGACATCCTGGGATACATCACAGTGTCACCTGCTGGTCAAAAGGTTCGATGATCTCACTGCATTCAGGGTTGGTGCAGCCTCACCCAGCGTAGTGTGTACAGTTCTATGTCCCACAGTTCAAGAAGGATGGTGGAGGTCCTTCAATCATCAAGAGTAAGGCAACAAAGCTGGTAAAAGGGATGAAAGGCAACGTCCTGTGAGGATTTTGGGCTCGTCCACTTTGGAGAAAAGGAGGCTGAGAGGTGACCTTATTGCTCTCCACAGCTTCCTGAGGAGGGGACACTGAGAGAGGGGCGCTGATCTCTTCTCTATGCCATCCAGTGACAGGACACATGGGAATGGTCCAAAGCTCCATCAGGTGAGGTTTAATGTGGACATCAGGAATCATTTCCTTACTAAGAGGCTGGTCAAGCACTGCAACAGGCTTCCCGTGCCCCAAACCTGTCAGTGTTTCATAGGCACTTGGACAACACTAGCAGCATGCTTTGGTCAGCTGTGAAGTGGTCAGGCAGTTGGACCAGATGGTCAACATAGGTCCCTTCCAGGTGAAATAGTCCATCCTCCTCTAATACTTTGTTCTCTCCTGTGATGATGAATGTAGTCAGATCATTAGCAGGGAGACATCTTCATCATTCAAGAGCACATCTACATCTGGGGTTAGCATTCACAGAGTGTCTGGATCAGCCACGCAAATAAAATTGACTAAACCAAGGTCCACAAGACAGAATCAGGTTGTTAAACTTCTCCTCTTGCCCTGCCAAACAGGAGAATATTCAGGAGACCAAACCAAGCAGCACCTGGCAGGCTGGGCCCCCTCCTGGTGTTGGCCTGAGATTGAACTGCCCATTCTTACCACATAATTTACAACCAGTGAAACCTCAATGACTGTAAACAGAAGCTACTTACATCCCTAAAATCCCCATGGGAATCTACCATGTTTTACATAACCTTATTCCTCATGATGGGGTTTTGAGGTGTCCTGGCACGAACAGGACTACTGGATTTTAGAAATTCTTTACAATAATTATTTGAAATTAACCCAGAGCTGCAGGAATCAATCATAGAATCAGTCAGGGTTGGAAGGGACCACATGGATTATCTAGTTCCAACCCCCCTGCCACAAGCAGGGACACCCTACCCTAGATTAGGCTGGCCAGAGCCTCATCCAGCCTGGCCTTAAACACCTTCAGGGAAGTGGCCCCAAACACCCCCCTGGGCAACCCCTTCCAATAGAAAAGCGGGGGACAATTGGCAACAGCAGCAAGGCACTGCATGGAGGAATCAGATTTCCTTGTGTGAGATTCCCAGAGGAAAGCTCTGACTGGACGCAGCGGTCACTACCCCATGCTGCAGCTCCCAGAGGTAGAAAGGAAGCAGAGAAGTGGCAACACACAACAGGATGGGCACAAGGCTCAGCTTCAGGTAGCTCAGGAGGCATTTCCAAGAAGCAGGACAAATGCCAGATACATGGAGTATCACAGTTATCATCTCCTGCAAAAGGCAGACATTCCAACTTAACTGGGGAAAGAGAAACATCAGGAAGGAAAAGAAACACATCCAACCGTTTAGGAAAGGAAATGTATTTTATTGAAAAAAAAAAAGATTACATTTCACTTATACACCATGAAAATACTGAGTTGTGTATTGTTTTCATAAGAAGAGGTTAAGACTTGCACAAGAAAAATCACATTCTTTATTACAGCATTACTGCACGAGATGAGGCTCTGGTGGCATCTGCACTAAACAGTAGAGCAGGAACTAAATGTGCTTTGGGTAAAAACCCTAAATATTGGCCTCCTCCAGATGCTACTGCCCACTGAAGACACAGCACCCATTTGGTCAGTGCTGAGTCATTTCTCAATTAGAGACAGATCTCAACTTCTCCTCTGCTCACTTAGCTCTTGGGCAAATTCATGGTGATCCCTCCCCTCCGTTTTTAACAGGGGGAGTTTGGATTTCCCATTCGGCCAGCTTAAAGCATACTGAAATGGCATGGAGGCTGTTACCCTCCCATCTTCCACAAAGAAAACAATAATGAGAGGGACACGTTGCACTGACAATCACTAACAGCAACTGGCACATCACTGGATGGTGCTAAACTCTCCATCATTGCCTTCCAGCATCGCATCTCCAGCAAGAAGCTGATTTCCCTCCCTAGCAAGGCTTGCATTCACATACAGCACACGTGAGGGCAGGTGAGCACTTGTGCTGTACCAAATTCAGCCCACAGGACAGGTGGTATCCCAGTGCCACTTGTCGCAAATGTGTCACAAGCAGCATGCTGTGTTCAGAAGCCAGCTGTGACAGGCTGTGTCACATTGCATAGCAAGGCATCTTCTGGAAATCCCTTATGAGCTGGAGACTCCTGGTATGATAAGATTTAAAAATCAGTAGGGGAAAAAAAATATTGCCACTTAAATTCCTTGGTAACTTCCCTTATTTATCTATTCACTTCCTTATGTGATTTCTTCCTTACTTAAAGGGGACAGGATAAAAAAGACAGATCTGAACAATTCTGACTCCATGCAAGTGCTGCAAAAGCAGACTTGAAACTTTCACCACCTGAATCTTCTTACTATGTTCCCTAGTTACATAACTGCTTTATTCTGTGGTATTTTCTACTCTGCTGGGCACAAGCATCACAGAGGTAATTAAAAACACTTACATAAAACCTTTAAGTTCTATAATCTCTTTGATGGGTAGGGCTGAGAACACCAAACTCAGATTACTAAATCTGCAGATCTTCTTTCAAGTACTTAGTTACTGACAAAGACTTACTTTGCCACTAACAGTGCATCTCTGTAGTTAGGTTCTCTTCACCCAACATCTCACTGTCAGGAAGAGAGACAACCCCATTCTCCCCAGTTTTGTCCAGCTTCATCTACAGGGTCCCTCCCTAGCAGTAGCACAAGCTCCTACCTGTTCCCAGGATGAGAAGGTTAACAGAACTAAAGGAGATGAAACCTTTGGGGTTTTGGATGGATAAATTCCCCATTGGTTCTAGCTCCTTCACTCCACTTGTTACAGGCACAGGCAAGTACCAAGGGCAGGATAATGGTGTAGCTGAGCTGGACATGATAGATCCACCATAGCAGCCAAACATTCTCTAACTTTCTTTTCCAGAGAACAAAAGCCTAACCTAAGTCATCCAAATAATTCACTTGTAGAGTCTGTTGCTTCTTCATGGCCTATGGATGAAGTCTACACCCACCTAGACTAGGGTCCTAAAACAGGGAGGAGAATGACAACCTTGCCAGCTTATGCTGCAGCCAGCAAAGCAGTGTTCATCACACACCTCCAAGTGCACACAGAGTTGTGCTAAACCAGAATTTTGGTACAGAACTTCAAAATGAACAGGCCAACAATGTCACACAGACCTCATCTGCCCACTTGCTCAAACTAACTCCTCCGCATTTTCCCCTGGGGAAGGTACAGGTGAAAGAGTCACTCTGCAGCCACTGCAGGTATATTGCACCCACTGGTTTCCAGAGGAGAAAAATCCAGGTACAGTGAAGCATGCAAAGCACAACTGTTCCCTTCCACTGCCTCTCTCCATGACAATGCATTATTTATCTTGGTGGCATTTTTATTGCTAACTCAGCAAAGCAGAACTATTTATTTTAACATATCCAGAACTCAGGAACTTTTGAGAGGAAAACTTCTGATAAATTCTCCTCTGCTTTTTGCTGCAGTGATTTATTTATTCAGAAATGTGGTGAGGATGCTGCCATGCTTCTTAAAAGAGACATAATAAACAACGTTCTTTTTTTTTTTTTTCAGATCACCAACTGTTGTGGCAGGAGCACAACATTCAGCAGAAGGTCATACCCTGCAAGGTGATCTATGCTGCAGATCTTTGCAATTTCTAGAGAGCCCCCAAATGACAGCCAAATAAAAGTAAAACAAAATGAAATGTATGCATGGTTGTGCTTCAGCCTTGGTGACCCAGCAAGAAGAAACAAAGACTCAAGTAACTACAGCGAGATGAAAAGGCCATGCTCTGGTTTTCAAACGTGCTAACAGCTTGCTTTTTGACTGAATGGGATTTATTGGTAGCTCAGCTCTTCTGAAAGCTAATTATGTTTATGAATTTAAATGCAGATCGCCCTACTGAAATTCTTCACTTTATTACAACTCACAAACCACAAGGACAAAATCTTTGCTTTCTTCCACTTAAGCCTAGCATGCATTCAGCATAAGCTATGAATTTAGCTTAGCAAGGTTCATAAAACGGGAACAGACTAATTTTGTTCCAGTCTCTTGCTTTGTCCACTTAGATGTTGCTATTAAACACCTGTAAGACTCCCCAGTCTTATTCAATCGCAGAATCATAGAATTGTCAGGGCTGGAACAAACTTCAGGGATGATCCAGTTTCAACCCGTCTGCTATGGGCAGTGGCAGCTCACGCTAGATCAGGTTGCTCAGAGCCACATCCAGCCTGGCCTTAAAGACTTCCAGAGATGTAGCTTTCACCACCTCCCTGGGCAACCTGTTCCAGTATCTCATGACCCTCAATGGTGAAGAACTTCTTCCTAACATCCAATCTGAATCTACCCACAAACCCCTCGCCCATTCTTAACCTGCTCTAGGTGCATTTGCTATTGTAGTCCAATGCATAAACTGCATCTCAGGCTCATGCCACAACTTACCTGATTTCATAATGGCTAAGGGAGCAATATTTAGGGTTTTCTTGTTTAAACAATGGTATCTACCATCCTACTGTCTTTCTCTACAATTAAGCATAGAAGCCTCACTGCAGAAAGAGTACAACCTGGAAAAGCCAACCAGAAAAAATACACACAAGCACTACAAAAGCCTACAACTTTGTGGGAAATTAAATGATTTGCTCTTACACAGAACTTCACTGCTTTTCTGGCATCAAAGTCACTGAATTACTACGTACACCTCAAGGACAATCATGAAGATGTGTAAACATGTAACAGGTCCACCTAGTCAGTACAAAGCACCACACGAACTTTAAAGTACATAGAAAGTTTGCTCATAAACATTTCTTTGTTTTAACAATTCAGCACTAAAAAAATATTACTTCAAAAGGCATCTTTTATTAAGTTATTCAGCTTGTCCAGGGCTGGTGGGGTTGCACTATCCCTACTATATTACAGCCACTTGACTCCTTTTTCCAAACCATTTTTACTCTCCTGGAAGAAAAGGGCTAGGTGTGGCTGGGACCCAAAGCTGCAGCACAATCTATAAAAATATAACTCTTTTAAGACCTCCTGCTCACATCCTGAAGGCCTACACAGCCAGCCCCCAAATTCCATTTCCCACCCCCATCATATTGCAAATAAAGCTTCAACATACACACACACACACGCACGGAGCACAGATATTACACTCTTCTACACACTGATTTTGTTTTTCTACATAGCAATGCAACCACAAGGGCAATAGGTAAGGAGTAGATGTGAATTCAGTGGGAACATATGGCACAGCCTTCTCATATTGCTGGTTTTCTCTCTCTGAATCGTGTGCTGCCTTATTCACTGCTCTGCCAACTCTGGAGTTGTTACTGTTGCTTGCCCTGTAGAGACTGAATCAGGAACCTGTGCTTACTTAGGAGCACGCTTGAGAGCATCTCACTTGCCTCGAGGGACGTTGCTGCTGGAGAAATAAAAGCACCAAGCTGGTGGCTGGTGGCACAGGGGTTATCACCTTGCACTGGTTTCCTGGCAAAGGAGGTTCTTGAAAGCCCAACCACATTCTTCCCATCAAGAAAACATGAGAACTAGCTCAGGCTTTCATGAAAAAGCCTGCTGATAGCAGCAGTTCCCCTGCTCTTTGAGAGATGGTTAGGGCACACCCGTCCAGTTTCTGATTGAACTTCATGGCTTTACCTTAAATCTGCTCCTGCATGCATGTATAATCTCACTGTTTTACTCATTTATTTAGAAGAGTTATTCTTGGGGCTGGGACTGAACACCTCAAAGCTCAGTTTCCACGGTTGATGTGTGTCCTTAGTGGCTGTGTTTTAGAAATCTACAAAACTGTTCAGCAGTAGGCTCTCACCAGAAGCAAGTGTCTTTCACGAAGAAAAGCACTCTGAGTAATCTTACCCTGTGATTATAACAGGAGATGAATGGTCAAGGAGCCAATAAGGCTGCAAGGGGACGTAGAAGAAAGAGTTGTGTGGCCATTTATGAAAAAAAAATAAAAAAAATTGTTTCAGAGTGACCAAAACCTGCAATGCTTCTAAAAGTGTCTCTTGCTTCTAGAAGTGCTCTTTAAACAGTCAGGAGCCTTTACTCAGGAGAGGTGGTTTTCTTTAGCATAAACATGAGCCAAACTTCTCCACTGGGCATAAGCATTAATGACACAGCACCTTCTCCAGTAACCAGTGCTCTCATTAAATTGGATATCTGCTCTCTTCCTCTTGCAAAACACTGCCACAGCAGACACTGAGCAGGGCTGACAGAAGCAGTTGTTGTGACATGCAAGAATAATTTCCTACTGTACAGTCCTGCCTGCTCTAACTTATGCCGTAAAACAGAAATTCTGTGAAGGGGAGTGCAGCTAAATGCTGCACAAGAAACAGACCTCAAAATGAGCAGTGGTTCTCACTCCAAGCCCCTCTTCTCACCTCGTATGCAGGAACAAAGAGCACAACACAAAGAGGTCCAACGCATGCAAGTAAGAGGCATACAAGAGCAGTAGTACAGGATGCCAACAGCTGTCTTCACATAAAGCCTCTTTAAAAAGTAAGAAAGCAAGGATGCTACTCACTTCCACATACAGTGAGATGATTACAGTGCACAAAAACGTGCTCTTCTCCTAACTAGCCTTTCTCTATACTAGGATATATCTAAGAGAACTCCTAATTACACTCACATTATTCAGCAAGACTATTAAACTGCTATTGTTCTGCCAAAATCTGAAATGATTACCGTGTTCAAAAACGGGACCTAACAATTTGTGTGTGCATGGTACATTAAAAGTAGGTGCATTTATTACAATCTTCCTTGCCACGTATTTTAAAATAAAATAAATCAATACAATCACCGTAACAGTCTCAGACAACAAATTAATGACATCATCCCATCAAGACACAGTTAAGATACCCAAAGGCAGTAGAAGTAGCTGGAAACATTGGTCCTCTAATTCTTTCGCATAACACATTGCTTATAGATTTCTCCCACTTGTG
>VWZI01020303.1:0-21100 GCA_013396835.1 Psilopogon haemacephalus | reverse complement strand
AAAAAAAAAAAAAAAAAAAGGCAAACAAACATTAGAATTAGCAATTTAGACTGCAGATTGTTAATAAACATTTTTATCAAGTGTGAATAGCCTTGGTTTTAGCACAATGTCTTTAAGCATGTCTCATTAACATGGGAATATCAAGCATGTGGAGACTAATCCAGGCCCAGAATAGAGTAGATCATTTGCCAACGACTTTTGGTCTCTCCTGCACAATGGCTCCAAAAATGGGTGCCCTTGCAGTAGTCAAAATGGCTGACCACATACACTGCAAATCTCATTCCAGAAAAAAAAACAAAAAAGAAAAGAAAAAAAAAAAAGAGATCCAACACAAATTGCTTTATTAAGTGGGGAAAAAAAAGAACGGTGAGGAAGTTGACTGGATGCAAAGAGAAAACATTCACTGCTCCCATGTGTACATGCACTTCAGCATGAGAAGTGTCCTTAGCTGCTAACTTCACATGTGCATATGGGAATTAACGTGGCAGTGAAGTTAGCAGTTCCCTGACTGGTGGGTTAGAGACACCTTTCATGCTGGTAGGATGGTCATTAGTTACTGACTCCACTCTCTTGGCTAAAGTGCTTGCTCTTCTCTAATAAACTGGACCTAAACTAGTTTAGACTAACCATTTTTCTTTACCTAAGGATCTGCAGGTGGATCAGACAGCCCTGATAATTCTCCTCCAAGCCCTTAAATGAACAGTGGGCAGCTGCCTAATATTGAACACAATTTTCAACTGCACCACAGAGACAGTATGAACTAATATACAGTTATTCTATCTGTGAGAAGAGAAGGGAATAGAAGATTGGACAGGATTATGCTGAGTCTCTGAATTTTGTTCTGCAAACATTATGAAAAAGCACTTGTGACTCTGAACAAATCAAACTGCATCCAAGTACTAAGGACATAGACCCTGACATTTAAAAACACCTATCAGCCTGTGAGGACTACAGAAAGTCAGCTACAGAATGTATTTACAGATCATTTCTGATGTTTGTTCCTGGCAAGAGATGTTAAATCTAATTCTTCCCTGAAGACATAAACCTGACCTAATTTAGATCAGGCCAGTGGGAATTTAAAACCAATAGGACATAAGCAACTTCCTGGGGACTTAACCAGAAGCAGCTAGCAGCCCACTCCTAGAGAATGCAGCTACTGCCAAAGATGAACTTTTGCAGACTGGGCACATTAGCAGCATTATCCTTTCTGCTTGCTAACATGGGTATGCCACAGGTGCTAAGGAAGGTGTGAATTACTGAACCAACCCATTCTTTGAAGCAGTGAGAAAGGATTGAACCTGATAGGCATGAGCTGCTCCAACAAATACACCACTTTCCCTTCTATGGTTTACAGATAAAATCTTGTTGGCAATGTAGCTTTAAGTTTCCTAAATTCTGAGCTTCTTTATTTTGGAGAAAACCAGCCCTTGTCTTTGGCTGAGTTTCCTTGCAGGAAGTCTTTTTATTTAATGGCAAAATGAAACTAAAAAAGAAGTGCTGAACACTTACACAAAGGGCTTTTCTGCAGCAGATGCTTACAGCAGGTAGGGTTTCTGTGACAACACATTTGGAAGTGCATGCTTATTGCTGCTTACGAGAAGTAAGTTGAGTATCTCTCTCCCATTGATCCCCTGATGTAACGAACTGAAGCACCTCAGTTTTGCACCACACTAGTGAGGGACAGGCACCATGTGGCTCTCGGTTCAGCCCCATGCAGCTCTCAAGCCATGCCATGTTACCTGGCTGGCAACGAAGCTCATGCTGGTGCAAGGGATGCTAGGCAATTCACAACCCTGGCTGCAGGAGACAGCGCACCAGGAGCCACTTCCAGACCCATGCTGGAGCCACAGACTGCAGAAATGAATGTCATTTACTGCGGGTGAACTGCTTTTGGAATTGATAAAATTCTTGGCTGTCTGAAGATTTTTTTATGTGACACATAGAAGCTGCAAAACTGGATACAGCTGGGTAAGGGTGTCAACCATAATCCCACAAAGTGGACCATGATATACACAGACAAGGAAGTTCAGTATCTTGACAGTTTCTTCCTAAGAGTATGGCAGAGGTTGTCCACTTCCATGTGAAATAGTCTAATTTTAAAAAGATAAATAAACTTATAGTTATGTTTGGAATATGTCATGCAACACTTCTCCAGTCAGTGCTAAAAACAGTTAAAACCCTTTTGTGTTCAACTGCTGAAATGCATCACCAGTTACATTATTTAAACATCTTTCCTGAAAGCAACTACCTTAAAAAAGGCAAATGTATTCCTGGCACAACTGCCCAAGCAAAATGCAAGGTGTCTAAAAAAAGAGGAAAATTATTAATACTGAGCTATTTCCTAGCCTATCTGGAAGTTGGTATGTAAGGAGGGGGGGAAAAAAATTTGCATCCATTAAAAACTACAGCAAGAAAGGCAATTCATTGTACTTCACAAAAATCACCGAATGGTTGAGATTGAAAGGGACCTCTGGAGATAGTCTAGTCCCACTCAGCACAATCAGCATCAAGTACAGCAAGCTGCTCAGGGCCACATTCAATCAGGTTCTGATTATCTCCAAGGACGGACACTCCACAACCTCTCTGGACAGCCCATGCCAATGTTTGATCACTCTCAGTGAATTATACTTTTATTTTAAAGCTTAAGTGGAATTTCCTGTGTTCCATTTTGGTCCCACTGTGTGTTGTCCTTTCGTTGGGCACCACTGAGAAGAGCCTGGCTCCTCCTCCTCCTCCTTCAATGCTTCTCTCATTAGATATTTATACACAATGTTAAAGAGAGTTCACATCTTTTCACATGTTGGACATCAGCCATGGGCTCATCTTTGTTACTGCTAATTTTCGCAGTTGCTCATGTCACCAAAATTATTACTGTGTGAAAACTATTTTCATGGCAGTGGTTACTAAAATCTGTAGTAATAGAGTCACATTTCGTAACTCATTTATGTTGATTTTTTTTTCCCCCCTTAAATTCTCAAGTTTTTTTTCTTCCTTCCATATTTAATGCCAAATGCATGAGAGGAAGTAATATTATTTTTAGCTGTTGGAATGAAAGCCTGAAGTTTCTTACATTTACTGCAAAAAAATATTTCTCTCCTTTATATTTCATTTGCTTCAGAGATACTAAAAATGGTGGATTTCAGAAATGTATTAATTATTAATTCTTACTCTATGAAAAAAAAAATCTATTCAGCTAAAAGATCACTTTAAGGATAAATTACTCTTCTACTAGGTGAAACCAATTAACTTTTACGATGTCAGAAAAACCCACAAATGGTGGGAAAAGTGAAGACTTCAGTGGCCAAAGCAATCTCCAAATTAGCTCTCTGGAGATTCTCTGGTGTGATGAGGGAGATGCAGGAAAGGTCTTTGGGAGATCCACCAGAGTGAGTTTCTAGAGCACGCTCAGGTAACCAAGAAAAGCCCAGCCCTTTCCTCTAACGCAAATTTGATTCATGTCACTGCAAGTTGAAATGTAATTTTATTCTCCCTCTGCTGTCTGAGACAAATGATGCTTGACAACTGAATCTGGATGTAGCACCACACTAGACCTCATCTTGGGAGAAGCAAGAGCCTCAGTGCCATACAAAAATCATATGGAAGTACAAGGGGTCGGTACCTATCAGCGTATCTGTCCTACTGGTATAATGTATGTGGCTGTGATGTATAGGATGCTGAATCACAGAATGGTAGAATTCCGTTTTGAAACCTTATGGAGCAGGACTTTGTAATAAAGATCCCAGGACATTAGGGATTGGAAGGGACCTCTGGAGATCTTCAAGCCCAACCACCCTGCCAGAGCAGGACCACAATCTAGTGCAGGTCACACAGGAACACACCCAGACTGGAATTGAAAGTCTCAAGAAAATGAGACTCCGCAATATCTCTGAGGAGCCTGTTTCAATGCTTTACGACCCTTACAGTAGAAACCTTCTTCCTCATGTTGGTGTATTAATGAATTTCTGTCATTTTTGGCAGCCTGGCATTCTAAACAACTTAATTTGCATGTTTCACTGCATCCGGTAAATAAACGTAACTTAGTAAAGCTCATTCAACTAAAAATGTTACTTTTACCACATTGCTTCATGGTTAAGCCTGACAATAGTGCTGAGAATTGTTAGGAGGAATTGCCCTATGTAGTTTGCAACTACATCCACCCATGAAGAATGAAGTAATGTAGCCAGCTTTCAGGGTAAGAGCTGCTTTCTCTTCTGTCCTTACAGAATGCTTGTGCTTAGCTAAAAAACTAAACAAAGACTCAAACTTGGCCTTGGATGTAAAACTACAAACTTATAATCAGTGCTACTGCACAAAGTGTTTATCTTATTAATGAAGATGTTTATGGAGCAGCTTTGGAAGAAAATCACGTGGGCACCTACAGACATGAGAAACAAGCAGCCTGCACCTGCAAAAAACTGAAACTGTGCAGCTGTTCATAAGACAAGGAATCAGGAGCAGTTATAAGCAACACAAATGACACCTCAAGGTCACTTCAGAGTACTTAAATGCCAAACATCTTCAAAGTACTCCTACACACAATCAGAACCGTGTGTGTAGTTTTAACCCTGCTTAGTTTCATAGCAGCTGAGATACTGAATACCAGAGTAGGTATCCTGATATCTCCAAGGAAAGGGAGCATGGAGCAAGTTCCATTGGCACTAGATGCCATCTTGAAATATATTCTCCAGTCAGTCAAGCACCCCATTAGCAAATTCACATCTGAGGTCTTTGGCAAGGCAGGAACACCATAGCCTCTTGCCCTGGGTGGTCACACAGACTAAGTGAATTTGACAGCCATTTTGACACCTGGCAATACGTTTCAATGCACAACTAGCTGTTTTGTGTTGAAAACTGAGCAAGGCCAGCACATATGTTTGAGAGTGGATATCTGCCTATGCTGGGCACTATTTCATGAACTTCAGGTTTCTGTCACAGATCTAAGGCAAATATTACAATTTACAGGAAAGAAATGAGGACATCGATACATTGTGCGTTATTGGAGACATACAGCCTTTATAACACGGTGGCCTTCACTATGATCTCTGGGTTTTCTATGTCCTTTTTGCTTTGGACCATCCTCAGTTCCAGCTGGGCTGAGTTGGGTTTGTTTCCTTCTCCAGCTTGTGCTAAAAAGATGACATCAGGATACAATTAAAAATAGCAGCATAAAAAGAAGCAAGTTACATCACTCTGTTACCCCACTATTTTTTCTACCCTCCTTTCCTCCTCCCTTCCCCAGTCTCCCTTACTGTTCGCCTGCTAAAGGCTTCCAAGGTGGAAGATGAAGGTCAGCACTGTGATTTCTCTTACACCCTTGCTCTACACCTCTCTCCAAGACAGAAACACAGACCTGTTAATTGGAAAGTGACACAGACATGCTCCTACAGATCCCACCTGGATCACCTTGGGAATTGAAAGACATGGGGACCCAAAGGGGAGAGAAGCAGAAAGAAAACATTAAACTAAAATAGTCACCACTCCTCACAGGCCCAACACAGCAAACAGTTTATTATTACTTGATAAATCCCTCTCAATACTAAACACGTGCACTCAAAGGGAAAGTGAGCAAGCTGTGCTTAAAACAGAAACTCTCTTGCATGCTTGGCATTTCCTCAAGTCCCTCTATTACCGTCTTACAAGGCAGTCAAGCACAATGGGCATGACTGTAGTCCCACTACAAGCTGAACAGTGACATCTTCAGTCGAGTATTGTCAGAAATAGTGACACAGTGAGGAGCACACACTGACAAGACTAACAAGCTCTCTGTAAATTCTCCACCTGCTTCTGCACTGAATCAGGAAACACAGAAAGCTGTTTGAATGCTTCTTCTCACGCAAATCCAGCCAGAATAAGGGAACAAGGCTTGAAAAAATTACCTTTTGCGCTCTTAATAGTCCTTTGCAGAACATGTTGCATGGCTGACACAGTCTTTTCACATGCCACCTGCATTAATACAATATATTCAGGTTTTAATAAAATCTCAGCCACCCAGATTAATACTATTACTGTACAAACACTGCTATTAAGAATCAAACATAGCTGACAAGGTGCAAACAGGATGATAGCAATGTAAAGTAGAGTTTGAGGGGGGAAAAAAAAAAATCTTAGTCTCTATTGATTCTCCCAAAACAGGCACTAGAAACCATAGACATTTAGGACTCTGTGCTTAAGGGAAAGAAAGAGAAAAACAGATCTGATCAATGATTTCCAGTGGTTGTTAGGAAGTGATGGCAAAAGACACAAACATGCATGTAGTCACTCTCTCTGTCCAGTGAATAACATCTTATCTGGAAAAATTAACACATCCATGTAACTGAAAGGAACCATCCAAAGTTTTATGAACTAAAAAGCTTTGGCAAAACAGAAATTCTGGGTTTTTGATTTTGAGGTGAGAAAAAAAAACCAAAACAGAAAAGAAGCTTTAAATAATGTCATAGATAAACAGTAATAATAATAATAATAATAATAATAATAATAATAATAATAATAATAATAATAATAATAATAATAATAATAATAATAACAACAACAACAACAACAACAACAAATAAACAGGCAGGCAAACAAAACCAAAAGCCAACAAAGTTTGTGCATTAATTGTTAGATTAAATCAAAGGAGAAACAAACTGAGCAATGTCCCAAGACAAAGTGAATAGATCCAGTGGCACGGACCAGACTGAGAGGGATTTTTCACATTTCAGCTTTTTTATCCCTCTCAACAAACCAATGAATGATATAGACTTTATCATTATTTTATTTTCATCTAATTTCTCTCATTAAAACATTCCAACTAGCCTCAAACCAGCACAAAGTTAATAACCACAACCACCACCACCACCAACCACCACCCACAATCACCAACCACCACCACCACCAATTAGTCCAAACTTGCAGAGAGATTGGTATCTTCTCCCACACCTTGAAATTGTTTGGATGCTTATGTGTCCATGCCAAAAGCATAGCAGCAAACAAGTCTCCTGTTCCAACAAAGACAGCATCCACTTTAGGAGACTCCAGTCGAATTCTTTGTGTTATCCTGGTACCATCTGCCTTAGCTGCAACACAGACAGAGAGTTAAGTAACAGACCCAGCAATTAACATAGTAGCATTTACTGTAATTTTTAAGAAGTGATTGCCAGATTTGAATTTCTTTGTTTGGAACATAAAGATGCTAAGGGGTACTGTAAAACTTTGTACTACCTCTTTTAAAAGGTGCAACCTTTCAAAACTTTGCCATGTGGGGATAGCTTTTACAACTTTCCTACTTAAGAGGGACCAGGAAGGACTGCCAACCATCTCTCTTCATTCAGGCAAGCAGCAGCTGCTTGCTCAGCAGATTGCTGAATCCTGGATGGAGCATCCCAAACCATAATCTAGAGTGTTGTATGGCTGCACACAAGAAGCTGTAGATATCAGCAGAGAAATTTTGATCCAGGGAGTGGTTTGACTATATTGAAGTTAATGATGGTGATGACAGGGTTGAGGGTTTATGGGTAGGAATCAGAGGGAAGGCCAACAAGGCAGATATCCTGGTGGAAGTCTGTTATAGACAACCCAATCAGAATGAAGACACCAAATATTCTTTTAGGCATCTGGGAGAAGTCTCACTATCACTAGCCCTTGGTCTCACTGGAGACTCCCAGCAGATGTCAGGGAAATTGAAACAGAACACAGCAGTGAGGGAGCAGTCCAGGAGATTCTTTGAATGTGTGGAGGATAACTTCCTTACACATCTGGTGAGGGAGACAACTAAGAAAAGTACCCTGATGGACTTGCTCTTTGTGAAGAGAGAAGGGACTTGTGGGTGAGGTAATGACTTGGGGCCATCTTGGGAACAGTGATCACAAAATGATAGAGTTGTTTTAGAAGTACAGAGGAGGGCCACTGGAAAGAGACCTGGGGGTGATACTCCAGCCAATAGAATATGAGCCAGCAGTGTGCTCAGGTGGCCAAGAAGTCCAAGAGTATCCTGGCCTGTATCAGGAATAGTGTGGCCAGGAAGAGTAGGGAAGTGATAATGACACTGTACTCAGCTCTCGTGAGGCCACATCTCAAATACTGTGTTTGGTTTTGGACCTCTCACCTCTCAGGTGCAGGAGTGAGTTCAGAGAAGGCCAAGAAGACTTGTGAAGGGCTTGGAGAACAAGTCTGATAGGAAGAGCTGAGGGAATTTAGAACTGCTTGGTCTGGAGGAGGCTGAGGGGAGACCTCATTGCTCTCTACAACTGCCTGAAAAGAGGTTGTAGTGAAGCGAGTGTTAGTCTGTTCTCCCTAGTATCAAGTGATAGAATAAGAGGAAATGGCCTCAAATTGCACCAGGGGATGTTTAGGTTGGACATTAGGAAAAATTTCTTTACTGAAAGAGTGGTCAGGCATTGGAATAGGCTGCCCAAGGAACTGGTGGAGTTGCTGTCCCTGGAAGTGTTCAAAAAACATACAGACATGGCACTGTGGGACATGGTGAGTTAGGTTGATGGTTGGACTTGATCTCAGAGGTTTTTCTTCAACTTAAACAATTCTGATTTTATGTACCATATTGAAATCACTATTGGAGTGACCAAACTTATTCCAGACCTGGCATGTACTGAGTCCTAAGATCCACTTACTGGTTTTTAGTGGGATTTAACAATCAAGCCTTTTTTTATCTCTCAGGAGCCCAAAATGTGATATCCACATTTAGATCCCTCAAATATGCAAGAACACAAGATCATATACCATCCCACACAGTAAGCCCTTCTTAGGTCCTCTGACAGTCCACACAGTGAATTTTGGTGATGGTAAAGAAGAGGATGCAAAGAAGCAGCAAAAGGACATTTTACAATCTATCAGAGAGGAACAATCTGCTGACAGGACAGTGAAGCTTTTCATGAAAGTATCAAAATATTCAAAGTTCCCTTTTTATACCACCATTACTTGCCAGGGCCACTACTAGGAGCTTTAGCAGCCCTGGTGAACCTCAATTGTGACATCCACTAGCCATGTGCCCTCTGCCCACTTGTCCAGAAGCTGCAGAGCAGTTCAGGACTTGGTGCAAGCATCTTTGTTGAGCTATGTTGTAGGTGCACCTGTGTACAGCTCTGCTGTCTGATTGGATTTTCCAGGTGAGTTTCAGACTTGGCTTTTCTCGCTTCTCTCAGATGATCACTGGACTGTCAGTGGCACGTAGTTGCCATCACCACCCCTGTACTGCTCATCTTATGCAGATACTGTGGTGAGGGCAGGGCTCTGTCTGCGCTGTGATCAAGCTCAGCACCCGGTTTGTCTTCCCCATTTAACCACTGATACTAGGAGAGTTCATTTAGAGATCTGAATTCCACCCACTACGGATGGGCCTGATAAAACAACTTGCCAGAAAAAGTAACTGAAAGCACAGAACAGGTTGAAAGAAAGCATAGTTTAACAAAGGGGCTCATAGCTTACTTTTCCTGTGGCTTCCCAGAGCAATTAGGTAGTCGTTTCCTAGAGAAGCCTGTAGATCTGAGCTTGTGATCACCACAGTCTCTGGTCCCATGGCATGGAGCATATCCATTACCTTTCCAAGTGCAAAAAGGCAGGAATCAGTGACTGGAGTATGTGCTGATGAAACCCTGCCTCTTTCATAGTGCTGAGGTTTTCTGACAAGCATTTTACTTTGGCATCTTTTGTGAAGAGAAAACCAATTCTATTCAAAGAATGCACTTGAGTTAGAGGAATTCGTTTGAAAGAGGGGACTCAAAACATCCATATGTAAACATAACACAGTTGTTAAAATATACAAGCATCTCTCTTTGTGTTATCTTTGGATGCTCCTCTGAAAAGAATACTCTTTCAGCTGTGCTCAGAACCTCTATCTGCATCATGTTTTTAGAACTTATTGTCAAAAGAGTAAGAGAACAAACATACAGGCACACAAAACTGGGCTGGCTATCTTGAAACACTTGCTACAAAGGCAGTAAATTCAGGCCATGGAGTCTTCTTCTGCTACTACTTTAAGAGCATAAATGAAGAGTTAAATTGGAGGCACAATCGTGTCAGTCTCAATCTTCTCTCACTCAGTTTCAAACCCCAAACCACACCTGTACATTACTTACCTCTACAGGTCAATTACCAATCTGTGTATTTCTCACTTAAACTCACTAATTCTTACACCACAATTGGTTTCCACGGAAGTGATTTTGATTTCACAGAAGAATGAATAAGTTCAGTATGAATCACAGACAAAAATATTATTTTTCCCAGAAAATAAAAGCAAAAAAAAAAATCCTCTCAGACTAGCTATGTCTCATGAGAAGTTGAATGGTAAGAATTTTATTTTTTGTATTTTAAAGTTCTCTAGTAATTTTCTTTTTTTGTATAAGCCTCCAGGTTACTTCAACTCTCAGACTTCTGTGCAGACATTGGCTGGGTTTTAAAGAAGCAATAACACCACTAGCATATGCTGACACAATTATCCTGTGAAGCAATATTAAAGCTCAGTTGCGTTTCTCAGTCACATTTTACCAATGACCTAATCACCAGTGTTTCTAGTTGTATGACCTAGCCCCTTCTACACTGACATTACATCATACTTTTATGTCAAGGGAGGTGATTCTCCCCCTTGACTCTGCTCTGGTGAGACCCCACCTGGAGTACTGCATCCAGTTCTGAAGCCCCTATTACAAGAAGGATGTGGACATGCTGGAGAATGTCCAGAGAAGGGCCACGAGGATGATCAGAGGGCTGGAGCACCTCTGCTATGAGGACAGACTGAAAGAGTTGGGGTTGTTCAGTTTAGAGAAGAGGAGGCTCCAAGGTGACCTTATTGTGGCCTTCCAGTATCTGAAGGGGGCCTACAGAAAAGCTGGGGAGGGACTTTTTAGGCTCTCAGGTAGTGACAGGACTAGGGGCAATGGAGCAAAGCTGGAGGTGGGGAGATTCAGATTGGATGTGAGGAGGAAGTTCTTCACCATGAGAGTGGTGAGAGCCTGGAACAGGTTACCCAGGGAGGTGGTTGGGGCCCCATCCCTGTAGGTGTTTAAGGCCAGGCTGGATGAGGCTCTGTCCAGCCTAATCTAGGGTAGGGTGTCCCTGCCCATGGTAGGGCGGTTGGAACTAGATGATCCTTGTGGTCCCTTCCAACCCTGACTAATTCTATGATTCTATGTTAGAAGATATACTGTCATGACTAGTCTTGTTAAAGGAACGAATGAAAGCACGTCACCAGACAATGTCACAATTCCTATCACCTCCAAAGGGGATAAAATTCCACTATGGATTATTACTCAGAAGAATAGACACATATGTGGCATGCAGCTGGAGAGACGCAATAGGCACGCAGCTGGACAGACACATTGCTCTGAGCAACCTGATCTAGTTGAGGATGCCTCTGTTTAATGCAGAGGGGTTGGATTAGACGAGCTTTGGAGACCCCTTCCAACCCAGACCATTCTACAATTCTATGAGTAAAATACAATACCCTGCAAGCAACTACTTTAAAAAAATGCCTGCATACCTAAATATAATTCTGCATGCCTAGAAGAGATCTTCTTAAAACCCAAGTAAGAGCTATAACATGAATCAGACTGTGAGAAAACAAACCTGTAAAGTTTTTTAGCACTTGCAACTGGTGTTCGGAGCGGAAATATGTAAACCTAAACTAACAGATGCTCAGCTAATAATGTTGTTCTCAAGACTGTGGTTTCAATGGTGAGGATGAGAATAGAACTGAGTTGCAGTTAGCAGCTAGTGGCATGAAGCAGAGTTCATCACCCTCGCCCAGCACAGTGAAGTAATGTAAAACTAGGACGGTGAGAGTGGTGGGAATTGAAAGACCTGAGATCTCTGCAACTACTTCCTGCCCTGAAGAGATGGTAATCAACCCATGCTACATGAAGTTGCTGGGCTTAAAAAAAAAAAGGAAAACCAACAAACATTTGGGCTGGGAGACCCCAGCTACTCTGCAGGGTGCCACTGCAGCTGCTGTTTGTTTAAAAAATATTGTGATCCTCTGAAGATCAAAGCCAGACTTGAAGAAATAACATCAGTCCATTATTGAAAGCACTTGACTAATCAACAAAACAAATTGTTCAACCCTTCTCAAGACACCAATGAAATCATGCCCCTATTTTGTCCTTCACCAAATCCTGCAGCTCTTTCTTTCCTTCCATTTGTGTAAAAGGGTAAATCTTTACACATCAATACAGTACATTTGGGGACCATCTATCACCTCTGCATGGCAATGACAGCAACTATCAATGCTGTGAATTTGTCTGTCTTTCACCAGGAAGTACCTGAAGGCCATGCATCACTCCCAGTCTGGTTTCTCAACTGTGCCTTCGATCCTTTTTTGCAAGCCAGGTTTCATCCCCTTTGACTCAATTTAAGGAAGAGAAGGACTCAATTTAAGGAAGAGAAACAGAGCACCAGCAAACGGTGTCAGGGAGAGATACAGCGTATATTCAATCAACAGTCGACAGAGTTTGCTGTAAGGTCTCTTCTTGCAAACAATCCGTACGGAAGCACAGGGAACGGCTGTCCCATCAGCTTTACTCTTGCACGACTCACATGTGGACAGCAGAGGGAGCAACTCCTGCAGAATTTCTAATGCCCAGGGTCACCCTGGGCTTTCACCCCAGCCAGCGCTGGCAGCCTGCGGTTCCTTGCCATCTGCGCTGCCGCTGATGCTGCTGCTACACTGCAGGAAAACAAGCTCACAGAGGTCTGCTTGTTAACCACTGTACTGCCTTTATCTCTTGTTCTCTTGGGAAGTTTCTGAAGAAGTCTGGCACCAGAACAGAAAGTGTTTTGCGCCTGGAGTATACAAGTTTTAATAACAAATGGAAAAGATAAAGAACAAAGCAACTTAAAAGAGCTAAGGACATGTGGTCACACTGCAGCGCGGCAGGCAGGAACAGAGATCTTACACATGTCCAGCTTCTTGCCCACTTACCTCTAAAGCTTCTTTTTCTGTGTGAATCTTCCTGCCTGTGAGCAACCTGAGAACGAAACATAAATTTTAGAAAAGCACGAGTTCTCCAGGTGGTGATTGCTTTGTCAACCCTTTGAAGGTAGCAAACTTAAGGCTGCACCATACAGGCATAAACGGTTTGTAGCTGCATGGTCTGCTGTACCCGATCTCTAAAAGTTACGTGCACAGATACACACTGCTTCTAAAGCCATTTCACGCCAGTCCTAACCTGCCTACTTCACAGAATCTTGTACCACAAAATTCCCTCACAAGCGTCTCCATCTTCTCTGTAGTTGTTCCTGGGATCCCCTCAAGGGACAGCCTGTGGTGTACCATAAGAGATTATTTCCTGACTAAAGAGTCACTGCTATGTAGGCAGAATGGGCAGGAGGCATTTAAATTCTTAACTCCTATGATGTGGTGGTATTCCTGAATCTTATTTTGGGGGCGGGGGGGCAGAGTTGAGACAAACCATTTCAATTCTGATATAGAAGAAAAATTTTCCTACAAGTGGGAAGGGTTGGGGAGGGGAAGAGAGGGCTCTTTTTTTCAACCTTCCCTAGATATAGGCTTCTGGAGGTAAGAGGCAACCACAAAAATGAGAGATTTGAATAAAACAAGAGACATCTTCTCCTCACAGAACTCCCAGAATTTAACTGAATATATAACAGTTGGAGGTTTGCTGGAAAGTACCACTTGAATGTAACAGCTAAAACACCTAACACACACACACACAAAATCTGTAATGCTATGCACAGAGATAGCACTGTACTGAAACAAACAAATATCAGTCTCCCCTGCTTTTATCCCCAAGTTTATTTGGCTCTAAAAAGAAGTACTTACTCAGCTTCAAACTGGTTAGGAGTAATTATATCAGCAACAGGTACAACTTTGTCCCTGTAGACTGGGAGAAGATCCTTGGGCACATACTAAGGGAGAAAAAAAAACATATTGAACGTCAGCAGCATTGGAGATGTGGAACTTCAACCCTCCTTCCCTCCAACTACCAACCCATGCTGTCACTGGATAATCTGACAGGTCCCAGTGAGCTGTTCAAAAGCGACTGAAGGAGCTGGGGCTGTTCAGCTTGAAGAAGAGGAGGCTACTGAGGGGTCTCATTACTCTCTACTGCTACCTAAAAGGACCTTGTAGAGTGGGTGGTGGTTGTCTCTTCTGGTAGGTAATTAGCAACAGAACAAGAAGGAATGGCCTCAAACTGCAACAGGGCAGATTTAGACTGGACATTAGGAATTTTTTTTTTTTTCACAGAAAGGGTGGTCAAGCATTGAGCCCAGGAAGGTGGTTGAGTCACCATCCCTGCATGTGCTTAAAGGTCATTTAGATGTGGTGCTTGGGGATATGGTTTTGGGGTGAACTTTGCAGAGTAGGGTCAATGGTTGGACTTCATGATCCCAAGGGTCTTTTTCAACCTGAATGACTCTATGGTTATGTTACAGTAACTAAAACGGCAGTCAGTGTATCCTCCATCTGGTGACAGTACAACAAATAACCCTTCTTTCACTGGAGGCAATGGGAAGCACTGCTAAGCAGACAGGCCTAAACTGGCAGCAATAAAAAGTGGTGTCTGGATGAAGAATTTTTAGGTTCCCTCTCACCAAGGTGACAGAGCAGCATAAAGAAAGAGAGCGTGCCATGATGGGGAATCCCTTTGCATGTCCTTACCACCAAAATAAACTGTTTTGTTGTTGCACTGGCCCTTTGCTGCAGCAGGCTGTGTCTACATTAATTGTATTGCATTGTGGGGCTTAGGGAACAAGTAACATCCATTCTGTGCATTATTTCACTGCCTTCTTTCAGGGAAGGATTTCTAGGGTGTGTCTGTACATCAGTATGTGTGAATAGGAATTGGATGTGTAACTTGTTTCTTACAACTTAATTTGCAAAGCACTTCCAATAAGGACATTAAAAATAATTTGCTTGTGTTGCACCCAAGACTAGCAAAATGTTAGCATACTATGCTGCATGATCAGCTCTTCCAGTAATGAAGGCCAAAGATCCCCTTTCAGCCTTTCTGTTCCATCTCTACCCAATCTTCATCAGTTAAATATGGCACATCAGAAAAGGGAGATTGGCTGTCTAAGCAGGTGACGAACTAAGATGTAACAGGAACCCAGCAGCTTCTATGCACTTCAGACTCAAAGCTGAAAAGCTCACATGGGAGCTCTGCTAGGAGTTTGGCTGAGGTGGGTACAGGGGTTCCCTCACCTGAGTCCTGCTGTAACTCAGTTTAACAAAACTTCTAATACTAGTTCAAAAGCTCATTGTTTACTAGTCCCTGTATTCTCTGACAGACCCCCATTTGCTAAATGGAGATGAACACCCTCTTCTGCCCATGTTTTGTTTTCTCTGTTGACCTCATAAGCTTGGCAAGGCAGGGTGTCCATGTGTTGCTGCCTTCCATTCCCAGTGTATAGCAACAGGTACAACCCCATCACAGTGTTGACCACTAGATGCTACTGACCACTGATACTGAGCTCACTCCTGCAGCCATGGTGAAGTGGTGACTCTGCCTTTAGACAGAAATTCAAGATTAAGTCATATCTAAACCAAGACATTTTAAAATAATGACTCTATTACTATTTTATGGCAGGGCTGAATGGATGACATGTTAAGTATTCTTTTCTTCCATCTACTTTATCTTCCACCCAAAAGACACAGGTAGGCCCTTTGTTATGACTTCTCCCAACAGCTAAAGTTTCACAAGGTGACCCTACGGATGCTAGATGTGTCTCGTTAGAAAAAGCCAAGGGCAATACACATTGCAGCAGATGTAAAACGAAAGAAGGGAACACAAAGGCAATGGCAAATTTATTACTAAGTGCTACTTCATGTGATGCTTTATGAGCAGGTAAACTGCAAAAAGGTACAAGGACAAAGAGAAATTCATAGTGCATGACTAGCTGGAGGCAGAAAAAAAAAACATAAAGTACCATAATTGCTGATGTCTTGACACATTGCATTTTTACTGAAATTAACATTTTGATCAAATAAGAATGTTTCTTCATCACTATGCAGCATGGTATCAGCACACAGAACCTTTCTGTCACTGATCACAGCCCAATGCCTAGCAACTGTTGGGTCTCACATGAAATAAGTCATCTCTATTTAGGCTCAAGTGTTATGCCAATTCACACGACCACTGACAGTGCCAGCCAGGCTACCAGCCAAAAGAGAGTTTGTGACAGAAGATGAAGGAAATCCAGTGAGGGAGAATAGGGAGTTATTTTGCTGTGAACAGGGTCTGTATTTTACCTGTTGTCCAACTAGAGAGTTAGAAACAATCCTAGGGCTATGCAGCCATCACTCTTCCCAGATACTAAATTCATATAAATACTGGGAATTAAAAGTACAAACTTGGGATTCAGAGCCATGCTTAGGTGAAGCAGCTTAGTTATGGTGTTTTTAAAAAGTATTAAATAATTAAACAAATACTTAAATAAAATAAGTAAAATTAATAAATCTTTATACATACTTTATATAGCAAATAGTCATTATACAGAGAATCCACACATTTAGGTACTAACCATAGAGCCTTCTCCATTCCATTTGTCACCCATCACTGGATCACATACTGTAAGAGAACAAATCTAGCTTTAGAAATAGAGTACAGTTAGAGAGACCCTGGTGGGAGGGAAACGTTTTAGGCAACAGTAATGGCTATATAGCAGCACTGAGCATCTGGCAGCCTACACACCCTCACAGCTCTTGCAGCACTCTCCTCCCAAAATTTGTAACTGGTGGCTGCCAATTCTGAAGGAGTAAACCATGTGTCTTAAACAACTCTCAGAGGAGGGAGTGATCTGAGGACAAAATGTCCCTGCTGTGTGTCTGTTGTGTCTGGGTAGGGTGGGAGCATTGTGCAGAGGGGTTCCCACACCCTGCAGCATCTGCAGAAGGGATTAGTGTACTCCTGGGATGCCCTCTGTGGGTGGCAATGGGGGTAGATGCTGTCAGAAGGCTCTTGGACTCGGTATTAGAAAGAAATTCTTTACACTGAGACACTGGAACAGGTTGCCCATGGAAGTTGCGGATGCCTCCTCCACAAAGCCAATTTGGATGGGGCCTAGAGCAACCTGGTCTAGTGGGAGATGTCCCTGCCTATCGTGGAGAGCTGGAACTAGATGATCTGGGGCCTAGAGCAACCTGGTTTAGTGGGAGATGTCCCTGCCCATGGTGGCGAGCTGGAACTAGATGATCTTTAAAGTGCATTTCAACCCAAGCCATTCTGTGATTCTGTGACTGCAGTCGCCCTCTCCTACCTGCTTCCATATTCTGATGTCTGAAGGTGATCAGAATGAGAGTTTGACTGTTGGGAGTAAAAGGGCTTTTGCTATGGAAAACACAGAGGAACCTCCCCCCCTTCTCTTCCCAACCCAAAACTCTGGAATAGGAATATGTGGTGGGAAAGAAACATGGGAGAAGCTAACAGCTCTGAAAAGCTTCCTATTTTTACTTCAGCATAAAAAAAACACATGCCAAAATACACACCAAAATGTTGTGTGTAGACATCAAAAAGATAAAATTGTATTACAATGAAACAAGAAGAAAACTCATGCCAAAGTACACAAACCTGTACTTGGTGTAATAACACTAACACATTTAGCACAGGTTCTGAATCACTAGCAGTAAGAACAACATATTCCAAGTACTCTTAGCTTCAAAGTGAGAATGGAAGCAGTCTAGTCCTGCACTTTAAAAAAAATAATTATTGTTTATTGTAGAAAGACCTTTTAGCAAGCTAAAAAAGAAACATAAATCCCAAGGTATCAAGTCAATTCCAGTCAGTAGTCAAGGAAGTTTCTCTGAGTAAAAAGAGTGTAATATGGTTTATGAAGTATTTTCCTTACATTATAGTCTGTTTATTAAATACAAAGAATCTTTAAGCCTAGCTTTGTTCTCACCATAGAACAGCTTGGGTTAGAAGGGGCCTCCAAAGGTCACCCTGCAGTGAGCAGGAACATCTGACCACTTCCTGTACTGTATAGATAGGTGTTTCTTCTCTCTGCTCATACTCTGAAAGTTTTTAGCTTTCACTTACTAGTAGAGAGAATGAATAAAATAAATCTGACAATTCAAGTGTTAATAAAGGCTAGAAAGCAACAAAACTTGAAGTCATGAAGATACCTCTGTCTCATTTTTCTGAGAACTGTACTTGTTGATTTTAAGTCAGGTATCACACTCACACAATATTGCTCCTCGCAAAACCTTCACATCATTCTAGCTATTTCCTGACCACACACTTTACTGAACCCGAAGATGACAGATTCAAACCATCATTCACAGCTTTTTATCCCACTAAATTCCCATGACTTTGCCCTTTCATTGCAAACATTTAGCTCCAATCAAACCTGCACTTGTTATGCTCAAAACTCCTGACTCACTCAGAGTCAGTAAGGAAAAGAGAAGAATCCTTTCTCAGAAGTCTAAGCCTGACTGACATGTTACTGACAGCAGCTGCTAGTCTTTAAGTGCTCCTAGGTAACCTTAGCAGAGGGCACCAGAGTTAAAAAAGCTAAATTATTAAGCTTATGAGGCACAGTAAGACACTTTTGAAACCACAGCAGAGCAGCTCCAGAGTCTGTCCTGCTTTCAACTGACTTGAAAATCAGGCAGAGGTTTCAGCTATCAGCACCTACAGTCTATGCCTCTGAACTATGAACAGCAGCAGCTGGCTGGGATTTTATAAGCCTTTCTTTGATACAGACAAGCAGTTCTCAAGGCACATTCTCCTTTGGATGGCATAATGAAAGAAGCCTACTAAAAGGTATAAAACCAGAAAGATAAAAATCCAACCCCATCAACACTTTATCAATGCTGAAAGGAGTTTCACTGGAGCCTCAACTTGTCCCCATCAGATCACAGCAACAGATGGTTGTGAAATGCTGGTAACACCAGAACATTTTCATCCTAAAATGTGAAAATTATGGACATGTAAAATAACGAATCAGAAAGGATTATGATACACATCCTTACCATACACTAGGTTAGAATTCTGTTGCTTCAACTCCTGGACAATATCCACCACCATCGCAAGAAACGATGTGTCTCTTGTATACCCTTTGAGAAGGAAAAAGACACTTTTGAAGTAGATTTTCATGAATATTTCTTTTTTTCTTTCTCTTTTTTTTTTTTTTTTTTTTTTTTTGGTGTGTGTGTGAAGTATAGAAACACTGCATCTCACTGTTTGAAACAAAGCATTTTTAGAGCAAGGGTAGTTTAGTATTTCATTTAGGAGTGATAGCTGGAAGACAAACTCAGACAGTCCTCGCAGGACTTCAAATAGAAACTTACAAATCAATGTACTAAGTATATTATATATGAAAAGTTCATACAATTTCAAAATGCTTGAATGCATACACAAAAAGGTCAGGCTGAAAGGAAAAGAAACAAAACATGCCTTTTCTTCAAAGGAGCAGTCTGGAACAGTACTGCTTTATCATGTAGTAAATAAGAAATATTTAAAATTTAATACACTTCTCTTGCACTCTGAAGTTTTTATTATTATTAATGTTGACACTGATACAGCCTAACACATTAATGCAATAGAGAATTAATCTTGAGTATTTTAGAGCAATGGCCAATATACCAATAAAACACCTACGTTTATGCTTACCAGTGAAAGAATCTGGAAGTAGGTTTTATTGTATCTCAAGGCCCAAATCACAATGCTAGCATCACAATATTCTTATTAACAATGATCTTATTTGAGATATTTTATATTTATTTTAGATATGTTTATTTACATACACCTCTGCTATGAGGATAAGCTGAGATAGCTGGGGTTGTTCAGCCTAGAGAAAAGACAACTCTGGGGTGACCTTATAGCTGCTTTCTAATACCTGAAGGTTGCTCTAATACCTACAGGAAGGCTGGAATGGAACTTTTCATAAGGGTGTCTAGCAATAGGACAAGAGGGAATGGTTTTAAGCTGAGGGAGAGTAGGTTTAGACTGGATCTTAGGAAGAAGTTCTACATGGGTGGCAAAACTCTGGAACAGGCTGCCCAGGAAGGCTGCAGATGTCTCCTCTCTGGGGGTGTAAAAGGCCAGGCTGGATGAGCCCTTAAGCAGCCAAGTTGAATTACGAGGCATCCCTGTCCATGGTGGGGAGCTTGGAGTAAATGATCCCTAAGGTTCCTTCCAACCTAAGCCATTCTATTATGAGTCTGTTATATTTATTTTATGTATTAACTTCATTTACAATGTTTGTGAATTAATAATTTGATTGTCATTGATTTTAATCCATTAAATAGCATTATTTTTAACAAAGTAGCTTTCTCAAGTCTTCAGTGTTCTAAAGTTTTGAAGGTTTGGGTCTTTTTCCACTCAGAAAAGCTTTAGAGAATTTCTTAGATTTTGCAAAGGAATGGAAAATGATTTTTGGTCAAAATGCTTTGTTTTCTGTCTGTGAAATGCTGACAATTGGTCATAAAGGCTAAACAAAGATTTTTCACTTCAAATGACCTGTGATGGTAGACTGGCTGAAAAAAAAACCAACAAAAAACAAAACCCAAAACATTACTGACAGAGGAGATTCAAAACAATTACACTGGAGTTTCTCTGTCACTTTTTTTTTTACTGTAAATGACACATACATGAGGATCTACAAGTAGCTATGTCACAGAAGTTAATGGCTAGGTCATATACTCAGCCTAAGGGTAACAACCTCCATCTCAATGGAGATACCTGCAGTCACCAGACATAAAACTAAAGTCAAATCCCATCTGCTGACAAATTTAGGTTGTTTTCAGTGTTTTAATAATGTTGTTGGAGGTACAAAGTATGGTTGTGTTACAGTATTATAGTGAGTGGCTACTCCTGTTGGAAGAGAAAGATCTGTCAGCTGTCCCTGAACAAAGAAAAAAGAATTTTAAATTTCAGCCACAGTGCAACTCAACACCAAAAGACTGTGATCTTGAGAAGTTAATGCCTGTATTTGGTTTAGGGAAGCCCCCCTGAGCTCAAAAAGCTCAATAAACACTTGATTTGATTTGGAATTAACCCTTTACAATGCCATTTCTGCTTGTGCCTTCTTTATGCCCTTACTCAAAATGGTCAGACTAAATGTGATTTTTAAACAAACATGAACGACTCACAGACCCATCTACCCACAAGTCCAACTAAAAAAGGCATACTAACAAATAATCATTTTTTTT
>VWZI01020302.1:22387-42144 GCA_013396835.1 Psilopogon haemacephalus | reverse complement strand
AACTCGATGCATCATTCTCACACTCCACAGGAACCTCACACTGTGGGAATACANCACACTCCACAGGAACCTCACACTGTGTTCATAGCTAGGCTCTTCCGTTTTGCTGGAAAAGTTAACTGTACAAGTGCTATCTCTCATTTTGGCCAAAAATCCTCAGGTTCAAAAATGCTTACGCTTGCCTCTAGCTTCCGCTAGGAAAGTTGCAGACAGAAACTCGATGCATCATTCTCACCATAGACAGAAAGCTCACGCTTTGGGAATACAAGTTTGCAGCAAGGCGCTTTGGTTTAGATGGTAACATTAACTGTATAGGTGCTATCTCTCAGTTTGGCCAAAGAAATGCTCAGACTCAAAATGCTTACACTTGCCTATAGCTCCTGCTAGGGAAGTTGCAGACAGAAACTCGATGCATCATTCTGACACTACACAGGAACCTCACACTATGGGAACAGAAGTTTGTAGCTAGGCGCTTTGGTATAGATGGTAACATTACCTGTATAAGTTCTATCACTCATTCGCAGCTAGAAAACTGCTAAGATTCTGAAATGCTTCATCATCCTTCCATCTCCTACTAGGAAAGTTGTAGACAAAAACTCGATGCATCATTCTCTCAGTACTCAGGAAGCTCACACTTTGGGAATAGAAGTTTGCAGCTAGGCGCTTTGGTTTAGATGGTAACCTTAACTGTATCAGTGCTATCACTCATTCGGAGCCAGAAAATTGCTCCGATTCTGAAAGGCTTCAACTTGCCTCTAGCTCCTTCTAGGAAAGTTGCAGACAGAAACTCGATGTATCATTCTCACACTACACAGCAACCTCACACTATGGGTATAGATGTTTGCAGCTAGGCGATTTGGTTTACATGGTAACATTAACTGTATAAGTGCTATCACTCTTTTGCGGCCACAAAATTGCTCCAATTCAGAAATGCTTTATCTTCCTTGTATCTCCTATTAGGGAAGAGGTAGACAGAAATTCTATGCATGATTCTCACACTACACTGGAACCTCACAATATGGGAATAGAAATTTGCAGCTAGGCACTTTGGTTTAGATGGTAAAATTAACGGTATAAGTGCTATCTCTCATTTTGGCCATAAAAGGCTCAGATTGAAAAATGCTAATACTTGCCTCTACTTCCTACTGGGAAAGCTGCAGACAGAAACTCGATGCATCATTCTCACACTACTCAGGAAACTCACGCTTTGGGAATAGAAGTTTGCAGCTAGGCGCTTTGGTTTAGATGGTAACATTAACGGTATAAGTGCTATCACTCATTTGCAGCCAGAAAATTGCTCAGATTCTGAAAGGCTTCAACTTGCCTCTAGCTCCTTCTAGGAAAGTTGCAGACAGAAACTCGATGTATCATTGTAATTCTACACAGGAACCTCATGCTTTGGGAATACATATTTACAAGTAGGCGCTTTGATTTAGATGGTAACATTAACTGTGTACGTGCTATCATTCCTTAGCGGCCACAAAATTGCTCCCATTCAGAAATGTTTCACCTTCCTTCCATTTTCTATTAGGGAAGTTGTATACAGAAATTCTATGTATCATTCTCATACTACACAGGAACCTCACATTTTGGGAATAGAAGTTTGCAGCTAGGCGCTTTGGTTTACATGGTAACATTAACTGTCTAAGTGCTATCACTCATTCGCAGCCAGAAAATTACTCCGATTCAGAAATGCTTCACCTTCCTTCCATTTTCTATTAGGGAAGTTATAGACAGAAATTCTATGTATCATTCTCACACTATACAGGAACCTCCCACTATGGGAATAGAAGTTTGCAGCTAGGCACTTTGGTTTAGACGGTAATATAAAGTGTATAAGTGCTATCGCTCATTATGGCCATAAAAGGCTCAGACTGAAAAATGCTTACACTTGCCTATAGCTCCTGCTGGGAAAGTAGCAGACAGAAACTCCATGCATCATTCTGATACTGCACAAGAACCTCACACTTTGGGAACAGATGTTTGTAGCTAGGCTCTTTGGTTTTGCTGGAAAAGTTAACTGTAGAAGTGCTATCTTTCATTTTGGCCAAAAAAGCCTCAAATTCAAAATTGCTTACGGTTGCCTCCAGATCCTGCTAGGAAAGTTGCAGACAGAAAATCGATGCATCATTCTCACACTACACAGGAATCTCACACTAGGAGAATAGAAGTTTGCAGCTTTGGTATAGATGGTAACATTAACTGTATAAGTGCTATCACTCATTCGCAGCCAGGATATTGCTCATATTCTGAAATGCTTCTTCTTCCTTCCTTCTCCTATTAGGGAAGTTGTAGACAGAAATTCTATGTATCAATCTCTCACTAATCAGGAAGCACTTTGAGAATAGCTGTATGCAGCTATTCGCTTTGGTTTCGAGGGTTACATTAACCTTATCAGTGCTATCTCTCATTTTGGCCAAAAAAGGCTCAGACTCAAAAATGCTTACACTTGCCTCTTGCTCCTGCTAGGAAAGTTGCAGACAGAAACTCGATGTATCATTCTCACACTACACAGGAAACTCTCACTTTGAGAATAGACGTTTGCAGCTAGGCGCTTTGGTGTAGATGGTAACTTTAACAGTATAAATGCTATCTCTCATTACGGCCAAAAAAGTCTCAGATTCAAAAATGCTTACACTTGCCTCTAGCTCCTTCTAGGAAAGTTGCAGAAAGAAATTCGATCCATCATTCTCACACTACACAGAAACCTCACACTATGGGAATAGAATTTTATAGCTAGGCTCTTTAGTTTTGCTTGAAAAGTTAACTGTACAAGTGCTATCTCTCATTGTGGCCAAAAATCCTCAGATTCAAAAAATGCTTATACTTGCCTCTAGCTCCTGCTAGGAAAGTTGTAGAGAGAAACTCGATGCATCATTCTCACACTACAGAGGAACCTCACATTTTGGGAATAGAAGTATGCAGCTAAACGCTTTGGTTTAGATTTTAACATTAACTGTATGTCCCGGCATAGAATGACGGAGCATCCTAGGATTAATCCAATTCCTGGGTTCTCTCCTTCCTCTACTGTTAAAAGGTTTGGTAGGGGTGAAGCGTGGGGCATCCCAGGTGGCCCCGGGACGCGGGGGGGAAACCTCGGGATGCCCATATACATCGAACCTTGAATCAATTGGCCGGTCAGGAAATGTTGGACGCCTGATGGACAGCTTCATACGCCCTGCAGGGTACTTAAACGGGTCAGCAGCCATTTTCCTCGCTCTTCCCGCTCTCCTCATCCACCGCCACCCACGCAGCGGCTGGGAGAAGCCCCAGCCACGTGCGCAGCAACGGGCAGCGAGGCACGGCAGCTTTACTACAGGCGGCAAGGCTGATCCCTCTCTCTCTCTTTCCCGGTTTCTCTCCCTCTTTCTAATCCCTCTTTTATTTTCCTTAAATCGGTCTCCCTCCTTCCGCGGTCTTCCCCCTCAGTTCGGGAAGCAGCGTGTTTCCCCCCTTTACCTCGCGCTCCCGCGGATGTTCATAGGCGCGATCGGGATTTGTCTTGCATGTAAGCTCTCTGTTTTCCCCTGTCCTGGTTGTTAAACGTTTATACCTGACGTTTAAGCAATATCCATGTCTTTTCTGCCGACCGAAACCCAAAGAACCGGTGAGGAGGGTACCAAGACGCCCTCGTCCCACGGGATACTGTGTTTGATTAGCTCATCCCGTGTCAAAGTGCTATCACTCAGTGCGGCCACAAAATTGCTCCAATTCAGAAATGCTTCATCTTCCTTCCATCTCATATTACCGAAGATGTAGACAGAAATTCTATGTATCATTCTCACACTATACAGGAACCTCCCACTATGGGAATAGAAGTTTGAAGCTAGGCGTTTTAGTTTTGCTGGAAAAGTTAACTGTACAAGTGCTATTGCTCATTTTGGCCAAAAAAACCTCAGTTTCAGAAATGCTTCAACAAGCCTCTAGTTCATGCTAGGAAAGATGCAGACAGAAACTCGATGCATCATTCTCACACTACACAGGAAACTCACGCTTTGGGAATACAAGTTTGCAAGTTTGGTTTAGATGGTAACATTAACTGTATAAGTGCCATCACTCATTCGGAGCCAGAAATTTGCTGTGATTCTGAAATGCTTCAACTTGCCTCTACTTCATGCTAGGAAAGTTGCAGACACAAACTAGATGCATCATTCTCACACTACACAGGAAGCTCACACTTTGGGTATAGAAGTTTGCAGCAAGGCTCCTTGGTGTAGATGGTAACATTAACTGTATAAGTGCTATCTCTCATTTTGGCCAAAAAAGTCTCAGATTGAAAAAAGGTTTTCCTTTCCTCTAGCTCCTGCTAGGAAAGTTGTAGACAGAAACTCAATGCATCATTCTTACACTACACAGGAACCTCACACTTGGGGAATAGAAGTTTGCAGCTAAGCACTTTGGTTTAGATGGTAACATTAACTGTATAAGTGCTATCTCTCATTTTGGGCAAAAAAGGCTCAGATTCAAAAATGCTTACACTTGCCTCTAGCTCCTGCTAGGAAAGTTGCAGACAGAAACCCTATGCATCATTCTCACACTACAGAGGAACCTCACGCTTTTGGGAATAGAAGTTTGCAGGTAGGCGCTTTGGTGTAGATGGTAACATGAACTGTATAAGTGCTATCACTCATTTGCGGCAACAAAATTCCTCCGATTCAGAAATGCTTCATCTTCCTTCCATCTCCTATTAGGGAAGTTGTAGATAAAAATTCTATATATCATTCTTACACTACACAGGAACCTCACACTTGGGGAATAGAAGTTTGCAGCTAGGCGCTTTGGTTTATATGGTAACATTAACTGTACATGTGCTATCTCTCATTTTGGCGAAAAAAGGCTCAGATTCAAAAATGCTTCAACTTGCCTCTAGCTCCTGCTAGGAAAGTTGCAGACAGAAACTCGATGCATCATTCTCACACTACACAGGAAGCTAACACTATGGAAATAGAAGTTTGCAGGTAGGCGCTGTATTGATTGTGGGCTATTGAAGAGGCTGAAATGATAAATTATGTAGCTTTTATAATTTCCAAAAGCCCCACCCACAATCTGTGTGTAGATTAGTTTAAGTTTGGGTTCTAATTCGGTCGGGAAAAGTCTTCACAATGATGCCTTTTCTTCTAATTGAGGAAAAATCAGAAAAATTGAAAGGTTTGGGCATGAAACTTGCCCTACTTACAGATGGGAGACGGTCTCAAAGTCTGTCCGAGGTCCGTGTTCATGTCCCAGTGCAGGTCCGTGCAGGTCCCAGTGAAGGTCCCAGTAAGGTCTAAGCAAGTCCTTGCAAGTCCAAGCAAGTCCTGCTCCAATCTGTCCAGCTGCCATATATATACTGAGGTGATGTGTTGCCTCTCTGTTCAAGCCCATGGAGGGTGGGAGAAGGCACTTGACACCTATTGTACTAAGCCTCCGGTGACAGAGGTGGGGAGGGAGGAACACCGTTTCCTGCCCCATTCACACCTCTGGGGGGGCAGTGGACTGGGTGTGCCCTGCCACAGTTCACACCTCATTCAAACCTCCAGTTGGGCAGTGCCCTGCTCTGCCACAGGCACTCTGGTTTAAATGGTAACACTAACTGTAAAAGTTAATGTTTCACTCATTTGCCGCCATAAAATTGCTCCAATTCAGAAATGCCTCATATTTCTTACCTCTCCTACTAAGAAAGTTTTAGACAGAAATTCTATGTATCATTCTCACACTACACAGGAACCTCACACTTTAGGAAAAGAAGTTTGCAGCTACGCGCTTTGGTTTAGATGGTATCATGAACCGCAGCCAGAAAATTGCTCCAATTCAGAAATGCCTCATCTTTCTTACCTCTCCTACTAAGAAAGTTTTAGACAGAAATTCTATGTATCATTCTCACACTACACAGGAACCTCACACTTTAGGAAAAGAAGTTTGCAGCTACGCGCTTTGGTTTAGATGGTATCATGAACCGCAGCCAGAAAATTGCTCCAATTCAGAAATGCTTCATCTTCCTTCCATCTCCTATTATGGAAGTTGTAGATAAAAATTCTATATATCATTCTCACACTGCACAGGAATCTCACACTTTGGGAATAGAAGTTTGCATAGCAGCACTTTGGTGTATATGGTGACATTAATTGTATAAGTGCTATTACGCATTCGCGACCAGAAAAGTGCTCAGATTCCGAAACGCTTCAAGTTGCCTCTAGCTCCTGCTAGGAAAGTTGCAGGCAGAAACTCGATGCATCATTCTCACACTACACAGAAACCTCACACTTTGGGAATAGAAGTTTGCAGCTAAGCGCTTCGGTTTAGATGGTAGCATTAACTGTATAAGTACTATCTCTCATTTTGGCCAAAAATTGGTCTGATTCAGAAATGCTTCAACCTGCCTCTAGCTCCTGCTAGGAAAGTTGCAGACACAAACTAGATGCATCATTCTCACACTACACATGAAGCTCACACTTTGGTAAATAGAAGTTTGCAGCTTGGCGCTTTGGTTTTGCTGGAAAAGTGAACTGTACATGTGCTATCTCTCATTTTGGCGAAAAAAGGCTCAGATTCAAAAATGCTTCAACTTGCCTCTAGCTCCTGCTAGGAAAGTTGCAGACAGAACCTCGATGCATCATTCTCACACTACACAGGAACCTCACACTATGGGAATAGAAGTTTGCAGCTAGGCGCTTTGGTTTAGATGGTAACATTAACTGTATAGGTGCTATCACTCAATTGCTGCCACAAAATTGCTCCAATTCAGAAATGCTTCCTCTTCCTTCCATCTCCTATTAGGGAAGCTGTAAACAGAAATTCTATGTGTCATTCTCACACTACACAGGAACCTCACACTTGGGGAATAGCAGTTTGCATCTAAGCGCTTTGGTTTAGATGGTAACCTTAACTGTATAAGTGCTATCATTCATTTGCATCCACAAAATTGCTCCGATTCTGAAACGCTTCAACTTGCCTCTGGCTCCTCCTAGGAAAGTTGCAGACAGAAACTCAATGCATCATTCTCACACTACACAGGAACCTCACACTTTGGGAATAGAAGTTTAGATGCAGGCCTTTTGTCTAGTTTCCTACTTAAATCGCACATCTGCTCTCTCTCATCTGGGCCTGAAACTGCTCAGATTCAGAAATGCTTAAACTTGCATATTGCTCCTAGAAGGAAAGATCTTGCACAAAACTCTATGCATCATTCTCTCACTCTAAAGACACCTCACAGCTTGGGAAGAGAATTTTGGAGCAAGGCACTTGGTAACGTCAAATGCACACCTGCTATGTCTCATCTGCAAAATATTCTGCTCGGAGTCAGAGATGCTTAAAGTTGCAACCAACTCCTGGAAGGAAAGATTTAGCCAGAAACTCTATGCATCATTCTTCCAGCCTGTAGACACCACAATCTTAGGGAATAGGAGTTTGGACCTAGGCCCATCTTTTAGCTGCCTACTTAAATCGCACAACTGCTGTCTCTCATCCGGGCCTGAAACTACTCAGATTCAGAAATGCTTAAACTTGCATATTGCTCCTGGAAGGAAAGATCTAGCCAGAAACTCCATGCATCATTCTCTCAGCCTGTAGACACCACAGTCTTATGGAATAGAAGTTTGGACCTAGGCCTGTCTTTTAGCTGCCTACTTCAACAACTGCTGTCTCTCATTTGGGCATCAAACTGCTCAGATTCAGGAAATGCTAAAAATTGCTTTTGAAGTAAGTAGCTAAAAGAAGAGCCTAGATGCAAGCTTCTATTCCCTCAGAGTGTGGTGTCTGTAGAGTGAGAGAATGATGCATAGAGTTTCTGGCTAGATCTTTCCTTTCTGGAGGTACATGCAATTGTATCCATTTCTGAATTTGAGTAGATTCCAGTCCGGACAGCCATTGAGAGTTTGAGGTAATCAGCTAAAAGAAGATCCCAGACCTAAAGTTCTTTTCTGCAATTGTGAGGTGTCTGCAGACTGAGAGAGCGATGCATGGCGTTTCTGGCTAGAGCTTTCCTTCCAGGAGCTATAACGCAAGTTTAAGCATTTCGGAATCTGAGCAGTTTCTTTCCCAGATAAGAGAGAGCAACTGTTCATTTGAAGTTATCAAGTTAACAAAACTCCGTTCTCCAAACTTCTATTCCCAAAATGTGAGCTGTCACTAGACTGAGAGAATGATGCATAGAGTTTCTGNATTGAGAGTTTGAGGTAATCAGCTAAAAGAAGATCCCAGACCTAAAGTTCTTTTCTGCAATTGTGAGGTGTCTGCAGACTGAGAGAGCAATGCATAGAGTTTTGTGCTAGATCTTTCCTTCCAGGAGCTATACGCAAGTTTAAGCATTTCGGAATCTGAGCAGTTTATTTCCCGGATAAGACAGCAGTTGTGCGATTTAAGTAGGCAGCTAAAAGACGGGCCTAGGTCCAAACTTCTATTCTCAAAGTGTGAGGTGTCTGTGTATTAAGAGAACGATGCATAGAGTTTCTGGCTAAATCTTTCCTTCCAGGAGTTAGATGCAACTTTAAGCATCTCTGACTCTGAGCAGTTTATTTCGCAGATGAGACATAGCAGGTGTGCATTTGAAGTTACCAAGTGCCTTGCTCCAAAATTCTCTTCCCAAGGTGTGAGGTGTCTTTAGACTGAGAGAATGATGCATAGAGTTTTGTGCTAGATCTTCCCTTCCAGGAGCAATGCGCAAGTTTAAGCATTTCTGAGTCTGAGTAGTTTCTGGCCTCAGATGAGAGCGGTTTTGCATTTGAAGCTAGCATGTAAACGAAAGTGCCTTGGTCGAAATTTCTATTCCAAAGTGCGAGGAGTCTGGAGACTCAGAGAATGATGCAGAGAGTTTCTATTTAGAGCTTTCCTTCCTGGATCTAGATGCAACAATAAGCATTTTGGACTCCAAGCAGTTTCTGGCCCCAGATGAGAGAGAGCACTCGTGGATTTGAACTTAGGAAGTAAACAAAAGTGCATTGCTCCCAACTTCTACTCCCAAAGTGTGAGGTGTGTGTGCACTGAGACAATGATGCATAGAGTTTCTGGCTAGATCTTTCCTTCCGGGTGCTAGAAGCAAGTTTAAGCATTTCTGAATCTGTGTTTATTTCTGGCTTGGATGAGAGACAGCAATTGTGCTTTTGAAGTAAGTAGCTAAAAGAAGAGCCTAGATGCAAGCTTCTATTCCCTCAGAGTGTGGTGTCTGTAGAGAGAATGATGCATAGAGTTTTGTGCTAGATGTTTCCTTCCAGGAGCAATACGCATGTTTAAGCATTTCCTGAATATGAGCACTTTGATGCCCCAATGAGAGACAGCGGTTGTGCGATTTAAGTAGGCAGCTAAACGAAGGTCCTACACCTAAGTGTGTGGTGTCTACAGACTGAGACAATGATGCATAGAGTTTCTGGCTGGACCTTTCCTTTCTGGAGGTACATGGAATTGTATCCATTTCTGAACTTGAGTAGTTTCCAGCCCAGACAGCCATTGAGAGTTTGAGGTAATCAGCTAAAAGAAGATCCCAGACCTAAAGTTCTTTTCTGCAATTGTGAGGTGTCTGCAGACTGAGAGAGTGATGCATGGCGTTTCTGGCTAGAGCTTTCCTTCCAGGAGCTATAACGCAAGTTTAAGCATTTCGGAATCTGAGCAGTTTCTTTCCCAGATAAGAGAGAGCAGTGGTTCATTTGAAGTTATCAAGTTAGCGAAACTCCGTTCTGCAAACTTCTATTCCCAAAGTGTGAGGTGTCTGTTGACTGAGAGAATGATGCATAGAATTTTGGGCTAATTCTTTCCTTCTAGGAGCAATAGGCAAGTTTAAGCCATTCTGAATCTGAGCAGTTTCAGGCCCGGATGAGAGACAGCAGTTGTGCGATTTAAGTAGGCAGCTAAACGAAGGGCCTATATCTAACCTTCTATTCCCTAAGTGTGTGGTGTCTACAGACTCAGACAATGATGCATAGAGTTTGTGGCTAGATCTTTCCCTCCAGGAGCTAGAAGAAAGTTTAAGCATTTCCTGAATCTGAGCAGTTTGATGCCCAAATGAGAGACAGCAGTTGTGCGATTGAGGTAGGCAGCTAAAAGACGGGCCTATGTCCAAGCTTCTATTCCCTAAGAGTGTGGTGTCTGTAGAGGGAGAGTTTGATGCATAGAGTTTTGTGCTAGATCTTTCCTTCCAGGAGCTATAAGCAATTTTAAGAATTTCCTGAATCTGAGCAGTTTCAGGCCCGGATGAGAGACAGCAGTTGTGCGATTTAAGTAGGCAGCTAAACGAAGGTCCTACACCTAAACTTCTATTCCCTAAGTGTGTGGTGTCTACAGACTGAGACGATGCATAGAGCTTCTGGCTGGACCTTTCCTTTCTGGAGGTACATGCAATTGTATCCATTTCTGAACTTGAGTAGTTTCCAGCCCAGACAGCCATTGAGAGTTTGAGGTAATCAGCTAAAAGAGGATCCCAGACCTAATGTTTAAGCATTTCTGAATCTGAGCAGTTTCTTTACCAGATAAGAGAGAGCAACTGTTCATTTGAAGTTATCAAGTTAACGAAACTCCGTTCTCCAAACTTCTATTCCCAAAATGTGAGCTGTCACTAGACTGAGAGAATGATGCATAGAGTTTCTGTCTAAAGCTTTCCTTCCAGGATCTAAACGCAAGTTTAAGCCATTCTGAATCTGAGCAGTTTCAGGCCCGGATGAGAGACAGCAGTTGTGCGATTTAAGTAGGCAGCTAAAAGAAGGGCCTACATCTAAACTTCTATTCCCTAAGAGTGTGGTGTCTACAGACTGAGACAATGATGCATAGAGTTTCTGGCTAGACTTTTCTTTCCAGGAGGTACACTCAAGTTTAAGCATTTCCTGAATCTGAGTAGTTTCTGGCACGGAAGGGAGATAGCAGTTGTGCGTTTGGACCAAGTAGCTAAGAGCCTAGATGGAAACTTCTATTCTTTAAGAGTGTGAAGTGTCACTGGACTGAGAGAATGATGCATAGAGTTTCGGGCTAGATCTTTCCTACCAGGATCTAAATGCAAGTTTATGCATTTCTGACTCTGTGCAGTTTCTGGCCCCAGATGATAGATAGCAGTTGTGCATTTGAAGCTGGCAAGTAAACGAAAGTCCCTTGGTCTAAGTTTCTATTCCAAAGTGCGAGGAGTCTGGAGACTAAGAGAATTATGCACAGAGTTTCTGGCTAGAGCTTTCCTTAATGAGCTAGATGAAACTTTAAGCATTTTTGACTCTTAGAAGTTTCTGCCCCAGATGAGAGATAGCAGTGGTGCATTTGAAGATATCAAGTAAATGAAAGAGCCTGGCTACAAACTGCTATTCTCAAATTGTGAGGTATCTGTAGACTGAGAGAATGATGCATAGCGTTTCTGGCTAGATCTTTCCTTCCAGGAGGTACACTCAAGTTGAAGCATTTCCTCAATTTCAGTAGTTTCTGGCATGGATGACAGACAGCAGTTATGCACGTGAAGGAAGCAGATAAAAGAAGAGCATAGATCCAAAATTCTATTCCCTAATAGTGGGAGCTGTCACTGGACTGAAAGAATGATGCATAGAGTTTCTGTCTAAATTTTTCCTTCCAGGATCTGGATGCAATTTTAAGCATTTCTGAATCTGAGCAGTTTCATGCCCGGATGAGAGACAGCAGTTGTGCGATTTAAGTAGGCAGGTAAATGAAGGGCCTACATCTAAACTTCTATTCCCTAAGAGTGTGGTGTCTACAGACTGAGACAATGATCCATAGAGTATCTGGCTAGACCTTTCTTTCCAGGAGGTACATTTAAGCATTTCCTGAATTTGAGTAGTTTCCGGCCCAGACAGCCATTGAGAGTTTGAGGTAATCAGCTAAAAGAAGATCCCAGACCTAAAGTTCTTTTCCCCAGTTGTAAGGTGTCGGCAGACTGAGAATATGATGCATAGCATTTCTGGCTAGAGGTTTCCTTGCAGGAACTATATGCAAGTTTAAGCATTTCTGAATCTGAGCAGTTTCTTTCCCGGACAAGAGAAAGCAGTTGTGCATTTGAAGTTATCAAGTTAACGAAACTCTGTTCTCCAAACTTCTATTCCCAAAGTGTGAAGTGTCTGTTGACCGAGAGAATGATGCATAGAGTTTCCGGCTACAGCTTTCCCTCCAGGAGCAATATGCAAGTTTAAACATTTCTGAATCCGAACAGTTTCAGGCCACAGATGAGAGACAGCAGATGAGCATTTGAAGAAAGCAGCTAAAAGAAGAGCCTAGACCCAAAGTTCTATTCCCCAAGCGTGTAGACTGAGAGAACAACGCATAGAGTTTCAGTCTAGATCTTTCCTTCCAGGAGCTAGATGCAACTGTAAGCATGTCTCACTCTCAGCAATTTCTGGCCCCAGATGAGAGCTAGCGGTTGTGCATTTGAAGTTAGCAAGTAAATGAAGTGCCTGATTCCAAACTCCTTCCAGAAGTTAGATGCAAATTTAAGCGTTTCTGACTCTGAGAAGTTTATATCCCAGATGAGACACAGCAGGTGTGCATATGAAGTTACCAAGTGCCTTGCTCCAAAATTCTCTTCCCAAAGTGCAAGGTGTCTGTAGACTGAGAGAATGATGCATAGAGTTTCTGGCTAGATCTTTCCTTCCAGGAGCTATACACAAGTTTAAGCATTTCTGAATCTGAGTATTTTCTGGCACGGATGGGAGACAACAGTTGTGCGTTTGAAGCAAGTAGCTAAAAGAAGAGCCTACATCCAAACTTCTATTCCCTGGGAGTGGTGTCTGTAGACTGATAGAATAATGCATAGAGTGTCAGGCTAGGTCTTTCCTTCCAGGAGCTAGACGCAAGTTTAATCATTTCTGAATCTGAATAGTTTCTGGCCTGGATGAGAGATAGCAGTTTTGCATTTAAAGTAAGCAGCTAAAATAAGAGCCTAGATGCAACTTTAAGGATTTAAATTCTGAGCAGTTTTTGGCTAGAGCTTTCCTTCCAGGAGCTAGATGCATCTTTAAGCTTTTCTGAATCTGAGAATTTAGGAAGTAAAAGAATGTGCCTGGCTCCAAACTTCCATTCCCAAAGGACGAGGTGTCTGTAGACTGAGAGTGATGTAGTAAATTTCTGGCTAGAGCTTTCCATCTAGTGGCTAGACACAAGTTTAAGCATTTCTGAATCTGAGTAGTTTCTGGCCCAGATGAGAGACAGCAGTTGTTCATTTGAATTAAGCAGCTTAAAGAAGAGCCTACATCCAAACTTCTGTTCCCTACGAGTGTGATGTCAGTAGACCGAGAGAATGATGCATAAAGTTTCTGGCTAGAGCTTTCCTTCCAGGAGCTACAAGCAAGTGTAAGTATTTCTGAATTTGAACTGTTTTTTTTTTCTCAGTAATGAGAGATAACGGTTGTGCATTTGAAGTTAACAGCTAAACCAAAGTGTCTAGCTCCAAACTTCTATGCCCAAAGTGTGAGGTGTCTTTGGATTGAGAGAATGATGCACAGAGTTTCTGGGTAGATCTTTCATTCCTGTACCTAGACTCAAGTGTAACCATTTCTCAATCTCAGCAATTTTTTTTTTATCACTACTGAGAGATAGCATTTGTGCATTTGAAGGTAGCAGGTAAACGAAAGTTTCTTTCTGAACACTGAATGGCCTTTGCAGAGATACAAAATGAAGTATGGAGTTTGTGGCTGGTCAATTCCTTGCACGAGACAGAGGCAAGTTGCAGCCTGCCTAAAGCAAAGCAACTTTTTTCTCAAACTCTCTCTAAGCAGTTAGTCAATTGTGTCCACCTTAGAAAAGAAAGCACCTAGTTCCTCCTTTCTTTCTACACACTGAATGGCGTCTCCTTGCAGGAGACTGAGGCAAGTTGAACTTTTCTCTCAAACTCCCTATAATCAGTTAATCAATTGTGTCTACCGTAGAAAAGAAAGCACCTACCACCAAATTTCTTCCTGCAAACTGAATGGTGTGTTCAGAGATTCAGAATAAAGTAGGAGTTTCTGCCTAGCATATTCCTTGCAGGAGAAAGAGGCAAGTTGAAGTACTTCTCAAACAGAGCAACTTCTGTCTGAAACTCCCAATAAGCAGATTTTCATTTGTTTCTAAGATAGAAAAGAAAGGATGTGGCTTCTAATTTCTTTATGTAAACTGCATGGCGTGTGCAGAGATTCAGAATATAATAAGGAATTTCTGCCTAGCACATTCCTTGCAGGAGACAGAGGAAAGTTGAAGCACTTCTCAAACAGAGCAACTTTTCTCTGAAATTCCCTGATGTTCAATGATATCTAGCATAGAAAAGAAAGGACATAGCTCCTAATTTCTTCATGCAAACTGCATGGCGTGTGCAAAGATTCAGAATGAAGTTTGGAGTTTCTGCCTAAAATATTCCTTGCAGGAGACAGGGGCAAGTTGAAGCATTTCTGAAATAGCGCAACATTTCTCTCACATTCCCTCTAAGCAGTTACTCAGTTGTGTCCACCGTAGAAAAGTGCGGAGAATCTGAGTGAAGCATGGAGTTTCTGGCTACCACTTTCCTTGCATGAGATAGAGGCAAGTTGACTAATTTCTGAAACCATCAAAATTTCTCTAAAACCCCCTACAAGCACGTGAGCATTTGTATCTATTAGAGAAAATAAAGGACTTACCTCCAAATTTTGTTGCCCAAAATTGAGTGCTGCGTGCATACAGTTGGGATGAAGCATGGAGTTTCTGCCTAGTCCTTTCTTTGTTGGACATCCCTGTAAGGAATTGAACATTTGAGTATACCAGAAAAAAGAAAGGACTTAGCTCCAAATTTCTTTGCCCAAACTGAATGGTGCGTATAGGCAGTCAGAATGAGGAAAGGAGTTTCCAGATAGAACTTTCCATGCTGGAACTAGAAGGAAGGTGAAGGATTTGTGAAACCAAGAAGCTTTTCTGTAAAAGTCACAAATAGCAGGTGAGACCCCCTATGGAGAGCATTATGAAGTTCCTTTTAGAGATACTCATAGAAAACCTTATTTAGACTGCTATGGAGAACTCTATGGAGATTCGTAGAAAGAGCCCTATAGTGTCAGCTATGAATCTCCTTATGTTCACACCAATAGAGAGACTTACAGAGCCCCTTAGTGAGAACCCTATGTAGACCCCCTATAGAGCTCCCTAGAGAGAACTCTATGAAGACCTCAAAGGAGACTCCTGTAGAAACCCTATGGAGAGTCCAATGCATACCCTTATATACACCAATACAGAGACTCTCTCCTCCTATGGAGGTCCCGAATGGAAAATCCTATAGATACCCTTATAGAGACCCCCTTATGGATACCCTGAAGGGGACACCTATGCTGACTCCAATAGAGACGCTTATGGAGACTCCTATAGAGACTACTATAGAGACTCCTAAGGAGACATCCATGGAGACTCCTACAGAGATTCCTATGGAGCCCAACATAGAGACCCCTATAGAAACCCTTATGGTGACCCCAATAGANTCCCTATGGAGACACCTATGGAGAACTTTGTGGAGACTCCTATAGAGACTCTGGGGAAACCTATTGAGACTTCTATGGAGACTCCTATAGAGATCTCTATAGGTACCACAATGGAGACCCCGATGGAGATGCCAATAGTGACCCTATGGAGAGTCTGATAGAGATCCCTATGGATAGTACTATAGTGAAGCAAATTAAGACAACTATAGATACCTGTATAGAGTCCCCCATGTGGACTCCTAAGGAGACATCCATGGAGAATCCTCTAGAAAAACCTACAGAGACAATTAAGGAGACCCCTATAGAGAAACCTAGGGAGACCAATAAGGAGATCCCTATGGAGACACCTTTGCAGACTGCCATGCAGAATCCTACAGAGACCCCTATGGAGACCAATATGGAGACTCCTATAGAGACACCTATGGAGACCCCTATAGAGACACCAATGCAGATCTCTATGGAGTGTCTACAGACACTTATAGAGAATACCTATGGTGACCCCTTTGAGAGTCTGAATATCTTTATGGAAACTCCTATAGAGAACCCTAAGGAGACTCCTGATATGACCCCTATATAGAACCCTAGAGATACCACTATGCAGGCTACTATGGAGACTCTTATAGAGACCCCTGTGTGGACTGATGGAGAACCCTATGGAAACCCTTAAGGGGACTCCAATAGATACTGTCCTGGTATGGGCGTGATTACTGCCCAGAGTTGGTTTAGTTCCTGGGGTCCCCCTCCCCCTTCAGTAGCAAGGTCCAGAAGCCAGGGGGGCACACCATGTGGCCCCGGAACCAGGAGACCTCGGGCTGCACATACAAATCACGTGCCCAAGTCAGGTGATCTGTGCCGTGTCTTAAGGTGTTGAGAAACCCACCCCTGGGAGCGGGACTATTTTGAACCAATTGGCCATTCAGTGAATGCTAAGTGCCTATTGGTCAGTTCCACGCTCCCCTGGTGGGGTATTTAAGGAGGGTACAGTGGCCGTTAGTTCCTCTTCTTCATCTCCCTCTCGTGCCACGAGGAACTCCAGCCTCACCCCCGTCCAGCATCAGCCACGTGTTCAGCAGCAACGGCGTCAGCGGCAGGCATCACAACTTATAGCAAAGTGGCAAGGCAAACCCCCCTCTTTCCTCTCTATTCGGGAAAAATCCATCCTTCTCTCCCCTCTCTCGGGAAGAAACATTGTAACCTACCGCGCGTTTTGGGGGCTTTTACAGGCGTGGTTGGAATTGCATTGTATTTAGGCTCTCTGTTCTCTAAGTTCTGACTGTTTAAACTGTTAATTCTGTGTTTCAAGCGATTTCATGCATTTATTCCTGCCAACCATGCATCCAAAGAACTCGGAGAACTATTCTGGACCCCCTCTGCAATTATGAATACTAATTAAATTGATATTCGCGACAGATACCACTATGCATTCCACTATGGAGAGTCCTATAGAGAGCCATATGCTGCCCCTATGGAGATCACTACAGAGGCCCCTATGAAGATACCTATATTGACCTCTATTGAGACCCCTATAGAGACACCTGTAAGACCCCTATGGACTCACCTATTGCGACCCCTACGGAGACCCCAACAAAGACCCCGATGGCATCCACTATGGACACCCCTAAGGAGATGCATATAGAGAGCCCTATGGAGAATCCAATGGAGATCCTTATAGAGGTCCCTGTGGAGACACCTATGGATACCCCAAAGGAGACTACTATAAATATCTCTATGGTGACCATTTTGGAGACTCCTATAGAGATCACTGTGTAAACCCCCACGGAGTTCACTATAGAAGCCCCTATGCAGACACCTATTTAGATCCCTATAAAGACCTCTATGGAGACTCCTACAGAGACCTCAATAGAGACACCTATGGAGACACCTTTATAGACCCCTTTAGTGACGTCTATGGGTGCCCCAAATGGAGAATCCTATAGACACCTTCATGTAGACCTGTATGGAGTGCCCTAAGTAGACCCTAATGCAGATCCCTATAGAGACCACTATAGAGGCCCCTAAGAAGACACCTATGAAGACTCTTCCAGAGATCCCTAAGGAAACCCCTATAGATACCCCTATGTAGACTCCTATAGAGAGCCCTATAGTGACCCCTATGGAGACCTATAAGGATACTCTTAGAGAGAGCTCTAAAGAGACCCATATAGAGAACCCTATGGAGACTGCTACTGAGACTCCAATAGAGAATACTATGGAGACACCTATAGAGAGTCCAGTGGAGCCCCGTATAGTAACCCCTATGGATGTCCCCTAAGGTGACCCCTATAGAGAACATTATAGAGCTCCTATATGGGGAACCATGTGGGGACCTGTATGGAGACCACTATGGCGACTCCTATGGGGACACCTACTGCGACCCTTATAGAAACTCCTATAGAGACTCCTATGGAGGTGCCTACAGAGACCCCTATGGAGACCCCTATGGAGTTCCTTATGGCGAATCCTATGGAGACTCTACTAGAGATCCTTATGGAGACCACTATAGAGACACCTACTAGATCCCTGTAGAGACCCCTATGAGGACCCCAACAGAGACTTGTATAGGGATCACTGTGGAGACCGCCATGGAGACCCCACAAGAGACTCCAATGGAGATGTCTATGGAGACCCCTATAGAGGTCTTAATAGGAATCTCTATAGGTGTCTCAATAGGAATCTCCATAGGGTTATCTATATGGGTCTCTGTAGCACTCTCTTTAAGATTATCCATATGGATCTACACAGGAGTGTCTGTAGGCGCTATAGGTGACTCCAGAGGGGTCTCGCTAAGCATCTCTAAAGGGATCTTTACAGGAGTCTCCATAGGGGTCTCCATGGGGTGTTTATAGGGATATCAATATTATACTCCAGAGAGTTTCCCATAAACTCTCCATAGGGGTCTCTACAGAGGGCTGCATAAGGGATTCTAAAGGGATCTCTATAGGAGTCTCTGAAGGGGTCTCTAAAGGAGTCTCCATAGGATTCTCCACAGGTGTCTCTATAGGGGTCTTATGGGAGTCTCCACAAAGTTCTCTATAGGTGTCTCTGTAAGAAGCACCTTAGCTGTCTCCATAGGAGCCAGCTATGGTCTCTATAGGAGTCTCCAAAGCAGTCTCTATAGAAGTCTCCTTAGGGGTCTCCACTGGGGTAGCAATAAGGGTCGCCATAGGGGTCTCAATAGGAGTCTCCATAGGTATACCATAGAGTTCTCTGTATGGATCACTATAGCAGTCTACATTGGGGCTCTATAGGGGTCTCCAGTGGGGTCTGTAAACGTTTAAGCCCACCTGGGACCCCCTGCCTCTTCCCAATGAATGGTTTGACCCTTTTCTCAGCTGTCATGGTTAGACACTCCCACTTCCTGCTAGGATTTGGGCTATAAAAGAGGGAACCCAGCTTCCCCCACCTCTTTCTCTTCAACTCGTCCTGGTTGCTCGAGCAACTGCTTGCTGCTCTCTGCTGCTAGGGCACATGTTTCCCTGCCGCCATGTGGAGAGCACCATTATACTCTTCTGGAACTGGGACTGATTCTTTTCACCATAGAATTCCTGCATCCTGCTTTCCCTTCAGCACCAAAGCTATTGAACTCAGCCTCGGGACTCAATTGCCAGCCACGGTTGTATTTTTTTTTCCTTTCTCCCCTTCTCCCTGGTCTCTGTACCCTTCTCCCTCATTCCCCATATCCCAAAGTTTGTCTCCCCTATCTCCCACCTTCTGTAAAAAAAACTTTCCCTCCTATTTGTTGTTAAAGTTTTACACCCTTTTTTCACTTCCAAATCAATTTGAGTTTTTTATTGGGCTTTTGGGCTTGGGGTAGCTAGCCGTAACCCAATACAGGGTCTCTGTAGGAGTCTCTACAGAGGTCTCCATAGGGGTCCCCATAGGGTGTTTATAGCAATATCAATATTATACTCCAGAGTTGCCCATAGACTCTCCATATGGATGTCTACAGTGGGCTCCATAAGGGTTTCTATAGGGGTCTTTATAGGGGTGTCATAAGAGTCTCCACAGGGGTCTCTATAGAGGTCTTATGGGAGTCTCCAAAGAGGTCTCTATAAGAGTGTCCATAGGTGTCTCCATAGGGGTCCCCATATGAGACTTTAGAGGAGTGTCCATAGGCTTCTCCATAGAGAAGTCTAGGGGATGCTCTATAGTGCTCTACATAGGTGTCTCCATAGAAGTCTCCAAAGGAGTCTCCATTGGGGTCTCTATGGGGGTCACCATAGGGGTCTCTATAGTGGTCTCTGTATATGTCTCCATTGGCATATCCTTAGGCAGCTCCATATTGATCTACACAGGGGTCTCTGTAGGTTCCTTAGAGGTCTCCATAAGCATCTCCATAGGATTCTCTATGGGGGTCTTCTAGGAGTGTCCACAGGGGTCTCAATAGGTGTC
>VWZI01020302.1:0-11224 GCA_013396835.1 Psilopogon haemacephalus | reverse complement strand
TTGTGTCTGGTCCCTCCCTGGATGTGTTCAAGGCCAGGCTCGATGAGGTCTTGAGCGTCCTGATCTCGTGGGAGGTGTCCCTGCCTGTGGCGGGGGATTGGAACTGGATGATCTTTGAGGTCTCTTCCAACCTAGACCATTCTATGATTCTATGATTCTATGTCATCAGCAAACTTGCTGAGGGTGCACTCAATGCCTTTGTCCATGTTGCCCACAAAGATGTTGAACAAGACTTGCCCCAGGACTGATCCCTGAGGGACTCCGCTTGTCACTGGCTTCCACTTGGACATGGACCCATTGACAGCCACTCTTTGGGTGCAGCCATCAAGCCAGCTCTTTATCTATCTGGTGGTCCACCCATCAAACCCATGTTTCACCATCTTGGAGATCAGGATGTGGTGTGGGACAGTGTCAAAGGCTTTGCTCAGGTCCAGGTAAACGACATCAGCTGTTCATCCCCCATCTATTGCTATTGTGACCTGTTCATGGAAAGCCACCATGTTTGTCAGGCAGGATCTTTGGTGAAGCCATGCTGATTGANATTGACAGCCACTCTTTGGGTGCAGCCATCAAGCCAGCTCTTTATCTATCTGGTGGTCCACCCATCAAACCCATGTTTCACCATCTTGGAGATCAGGATGTGGTGTGGGACAGTGTCAAAGGCTTTGCTCAGGTCCAGGTAAACGACATCAGCTGTTCATCCCCCATCTATTGCTATTGTGACCTGTTCATGGAAAGCCACCATGTTTGTCAGGCAGGATCTTTGGTGAAGCCATGCTGATTGAACCAAATCACCTCTTCACTATTCTCCTGTCTCAGTAGTACCTCCAGGAGGATCTGCCCCATGATCTTACCAGGCACAGAGGTGAGACTGACTGGCCTGTAGTTCCCCAGCTCTTCCTTCCTACTCTTTTTGAAAATGGGAGTTATGTTTCCCCTTTTCCAGTCAGTGGGGACTTCACCAGACTGCCAGGACTTCTGGAATATAATAGAGAGGGGCTTAGCAACCTCATCTGCCAGTTGTCTCAGTACCTGTGGGTGTATCTCTTCGCGACCCATGGACGAGCACTTTCAGGTTCCTCAGGTGATCACAAACCTGATCTTCACTTATGATGGGCAGCTCTTCCTTCCAGTCCCTGCCATTAACTTCCATGACTCCAGGAGCGTGGCTTGAGGCCTTTGCAGTGAAGACCAAGGTAAAGAAGTTGTTGAGAACCTCAGCCTTTTCTATGTCACGTGTGACCAATTTGCCTGTTTCCTGTCTGAGGGGGCCCACACCTTCCCTAGTCTTCTTTTTACCATTAAAATTCTTGGTGTTCCCTTTGACCTCCCTGGCTAGATTCAATTCAAATTGCACTTTGGCTTTCCTAATCAGATCTCTGGCTGCTCAGGCAGCTTCTTATATACCCCCCATTCTAGCTGTCCTTTCTTCCACTCCTTGTAGAGTTTCTTTTTGTGAGACAGTGTGTCCAGGAGCTCCTTGCTCAGCCAGGCAGGCCTCCCAGCATTCTTCCCTGCTTTCCTCTTTGTTGGTATACATTGCTCCTGGACACAGAGGAGGTCATCCTTGAATCCTGTCCAGCTGTCCTGGGTCCCTCTTCCCCTCTAGGGCTTCGTCAAATGATACTTTGGCCAGCAGATCCCTGAAGCCATCAAAGTCTGCATGCCTAAAGTCTAGGGTTGTAAGCTTAGAAAACGTCCTCCTAGTTGCCCTGAGGATCTTAAATCCAACTGTTTCATGGTCACTGCAGCTAAGGCTGTCCCTGAGCCTCACATTGGTCACCAGCCCTTCCCTGTTGGTGAGAACAAGGTCCAGCATAGCACCTTTTCTTGGTTCCTCTACCATTTGGAGGAGAAAATTGTCATCTATGCAATCCAGGAACATCCTGGATTGCTGATGCCTTGCTGTGTTGTCCTTCCACAGATGTCAGTGTGGTTGAAATCTCCCATGAGAATCAGGGCTTGTGACCTGGAAGCCACTTCTATTTGTCTGTGAAGGGCTTCATCTGCTTGGTTCTGCTGGTCAGATGGCCTGTAGCAGACCCCTACAGTAACATCACCCTCCCCTGTCTTCCCTTTAATTTTAACCCATACACTTTCAACCAGCAGATCATCCTTCCCCAGGTGGAGCTCCACCGATTCTAGCTAGTTACTGATATAGAGGGCAGCACCTCCTTCTCTCCTTCCCTGCCTATCCTTCCTAAAGAACTTGTACCCATCTATCCCCACATTCCACTTGTGAGACTCATCCCACCAAGTTTCAGTAATAGCCACTCTGTCATGGCATCCCTGCAGCACAGTGGCCCTTAGTTCATCCTGTTCGTTGCCCAAGCTCTGTGCATTTGTGTAGAGGCACTTCAGCTGGGTTGGCCCTATCCTCCTTGTGTGCCAGTTCCCCTTGATTTCTTCAGTTTGTCCTGGTACATCATCCCCGGCTTGCCTCAGGCCAGCGAGGTCTGGGCACTATAAATATCCATTGGTTATCAAATGGTTATTAATATCAGATGGTACATGGGATCTCAGTGCAAACATTGGCCACATGGTGTCAATAGTAACATTTGTACCTTTCCATTCCATCATTTTTACAGTTTTTTAGATTGTAACAGTCAAATGGATACATTTAGCAGAGTTAGAAGCTTCATGTTCTGTCAGCACTTAACAGCTGAAAATCTGCCTGTGATGATGTATAACAGAATGATACAACTTGGAAACTGGAGTCAAAATGGATCTTTGAAGACCAAATGGAAATGTTAGATCTATAAAGAAGCACCATGAGGGTGTCCTGGAGCATCCCAAATTCCTTCCTCCTCCCCCTCCCCTGCTGGTTTGAATGGGGAGAACAAGGCAGTGCAAAAACTGCTTCCCCCCACACCCCGCCCTGTAGGCTTCGATTGGGACAGCAAAAGGTGCCTTTACACACGTGGGCTGACTCATGTGGAAGCCCGTGCAGGAAATCAGGCTGGTGATAGGCTGGCTTTTTCATGGCCAATATAAACTGGCAAATGGGCACTTTGTCCAAAAGAGCATAAATAGAGCAAGGCAAAAGGCATGATGGTTTCCCGCTGAAAGATTTTCACCTGTAAGGGTTCCTGCCTGAAAAGTCCCTGCCTGAAGAAGTTCCTATTTGGACTGTCCCAGCTTTCAGACATCTCCTACCTTTTTGCACAGCTCTTGGTTTTGCACTGTCCCTACTTTTGGACTTTTCCCTCACTCCTGCACCATTCTGTGCAGTCTTGTAAGCTTGGCAAGTCCTGGAGCCATCTGAGAGAGCTGCCAGCAGCACCTGGACCTGGATACTCTGGAACTTTGCTGCAGCAGACTTTCTGGCTGTTATTCTGGCTGGGGAGATCTCAGCAGCTTGGCTGTCCCATTTCTGAGAGACAGAGTGGCTTCCACTAATCTCTGTCTCATGGAAACCATATTTTTGAGATATCACTAAGTTTGGTGGTCTTGCCACCTGCCTTGGACTTTGCCATTTTGGATCTGCGATTGGATATTGCTTGCAGCCAGAATCAGCTGAGCCGCAGAGAATCCAGCAAGGAATCACTGATGATCACCTATTTCTTTGTCATGAGTAAAGTCTGCTGCTCCACTTAATTCTCTGCTCGGCCAATTGATAGCCAGGTAAAAGCTGTGTTTATAGCTTAGCCTTTTCCACCTTTTGACTTCCTAAATCCTAAAATTGTCTATAGCATCCCTATGAAGATTCTTCCCAATCAAGCCTGTAAATAAACCCAAAACTCATTCTGTATATAGTTCGGAGGCGGGGTTTCAGGGAAATAAAATAATTATATTTCTATAATTCCTGACTCAGCCATATTAATGCCCTGTCTCCATGAAGAGGGCTCAACTCTTAAAAAGAAATAAACCCAGAATAACTGTTTACAAAATAATAATAATAAGCCATTTAATAAAACATGATTTATACAAAAAATAAACAAAAAAACTTTCTACTGTATTACCTGTGGACCAAGAAGAACCTTGCTTTACCAAGAGCCACCTTTTTGTTCCAGGATCTTCAGGCACCAGCCAGCATTGGAAATAAATCTAATACTTGCACAGAATCAGATTTTTATTTCCAGAGATATATTCCACAAAGGAAAAAAAGTCAATCCTCACCATTTCTTCATTGTAACAGTGTGTTAGACAGGATCCTGTCTAATGTTATGCCTTTAACCAAGATGGCCTTGCTGAGACATCAAAGTCATTTTTATCAGAGGAAATAACTGAAAGACAGAGTGATTGGTTAATATATGATGTATAAAAGTTTAGGAGAGCAACTATTACCTACTGTGGCTTTATTTGATGGTATTATTGCTGTTTACTCTTTATTTAAAGGGGAAGTTTCAAAGTAAGACCTACTTAATTGTCACATACCTACTTGCTGATCTTATCTCAAGACCTGTCTTTATTTATTTCAGCACTTTGCTCTGCAATGTTTGCACGTACATAAACATTTGTCTATTTTCATTTGGCAAACTTCAGTCAGTCAGATGGTGAAAGATACCTCTAGATAAGCAGAAACAGTTTTTTGCCACCGACAGGTTGAGTTATAACGTATTTGCATCAGTCTGCCATGAGAGGGGGCAGAAAACCCTGTAAAGATGTAGCGCCTCTTTTACCTACACTGCACTGCCTCGGGTTTAACCGACATCGCTGCTGATGTCCCTCTTCTCCTTCCTCAGCCTTCTTGTGGGTTATTTTAGCCCAGAACGCCACAAAGGCAAATAGCATTTTGAGTGGTTACAGCATCGGTGGAATACACTTCATTTTGTAAGAACCCAGCTCCTGTTTCACAGAATTTCTTTTCCAGCCCCACGAGTGTCTACTCCCAAGGAGTGCCTGCTCCCCAGGAGTGCCTGCTCTCACTGCTTCCACTTTCACAGTGGAAAAATACAGACCAGAAAACTAAATGCCTTTTTAAAATAATATAATTCTAACTTCAGTTTTGATCTAAGACTATCTAAAACCTAGGACATTCCTGTGTACTTCATATGAGCTGTAGTTCTACTCTCAACAGCTAGAAAATTATGTCATTGGTAAAACTGTACAAGATCTAGAAAATAAATTCTTTTGTCCTACATCCTACTGTAGTATCTTTACTAGAGGGTTTCTGCTCTCATAATCCAGTTCCTTGCTTCTGAAATAATGTGATTGCTGCAGCTGGGGTGACTACAGCAAGCACACAATTGCGTGAAAAACTGGTGGCCACATACCTCATGAACATGCCAGTTTCTCTGTGTAAGATCCTTGTAGTGTCTCACGGACAAAAAAAAAAAATAAAAAAAAAATCACATCAGTGACACCTCACAAGAGCTCTCTCTTACCCTGCTAGGCACATATTGCTAAGTGCAAAACTGAAAAATACTCAGCAGTCTCTGCAAGGCAGCCCATAATTTGGCATGGGCCTCCTGTAAAGCCTTAGTACCTGAATAATCCATCCAGAAGAAAACAGTATCTTCAACTGACTGCAATTTATATATGAAGTTTTTCAAGAAAGTTATCAGATCACTGAGGAGCAAAAGTGTCCCACATAAAACTGTTAGTCTGTACAGTCAGCTCATCTACCATAAAGCATCATACACATTTATTCAGTCTTCACATGATTTTACTCCCTGTTCAAGTTCCTGAGCAAACATCTACCTTATGCAATTATATGGCACAAAAATAAGTACAGCATAGACTGAAAGATGCAATTTTATTATGACTGACCTCATTCACCATGGTTGGCGCAGCTGCATGCAGTCCCAAGTGAAAAAACACATGGACTTTATTCCTCCTACAGAACCGGTGCAGTTTATTGATTCTACAAAAAGGTCACAGGCACAGGACAACATGGCTCATGTTAATTAGCACCTACCTATCACCTTTTAGCTCCAACATGAAGCTCATGGTTTCTCTCTGAGCAGGGCTACCATACTACCTCCACCCAACAGGGGGTAGCATCATTTCTGCATTCCTTTCATGATATACAGGCATCGGTTAAAAAGTATTTCTAAACAACTTCTGCCTTAGCTAAGCATGAGTACAGAAACTCTCTTTTACACCAACAACATATGATTTTATGTATTGCTTACTGTTTCTTCCTCTGGAAATCACTGCCAAGTTTGAGTACTTTCTTTGCTTTTAAAATTGCATGCGAACGTGTATTTTAAAATGGAGTATTACCTTCTTTGTTCAATTAAACACATGCATCCTGAGAAATAATGCATGTAGAATGTAATCATCCATCTCCTGGTTTGTTGGGAACTCTTTGAGTATGTTGAAATGGCCTGAAAAATTCAGAATGGGCTGCCTAGTATCGACAGTTACTAAATGTCTTGGTTATATACATCCCAGAGAGACTAGAACATCTAATTATGTCACCAGAAGGACATTCTGTTTTTTCCTCATTGTTATAAAAGCACCATCAAAATTATCAGAAAATGCAAAGGACAAATGTCTTAAAATACATATTTCTTTATTGAGCATTACTATGGACAAATCAAGATTTTCACAGATTTGAATCCCAGAAATTACCTAACATTCTATGAAAAAGAGACTTAAAAAAAAAGCTACTGGGTAAAATTTTAGGGATCTAATTTGTATCAAAATTACTTAGGAAAAAACTGGAAGTCAGTGGAATCAAGAAAAATAATTTAAAAAATTTTATAAATATTTAAGACAAAAAGGGAAATATATGTTCATAATCATTGTCACATTACAATTCTTATTTATTGCTGCCCTCAGTTCAAAACTTACCTATGTTATTTTAGCCTGACTCAAGTCACTGGTCACATTATATAATAATGGATTGGGAGGTTCTCCTCCCCCTCTAATCTGCCCTAGTGAGGCACCACCTGGAATATTGCATCCAGTTCTGGGCTCCCCAGTTCAGAAGGGTCAGGGATCTACTTGAGAGAGTCCAATGGAGGGCTACAAATCACAGAAATCACAGAATCATCCAGGTTGGAAAAGACCCTCAGGATCACCAAGTCCACCCTAGAACCCTACTCTACCTGATTCACCTTAAACCACATTCCTAAGCACCATATCCAAACGACCCTTACACACATCCAGGGTGACTCAACCACTTCCCTAGGCAGTTCATTCCAGTGCCTGCCTACTCTCTTTGTCAAAAACTTTTTCCTAATGTCCAAACTAAACCTACCCAGTCTTAGCTTGAGGCCATTCCCCCTTGGTCTCTCTCTAGTTACTTGTGAGAAGAGACCAGCTCCAGCCTCTCTACAGCATCCCTTCAGGTAGTTGCAGACAGCTATGAGGTCTTCCCTCACCCTCCTCTTTTTCAAACTAACCATCCCCCGCTCCCTCAGTCACTCCTCATAAGATTTATTCTCCAGGCCCTCCTCCAGCTTCATTGCCCTCTTCTGGACCAGCTCCAGTCCCTCCACATCTCTTTTCTGTTGTGGTGCCCAAAACTGAACACAATACTCGAGGTGTGGAGTACTCCTTAAAGCCATAAGTAGCCAATTTGTCTACAAGACAAAATGCAATTACACAAAGGTTATTAATAAACACAGAATCAAAGAGCTTAAACAGTTTAAACAGTCAGAACCTGGAAAACAGGGACCTAGTAACAGGGAAAATTCTAACACCGCCTTACTCACAGATCCAATAGATACAGGGTGTCCGTCTGGGAGAGGAGGAGGAAAGGTTTGCGTTGCTGTTTCTGCTGGTGCAAACTGCAATGCATGCTGTAAACATGCGGCTACTGTGAAAGAGGTGGGAATAGACATCCACTCCCAGTGGAAGGCAGCAGGAAAAGGAAGGGTACAACAGCTATAAATCACCCCCTTAAAAACACTATTTTGAAGGGTGAAACTGGCCAATAGGCATTAGTGTCCATTGTTTTGACCAATGAATTCAAAGTTCTGCACCTAGGTGCCCATCCTAACACTTGAGGGACAGCGCAAGACACCTGACTTGGTCATGTGCCATACACCCAGCCCTAAGGGTTTTCCTGGGCCAAACTCTCAAGTTCTGCTCACATCCTCAGCCCCCAGACTTTGCTACAGGAGGAGGAGAGGAGGGGTTTGAACTAATTTGGCAGGATTTATGCCCTACCAGGACAAACCACCCCATTGCCTGTTGGGCAGTTTTATGCATGAAAGCTGGAGATGATTTGTATCTTAATACACAAGCTTTGGTATAGAACCATACATAACTACAGCAAGGCCTAGTACAGCAGTATGGCTCTGAGTCCAATCAAGTCTTGTTCCATGCTGTTAGGTTTCCAAAGGTAGTCATGCTTTCTGTCTGTCCTCGGTGCTGGGTCTCTGAAGGTGTCCTCAAGTGCCCTTCTCAATGATGATCCATTGACCCTCTGGGTGACTGGTCTGGTCTTTCTCCGACTGGTCCTGGTCTGATTCCAATGCTGGCCTTCTAGTCTTGTTGGCATCAATGTTTTGATTCAGGCTCCACCTGTACAAAGGCAAAACTGGCCTCAGCGTGCAGTGACCAGGTGGATCAACTAACGATAAGGAACGATCCACTGCACACTGATGCAGTGAGTCTTTCCATGGGCATCCAGGGCTTCCCATGCATATAGCTCTCTGGGTTTTGCCAGTGTCATTGGAACTATTCCAGTTGACAGCAACTTTACTAATATAGGTTGGCCCACCTGCATTTGCAGCAGAATGCTGTGACTTGCTCTCTGGCCTGCCTGGCATGTAAATTGCATCTACCATTGGTTCAGCTGGATAGAACTCTTTGACACTGGGGCTACCATAACTTCCCCTATTGGTTGTACACAATGAAAACCAACTGGGCTAGGCGCTTGTCCCAATTGCCTTTAGAGACTTTGTCATGTCTCTTGATAAGGCCATTCATCCTTTCCAGTACGCCATTTGCCTGCAGATAATATGGGGTATGGAACATCCATTTGACCCCTTCACCCTTGGCCCAGTCCTGTGCTAAGGCTGCAGTGAAATACGACCCATTGTCACTTTGAATGCATTCAGGCATTGGGAAAACACTGAACCAATGTTTTAGAGCCTCAACAGTTTGAGCTCCAGTGGCAGTACTGGTGGCTGTGGCCATGGTTAAGCCTGAGACATACTCCAACCAGTATGTATCTTTTTCCATGTGATGATTTCAGGGTGCCAACATAATCAACATGCCAGGTACTCCACTGAGTTTAGTCCTGGCAGATATGTTGGGCTGGTGCTAGGTTTGGGTGATTGGCCTTCAGCTGGACCGTATGTTGTGCTCAGGCTGAAATAATTTCATATGTTGCCATGGAAACTGGCCATCCACAACACGTACACTCATAGAAGAGATCGGCCTTGCCTGAGTGACCCCTTTTGATGTGGATCCACTCTGCCAATCTCTCCTTTCATTGTTCACCACAGGGATGTGTGCCAAGTCATCCACCTGTTGGTTCCATTTTGCAGCAGGTGTGTCTAGCTTGGAGTGCCCTTTGATCCATCCCACCTTGATGGGTCTTGCCCAGCTTATCTCTAATAACCTGTGCCAATCCATAGCTTGCCAAACTTTAGTATTGTCAACCTCCCACTGATTTGCCTCCCACTGAGTAACCAACTCAGTGGCTCCTTTGAAAGTGGCATATGAATCAGTGCAGACAGCTGTGGCACCACTTTCTACAGCTAACATTAGTGCACATAGTTCTCCTACTTGGGCACTACCTTCACCCTCCTTGGTAACAGGCCTGCCACTACCAGCCTCCATTGCTGTGGCCTTGTACTACCACTGTGATCCTACCTGATGGGAGCATGCATCAGTGAACCACACTCTCAGTGTCAGAGTCTGTGGTGACCTCAGGTGCTACCTGTATTGGAGAGGGCCTGTAGGGTTGGCCTAGTAGAGCTATGTCAAGATTCACTGGCTGTTGCAGTTTGGACACCTTGGATGGGCCTTCTCTTAATGGAATAAGCTGTCCAATCCCTGCCAAATAGACATACCACTTCCTCACACTGGTCTTCTGGTCTACAACCTCAGGTGGAGGAGTTCCCTTTACAATTGATTTGAGCAGAGGGAAAGGGCCCTGTACCACAATATCTTGTGTAGTACAAAATTTCTCTCTTGACAGCTTGGGTAAGAGAAAGAAGTCCTTTCTCCCATTCCAAGTACCTCTGTTCAGCTCCCTTAACAGAAGGGCTCTGTTCGAGCCTTTGGGTCCCCTTTGGAATATTCCAAAATAAGTGGCATGTTAAGAAAAGCCCCATTCAGGTCCAATGGCATCATGTGGGTGCAGCAGCCCCAGCTTCTGGAAAGCTTGGAGCTCATCCTTTGGTATGGTCAGGCTTTTGGTGTGCCTTGGTGTACAGTCCCAGACTTTATGCTTTTTCAGCAAGTCATACAGGGGACGTGCTATCACAGAGAAGCCTGGGACATGCTATCACAGAGAAGCCTGGAACGTGCTTTCTCCCATAGCTCAAGGTACCAAGTAGCTTTTGCAATTCCTTCTTGTTATCAGGAATTTGGCCCTTCACAATGGATTCCAGAGTATCCTCTGGCACTGCTATCACACCTGCCACCCACCAGGAACCTAGAAATGTGACCTCCTGGCTTGGGCTTTGACACTTATCTAGTGGAATTTGTAGCCCCTCTTTGGTTAGCAGCTCCCAGATGGTTGCAACTACTGATCCCACCTGTTCTTTGTCACTTCCCCCAACCAAAATGTCATTGATGTACTAGTAAATGACAATACCCTGGGGGACTGTGACGGTGTCAAGTAAAGCTGCTAGGGCATTGTGTGTGATTGTGCCCAAATGTTTGTAGCCCTGTGGAAGGCCATTAAATATGAATTGAACACCTTGCCAGGTGAAGGCAAATTGGGCCTTGTCCTCCTTTCACAGTGGGACCATAAAGAACATATATTTCATGTCCATCACAGCCATCCATGTGTGGGATGCAGATTGAATGGCTGTCATCATGGATGTTAGGCTTGGGACTGCTGTTGCAAGAGGGCCTGTATTGCTATTTAACCACCTGGCCAAACTGGAGACTTGTATGGTGAGTGCGTCCTGCTGATAATCTGCCTCCGCTCCAGATCTGCAACCACTTCAGAGATGCCTTGTCTGGCTGCGGCAATGGTTAGTGGTTCACGCAGGTCAGGCTATATTTGGGTAGAGCTGGAACAATATGCAAAGTATTAATACAAACATTGCTTGCCCCCTTTGCTCCCTTTGCCCCCACCCCATAGAACCCAAAAGATCATTGTCACGGGAATGAGTTAACGAAACACAGTATCCCATGGAAGGAG
>VWZI01020300.1:59350-71013 GCA_013396835.1 Psilopogon haemacephalus | reverse complement strand
TTTATAATTTCAGCCTCTTCAATAGCCCACAATCAATACACCCAGGACTGCACCAAGGCTTCCAGGTGAGGTCACTCCTTTGTGAGGAGACTTTGGTTCAGTCTGAGTTAGTTAACTGTAGCAAATATTCTGGGTTATCTGTTGGTCCATCTTGATGTGATGAGTTTTTGTGTTCAGAAATGTGATGAAAGGTGAGCTTAGTATCCACAAGGTGTTTCAGTTAGCAGCAGCTGTTTCACTTGAAGTGGCACATCAACTGCTATAAAATGACTGCTGCCTTTGCAAGGCAGTCTGGTCAGACATGCTGCCTTCCATCACTTCACTTGAAAAAAACTTCACTGCCTGACTTCTGTGCTTGCTGGAATGTGCCCAGAGGAGCTGGTGGTGTACCAACCAGCCACCCACCCTGCCCGCGGTTGTTTGTAGCATGTCTTCTCTGTCTTGGTTGGCTTCACCTCATTGTTGCCATTCATGCAGTAATTTTTTCAGTAAATGGAGATGATAAAGAAGCTCAAACCCTTTTGCTTTGAAATAGGTTGACTTCTAGTCTTCTTAAATAGAACTACTGAAAGAATCATAGGATGATTTAGGTTGGAAGGGACCTCAAAGCTCATCCAGTTCCAACCCGCTGCCATAGGCAGGGACACCTCCCACTAGAACAGGTTGCTCAAAGCCTCATCCAACCTGGCCTTCAACACCTCCAGGGAGGGAGCAGCCACAACCTCCCTTGGACAACCTGTGCCTGTGTCTCACCACCCTCACTGGAAGGAACTTCTTCCCAACGTCTGGTTAAAATCTCCCTTCTGCCACTTTAAACACATTCCTCCTCATCCTGTCATTACAAGATCTTGTCAATAGTTGTTCCCTAGCCCTCCTGTAGGCCCTTCAGACACTGGAAGGCCACTCCAAGGTCTCCACAAAGCCTCCTCTTCTGTAGGCTGCAGAGCCCCAGCTGTTGTACTCTGTCATCAGAGCAGAGTTGCATATTTGTGGCCTCCTCTGGACTTGCTCCAACAGTTCTATGCCCTTCTTGTGTTAGGGGCTCCGGAAGTGTACACAGAAGAAAGCCAAGGGCTGTTTGGAGTGAGAGCTTTGTGTTACTGGCCATCTAGAGATGGTCATTTTTGTTTTAGTTCTTCCAGCTAGCCTGGGGAGAGGGCAAATGTTGTGGTTTGGATTCGCTACCCAACAAGATTGGAAACTTAGCCTCCAGGAGTAAACTTACCACACTTACTCAGAATGTTGTCAGTTAAATGAAATTATATTTACAAAAGTAGCCTAAATATAAAAGTTGAAAAAGGCAATAAACACATCTAAAATATAGTGGCACATATTTACAGTTCAACAACAGCACAAAGCCACTCCCTTGGACAAAGGACCCAGAGGGCTGTATCACAGCCAGCACACTGTCTCTTCCTCGCCCCATGCCTCACAAACCAAAAGAGAAGACAGATGGGTGTGCAAGGTCAGGAGTAGAGAGAGCAGCCAGAAGTGAAGCAGGAGGCAGCCAGAGAGAGAAAAAGCCAAGCTCATGCTGCAAAATATGAGATATTTAGCAGTGCAAAGGAGTGAAATTAAGTTATCTTCAAAAGATCACAGAATTAACCAGTTTGGAAAAGATCTCTGGGATCATCGAGTCCAACCTATTACCTTCTAATTAACTAAACCATGGCACTAAGGGCCTCATCCAGTCTTCTTTTAAATACCTTCAGAGACGGGGACTCCTCCACCTTGCATTATTCTGTGTCCAATCCCTAAAACTCCTTATCCCCTAGACTTGAATTCTCTGAAATAAAACAGGCATAGACTTAAAACTGTAACAGCAAGAAACACAAAGTGTGGTCACTATATACACAGCTGCACATCACAGAATGGTAGGGTTTGGAACAGACTTCTGGAGATCAAGTCCAAAACCCCTGCCAAAGGCAGGTTAACCTAAAGAAAGTCACACAAGAATACCTCCAGGCAGGTTTGGAATGGAGACTCTACCACCTCTCTGAGCAGCCTGTTCCAGTTCTCCATCACCCTTAAATGGGAGCAGTTCCTCTTCATTTCACTGACTTATGGTTAAGCTTTTTTGTATATCTGGCCCAATTCCTTAGGGAATGAGCTGCTTTTCCTCTGGCTGGAAACTCACCTGTACATAAATTTGTGTCACCAGTAAATAACAGCAGAGAGTCTCAGTTTTGGGGTGAGGTTGCTCATTCATTTCACTCTGCAGGTGTTTGTAAACATAATAATCTCCTAATGTGGCATCCCAGGGACTCATTAGACCTGTGGTAAACTAAATCAGTTTTGAGAATTTGCATTTCTTTTATCATTTCCAGAATTGGAATGTTTTGAGTTTTTCAATGTTTTGCTTCAAGTTTTATTTCCCCCCCCCCCCCCCTCTTTATTAATTAATATTTATTTTAAAGACTTTAACATTTTCAGTTCCAAAATTAAAAGGTGAGGACTTTTTCCTTCATTTCAAAGAAATTAATATTCACTTTGAGGGTTGTTGTTTTTTTCCTTTTTGAAAATTCCATGTTAGCAGTTTTGTCAGTTCTGCCAAATAAATATACACAGATTAAATCCTAAGACCATCACTGAATCATGTATAATTGTTTTTTTGTTGTTTTTTTTTTTTTAATATATGTATTACCACACCTTGAGTATTGTATTCGGTTTTGGGCACCTCGGCACAAGAAAAACATTAAGGTGCTGTAGTGAGTGCAAAGAAGGAGAAGGAGTCTGGCGTAGGGCCTGGAGAATAAATCCGATGAAGAGTGACTGAAGGAGCCTCAGACAGAGGAGGCTGAGGGCAGACCTCATGGCTATCTACAGCTACCTGAAAGGACCTTGTGGAGAGGTTGGTGCTGGTCTCGTCTCACAGGTCATTAGTGATAGAACAAGAAGGAATGCCCTCAAGATGCCACTGGGTAGGTTTAGACTGGACAGTAGGAAGAATTGTTTTCCCAGAAAGAGTGGTCAGGGATTGGAATGTGATGCTCAGGGAGGTGGTGGAGTCACCATCTCTGGATGTGTTTAAAGGTGGTTTGGATGTGGTGCTTTGGGCTCTGGTTTAGGATGAACCTTGCAGGGTAGGGTTCTGGGTTGGACTTGGTGATTCTGAGGGGATTTTCCAGCCTAAGTGTTTCTGTGATAAGTAAGAAGCATTAGAGATTTATTTAATTAGAGAGCAGGTTTAGATTGAACGTTGGGAACAAATTCTTTAACATGAGAGTGGTGGAACACTGCAACAGGTTGCCCAGGGAGTTAGTTGAGGTCCCATCCTTAGTCAGGCTCAACAGGGCTCTGGCAACCTGCTGTAGTGGAGGATGTCCCTGCTGACTGCAAGGGGGTTGGACTGGATGAGCTTTGGAGGTCCCTTCCAGCCCAAAGCATTCTATGCTTTAGGACTTGTGATAGTCCAGTTCATTTTGATGCTAAGGACCTTGAGTGGGTAACTGTGCCAAAACGAGTTGATTTTCAGTGCATCTGCACAACTAATCACATAATCATTCTGGTTGAAAAAGCCTCACAGGCTCACCAAGTCCAACCTAGAACCCTACTCTGCAAGGTGCACCCTAAACCATAGCCCCAAGCACCACATCCAAACCACCTTTAAACACATCCAGGGTTGGTGACTCCACCACCTCCCTGGGCAGCACATTCTGGTTCCTGAGTTCCAATGCTTAATGTTACTAGTGATGTGAGTGGTTGTAGTGGGGAGAGTAAAAAGAGTGAGGTGACACCTGAAACATCTGAAACTGTTCCTGTCTTTGGCTGGTTGGTTGCAGACTGATTTAAATGATGAACTGTGCATTCACAAGAAAAATGTCAATTTTTTAATGGTATATGGGATTGGTATATTTTCATTTTTCCTTGATTTCTCAACATTCTGCAGAATATTCCTTCTTTTAAAGTGGCAAGAGGACAGAAATAACTTACTGCCCTGTTAGAGAAGCTTTAATTATAGAGCTTGCAGGTGAGAAGAGAAAGAGTAGGTCGTGGCTTTATTAAAACATGCCTAATTAGGTAGTGCAGATAAAGCTCTCTAGCCTTACAAATGGCTCCTTTTTGATAGAAATATGACAGCTGATTGAGCTGGAGTTAAAGAGTAAGTGTCAGGTCACCTGGCACACTCAGATGTTGCCTTCCCATTGAAGCCACACTCAGCTAAGGCAACAGGAGACAGTTTTAATGAGGTTGGAGCTGCCAAAGAAGGAGATAAACCAGAAATTAGGCACACAAGAAAGAGGAGACATAAATGGGTATACACAGGAGATAAAAACAGGTTTGGCAGACAAAGAAAGATGATTTCCTGCTGAGGGCACTCCCAGGTCCACCAGAATGAAAGCAGCAGATGGCAGGGGCATTGTCACCGAGTTGGGATGAGAGTGCTTTTGAAACAGATTGTTGCCAAGGATATTTCTCTGATGAAGAATCAGAGGTGGGACTTTCTGAATTTCAGTTGACTGTCTAATATGTTCTCACAAAAGAGAGCACTTTAAATCATCACAGGATATTAGGGGTTGGAAGTGATCTCTGGAGAGCTTCCAGTCCAACCCCCCTGCCACAGCAGGACCACAGAATCTAGCACAGGAACACATCCAGGCAGGTTTTTAATATTTTCAGAGAAAGAAGCTCCACAACTCCCCTGAACAGCTTCTTCCAGGGTTCTGTCACCCTCAAAGGGAAAAAAAAATTCCTACTCCTGTTTCCATGGAACTTCCTATGCCTCAGCTTCCATCATTTCCCTTTGCAGTGTCATTAAGCAACACCCAGCAGAGCCTGGCTCCAGTCTTTGGGCACTCAACCTGCACATCTTTAGCACGTTTACTGAGGTCACCTCTCAGGCTCCTCCTCTCCCAGGAGCACAGCCCCAGCTCCCTCAGGCTCTCCTTATAAGAGAGATCTTCTACTGCCTTCAGCATCTTTGTGGCTCTGCACTGGACTCTTCCAAGCAGTTCTCTGCGGTCCTTCTTGAGCTGAGGGGCCTAGAACATCAGGGCAGAGTAGATGGGCAGGAGAACCTCTCTTGACCTACTCACACATGGCCCAGGATGGCCTTGGCCTTCTTGGCCATCAGAGCACGTTGCTAGCTCATAGTCAACATCCCACCTACTTCATTTTCCCTTTCACTGCTCTCCAGCAGGTCAGTCCGCAGCCTGTCCTGCTCCGTGTGGTTGTTCCTTCCCAGGCGCGAGTGTATCCTTGCCCAGCTCACAGGATCCCAGGATGTCAGGGGTTGGAAGGGACACAAAGAGATTGAGTTCAACTCCCCTGCCAGAGCAGGACCATACAATCTAGCTCAGCTCACAGAAGAATGCATCCAGACAGGCCTTGAAAGTCTTCAGAGAAGGAGAATCCACAACTGCTCTGGCGAGCCTGTGCCACTGTTCTGTGACTCTTACAGTCAAGGAGTTCTCCCTTGTGTTGAGGTGGAACTTTCTGTGTTGCAGCTTCCGTCCATTGCTCCTTGTCCTATCCCAGGGAGCAAGTGAGCAGAGCCTGTCCCCCAGACCTCAAATATTTATAAACAGCTCTCTGTCCAGGTCTCACTGGATGGCCACACAGCCTTAAGCTGTATCAGCAAAGCCTCCCAGTTTGTTGTCCTCAGCAAACATGCTGAACAGACTCTGTCTGTCTGTGCCCTCATCAATGTCCTTGATGAAGATGATGATCAGCACTGGACCCAGCCCTGATCTCTGAGGGAGTCCAGTGGTTACAGCTCTCCAGCTGGACCTGGCACCATTGATCACTACTCTTTGAACTCTATCTTGTAACCAAATCTTCATCCTTAGTCTAGCTAAATGGCAGCAGAACCCTCCTGTGTGTCAGCTACTCCACCCAGCTTTGTGCCATCAGCAAACTTGCTGCCAGTACCCTCTGTGCCCTCATCCAGGTCATTGATGAACATATTGAATAGTACTAGTCCCAGTACTGACTCCCAAGACACAGGAGTTGTGCTTTTATCAGTCCTCTTTCTCCAAGATTATCAGGAAATCTGATCATCAGAGGGAACTCACTGACACCTGGATGCAAGTCATGGCTGGTTTAGGTCCCGTGGGTGAGGCTTTCTTTGCAGTCTGAATTTTAAGACAGCAGTCTCCGAGCACTGCTCTAATAAAACCTGTGCAGAGTGGCAGCCCATTAGTACCAGCATGGCAGGAGGGGGCTTTCTAGGCTGCTACAGCTCAGAGACTACAGACCTCTCTAAAACAACGGAATGTTTCCTTCCCACACTGCTGTTCTGGTTTACTTTACAAGGCAATATATCAGGGTGTCTTGACTTGGCTTCTGGCTATTGACACAAATTCCACAGAGATAAAGCCTTCTTTTTTTGAGAGAAATATAGACCCATCAAGAAAACCTAGGATGTATCATGGTATTTATTTGTTCAGCCTGTGATCTCTTACTCTTGCTGTTGATGGTGTTTCAGAGATGATAACTTCAATGTTAGTGTCTGTGAGCTATGAAGCTGTATATTTCAAAGCTTTCTTCTGACCCAGCACCAAGCCTAGAGGATATTTTTCTTTTCTTTTCTTTCCTTTTTTTTTTTTTTTTTTTTTTTTTTCCTTTCTTTCTTTTACTCATCTGAGAAGTTGACTTTTAAGTCCTTGGTAGGAAACCAGCAGGATTTACTGGAAGGAAGTAAACCTCTGTCAACTTCGCAGACCACATCCCCTATGTTTTATTTGAATGCCTGATTTTATACTGTGGATTAACCATTGAAATGAGCCATGAGGATGACTGGGGAATTGAGAATTTCCCCTGTGAAGAGAGATTGAGAGCCCTGGGCTGTTTGGCCTGAAGAAAAGAAGGCTGAGAGGACATCTGAGCAATGTCTATCAATAGCTGAGGGGTGAGTGTCAAGTGGAGGGGGCAAGCTTTTTTGGCTGGTGCACAGCAATAAGCCAAGGAGCAATGGATGTAAGCTGGAACAGGGAAGGTTTCAGCTCAACACGAGGAGAAACTTCTTTAGAGTGAGGGTGCCAGAGCCGTGGAGCAGGCTGCCTGGAGAAGTTGTGGATTCTCCTTCTCCGGAGCCTTTCCAAACTCACCTGGGTACATTCTTATGTGGACTTCCCTGGGTAATCCTGCCTTGGCAGGGAAGCTGGACTTAGTGTCTGGAGGTTCCTTCTAACTTTTAGCATTCTCTTGGAGCTGATATTTCACAGAGGAGCATGGAAACAAGAAGAGTAAACCATCTGTATTACCTACCCAGAGAGGTAAGCTATAGGTAATCCTCATCAGCACTGCTCTCAGAAGTACTCTGAGGCAGTTACTGGAACAGCTGAACTCAGTTCTCTTCCCTTGCTTCTTTCCCTACACACCATTTATTCAACTCCAGTAGAGCTGCCTCTGCAATCCTGCCCATGTGAAGTTGCAGCTAATGCAATTCTTTAAGTGCAAACAGTCTCCCACCAAATCCTGCAAGGCTTTTATTCTTTGTGTCAGTGAAGTGTGTAGACTTGTGACTTCAGCATCCTGCTCCACAAATGACTCAGTGAAACTCCCTCTTCTATTCTAGAGGCAATAGTTAGTATGAACAGCTCCACTGAGATGAGGAGAGAAAACATCTTCCCCTTCTTTCAAGTTTGTGTGCAGAATGTTATTTTCACAGTCATGAAATCCTGTTAACTTCTTCCTTTAAGTAAGATACAAATTCAGTACTTGAAAGATTGATGGGAGAAGCTGAAATCAACCCAAAATGTGGGGCTTGAGGTTTTGCTGGAGTTCCTTTTCTTGTAGAATTACTTTCAAAAGGCGAAATATGCAGCGAACTTTCAACTTAAACTGTTAATTTATTAGTGATAATCTGGAGTGACATTTTTAGCAAACAGTTACATCACTTGTAAGGGTTTGAGATCCTGAAGGGCAAACTGTAATTGAGTGCACTCTCAGATAACGTGGAATTGGGTGGGAATGTTGATCTAGTTGAAGGTAGTGAGGCTGTGTAAAGGGGTCTGGACAGGCAGGATCAGTAGGATAAAGTCAGTTGTATGAGGTTTAACAAATCCAATTGTTGGGTCCTGAACTTGGGTCACAACAACCCCATCAACACTGTAGGCTTGGGGCAGACTGTCTGGAGAACTGATCAACCAAAAAGACCTGGAGGTGCTGGCTGAAGGTGAGCCAGCAATGTGTCCAAGTGGCCAAGAAGCCTGGATCAGCAATAGTGTAGCCAGCAGGACAACAAAGTGATAGTTGCCCTTTACATGGCGCTGGTGAGGCCACAGCTTGAAGAATGTATCCAGTTTTGGGCCCCTCACCCCAGGAAGGACTTTAAAGTTCTTGAGGGTGCCTACAGAAGGGCAACAAAGCTGGTGGCTGAGGGAACTGGGTTCATTAATGTGGAGGGGAGGAGGGTGAGGAGAGACCTCTAGTGATAGAAGGAGAGGAAATAGCCTGAAATGTGCCAGAGGAGGTTTAGGTTAGAGATTAGGAAAATGTGTTCCTAAAGTGGTCAAGGATTGGAACAGGCTGCCCAGGGGAGGTGGTGGAATCACCATCCCTGGAATTATTTAAGAATCCCGTGGACATGGCACTTTTGGTTTAATGGCCGTGGTGGTGCTAGGTTGATGGTTAGACTCAAATGGTCTGAGAGGACTTTTCCAACAAAACTAATTTTATGATATCTGTGATAATACAATATAAGCCTGATTTGTTTGCTGTCTAGCAGCAACCAGTCTGTTTCTTCATTTAGATTACTTGTTATGGAATTGGAATATTTATTATCAAGTACTCACCTCCTTCTCTTGGAAAATAAACTCCTGCTCAAGTAGAAGCACCTCCACTAAATTCTGTTCTCAGCAACAGTATTTGATGGCATAATACACAACTGTTGGCATGGATTCACTGCTCCAGACTGAAAAGTGCTTTACATCTGGTCACATTTTGACTTAATTCTATGTCAAGCTCTGCAGATAATTTATTCACATAATTTAATTCTTTGCTCAGTAGCCAAGCTGAAAAGTACCATAATTAAATGGCTTTAGGTTTTTCATAACATGATAATGTTTCATTTGTGATGTCAGGTTGAGTGAGCCCATCAGAAATGCTTCATTTGAGGCTTTTTTATTAAGAAAGGACTGGGATTTTTGAAGTAAATGCCTAAATTACATAAAGACTTAGAACAAGAAGTCATTGTTGTGCTGATGACATATTTATTAGTTTCCCAGAAAATAAGAGATACACAGAATGTTTTGGGTTGGAAGAGACCTTAAAGATCATCTAGTTCCAACCCCTCTTCCAAAGGCAGGGACACCTCCCACTGGACCAGGTTCCAACCTGGCCTTGAGCACCTGCAGGGAGGAAAAGCATCCACAACCTCCCTGGGCAACCTGTTCCAGTGTCTCACCATCCTCAGTGGAAAGAATTTCTTCCTGTTTTCCAGTCTCAATCTCCCCTCTTCAAGCTCAAAGTCATTTCCCCTCATCCTATCACTACGAGCCCTTCTCAGAATTCTCTCCCTAGCTTTCTTCTAGGCCTCCTTGATGTAATGGCACTTAGAGACCTCAGCTGACAAGTGAAATAGCCTACTGCTTTTTCAAATGTCTCTTTCCTATGGCCATCCCACTGCTGGAAGCTTTTCCCCTTCCCTGCATCTCCCCAAGCTAGTGGATAGCAGTGGGGTTGGACTAGATGATCCTTTCAGGTCTTTTCCAGCCTCTGACATTCTGTGATTCTGGGCTAGTTTGAGTTACTCTAAGGTTAATCCCTCTGAACATAATATTTCGCACAACGCAGAGCAAACTGAAGAAGTTTTAAACAATTCCTATATTGAAGAAATTGAAGTCAAAGATGAGAAATTAGTTTTGTTTTCCAAGTTGTGTGACTGTCATTTTTTTATTGCTTTGTATTTGTATTATTTTGAACAGTATCTTAAACATGGAAAAAAATTTTCCTGAAGCCAAGACTGTATTTGCAGTGAAACTTTTGGCTATAACTCTACAGATTTGTATGTATTTTTTTACCTAGCAGCAGCTATTGCACACATACCTTCATATCTGAATAATATGTGACACCCACAAGTGGTCTTCCGCAGGGCTCAGTATTTAGAGTCAGTTCTGTTTTCTATCATTACCAAAGATCTGGGCACCCTCTGTCAGTCTGCGGATGACACCAAGTTGAATGGTATCAGCACTGGTGAGGCCACACCTTGAGTACTGGGTTCAGTTTTGGTGCCCTCACCCCAATAAGGATACTGAGATGTGAGGATGTCCAGAGAAGGGCAGCAAAGCTGGTGGAGGGTCTAGAGAACAGGATTGGTGAGGAGCAGCTGAGGTAACTGGGATTGTTTAGTTTGGAGAAGAGGAGGCTGAGGGGGGACCTCATTGCTTTCTACAACTCCCTGAGTTGCAGCAAAGTGTGTTTTTTTTTCTCTTTACCCTCGTATCAGGTGGTAGAAGGAGAGGAAATGGCCTGAAATAATGTCAGGGGAGGGTTGGTTGGAGATAAGGAAAAATTTCTCTATTGAAGGAGTGGTCAGGGATTGGAACAGGGAGGTGGTGGAGTCTGCATCCCTGGAGGTGTTCAAGAAACCTGTGGCCATGGCACTGTGGGACATGGTTTAGTGGCCATGGTGGTCTTGGGTTGATGGTTGGAGTTTTTTTCCAAACAGTTCTGTGATTCTATGATTCTACGATTCTACAAAGATGAGAGAAAACGGCCTCAAGTTCTGCAAGGGGTGGTTTAGGTTAGATATAAGGAAAAACAATCTTCCCCAAAAAGGTTTGTCAAACCCTGGAACAGGTTGCCCAAGGCAGTGGTGGAATCACCATCCCTGAAGGTTTTTTTTAAGCTGCATAGATGTGCAGCTAAAGGCCATGATTTAGTGATGGACTTGGGAATGTCGTGTTAATGGTTGAACCCAATGACATCAAAGGTTATTTCCAGACTAAATTTTCTGTTTCCATGTAGCATCAGGCCTGAGATTTTCACCAGCTTTGTTAGTTAGGAAACCGAAGATGCAGTAAATGGCAGAGACCCCAAACTTTTCTTGTATTTTAAACTGCTCCTTGAGAAGAAAATAAAGTTCTTTGGGGAGGATTTGAGGCACCTTGCTTGCTTTAGTGCCCCTTTATCTTGTCATTTTTGGTCATAGGTGAATTCAGTTTGCAGCTTTGAAGAAAACAAGGATTTGTTTTCCTCAGGAAGGTCTCTTCAGACAGAGAGTTTTGATTTATTTATGTGGTTTTTAGGAAGTCTGATGGTAATATGCATATCTCTCTAAAATATTTCTTCATATAAATGCTCAGCTGTTTGTAAAATGTCCATTCCTAGTGATTGCTTTTTAATCTAGAATTCCTTTTTGGTTGAGATTCAGACAGGTTTAAAGGGAAGGCTGAAAATGAAAGACAGCAAAAGTAATTTAGCAAATGAGTAATATGGAAAAACTCTGTGTGTGTGTGAAATCAATAGTCCTCATTTAACTTCTAATTGGAGCATTTTCTTGAAAGGTTGTTTGCCTCAATTATTCTTTATTTATTTGTTCTGTCTTGGCTCTACTTGACTAAAATCTCTCTACCCAAATGGAGCTCCTCTCGTGACAGTCCAGATCAGAATTAAGTGAGAGAGAGCATGAGGGGATAGCTTGGAGAGGCCTGGAGATCTAGAATTGGCTGGAGCTGATTCTTTATCATGGCTGCTCAAAAAAAATAAAATTAAATTTA
>VWZI01020300.1:33780-59334 GCA_013396835.1 Psilopogon haemacephalus | reverse complement strand
AAAAAAAAAAAAAAAAAAAAAAAAAAAAAAAAAGCAGTCATCCTGAGCCCTGGAAATCAGTGAAACATAAAAAGTGTGGTGTGAGATCTTCAGTCATACTGCAGCAGAGAAATTTTTCTCATTGGACCAAACCAGGGGCTTCTCTGACCCTTTCATTTTTTTCCTTTAACAAAGTTGTGTAGATTCAGATGAATATAAACTTTGTTATGGGCTGACTACTCACTCCTAGATTGAGAGTGAGGAGTTAGACTACCTCTGCTATAAGGACAGACTGAGGGAGCTGGGGGTGTTCATCCTGTAGAAGAGAAGGCTCTGGAGGACCTAATAATGACCTTTCAGAACCCAAAGGGAGCCTACAAGAAGGGTGGAGAGGGACTGTTTATAAAGGTCTGTATTGACAGGACAACGGCAATGGTTTCAAACTAGAGCAGAGCAGATTGAGATTGGATGTGAGGAACAAGTTCTGCACCAGGAAAGTGCTGAAACACTGCAACAGGTTGTCCAAGGAGGTGGTTGTGTCCCCATCCCTGGAGATATTGAAGGTGAGGCTGTACAGGGCTCTGGGTGATCTGATCTAGTTGAGGATGTTCCTGCTGACTGTGTGGGGTTTGGACTAGATAAGCTTTGGAGGTCCCTTCCAAACCAAATCATTCTATGATTCCTTGGGAGAAAGTAGTTTTCTAAGTCTGGTTTTGGGGTGTTCTTATGAAGTGTCTCTGTTGATTATAAAGTGAACCTGAATTTCATGTCATGGGCAAGTGTCCAAGTAAAAGAAGATGAAGTTTACAATGAAGTCTGAAGATGAATTCAAGGAATTTCATAGATTCACTCGATGGTTTGGGTTGGAAGGGACCTCTAAAGCTTATCTAGTCCAACATCCCTGGAGACAGCAGGGACATCTGCATCTAGAGGAGGTTGCTAAGGCTGTGGAGAGCACCAATACTGAATTGTTGGGGATGGTGTGAGGAAGTTTATTAAAGTGTTGCTCAGAGGTAGGAACGCAGAATTTTTTTTTGTGAATGGTAAAAAGCTGTAAGTAGCTCACTGAATAGGAATAAAAATCCTCTTTGCCTCACTTCACTGAGCTCACTGAGGTAGGAAACAGCCACCCAGAAGTGTGAAACTAATGACAGGATCATAGAATGGTATGAGTTGAAAAGGGCCTTAAAGATCATCCAGTTTCAACCCCTCTGCCATGGGCAGGGACATCTTGCACTACACCAGATTTCACAAAGTCCTGTCCAACCTGACCTTGAACACCTGACCTTTTCCAGCCTGAGCTTGAATAGTCTCCTGCTGGCTGGTGACAAACAGTGAGGCAGCTCACCAGAAGAAGAGGGGCAGAAAGCTAATGAGGGCTCTCAACTTACTGCCCTGAGGCAAGCCAGGAATGATGCACCAGGACAAGCTGAGGAAATCAAGGGGAAATGGCACAAGAGAAGGACAGGGCCAGCCCAGCTGAAGTACCTCTATGCAAATGCACAGAGCTTGGGCAACAAACAGGATGAAGTAAGAGCCACTGTGCCACAGGGATGCCATGACATAGTGGCTGTCACTGAAACTTGGTGGGATGATTCCCACCAGTGGAATGTAGGGATAGATGGGTACAAGCTCTTTAGCAAGGATAGGCAGGGAAGGAGAGGAGGAGGTGTTGCCCTCTATATCAGTGACCAGCTAGAATCAGCAGAGCTCCACCTGGGGAAGGAGGATGAGCTGGTTGAGAGTGCCTGGGATAAAATTAAAGGGAAGACAGGAGAGGGAGATGTTACTGTAGGGGTCTGCCACAGGCCAACTGATCAGCAGAACCAAGCAGATGAGACCTTTTACAGGCAAATAGAAGTGGCCTCCAGGCCACAAGCCCTGGTCCTCATGGGGGTTTTCAACCACCCTGACGTCTGCTGGAGGGACAAGCAACAGCAAGGCACCTGCAGTCCAGGATGTTCCTGTGCTGTATAGATGACAACTTCCTCCTGCAAATGGTAGAGGAACCAAGCAGAAAAGGTGCTGTGCTGGGCCTTGTCCTCACCAACAGGGAAGGGCTCGTGACCAGTGTGAGGCTCAGGGACAGCCTTCGCTGCAGTGACCATGAAGCAGTTGAATTTAAGATCCTCAGGGCAACCAGGAGGATGTTTTCTAAGCTTATGACCCTAGACATTAGGCGTGCAGACTTTGATGGCTTCAGGGATCTGCTGGACAAAGTATCATGGAACAAAGCCCTAGAGGGAAGAGGGCCCAGGACAGCTGGATGGTATTCAAGGATCACCTCCTCTGTGTCCAGCAGCAATGTCTACCAACAAAGAAAGCAGGGAAGAATGCTAGGAGGCCTGCCTGGCTGAGAAAGGAGCTCCTGGACACACTGTCTCACAAAAAGAGCTCTGCAATGAGTGGAAGGAAGGACAGCTGGAATGGGGGATATATAAGGAAGCTGCCCAAGCAGCCAGAGATGTGGCTAGGAAAGCCAAGAGACAGTTTGAATTGAGTCTAGCCGGGGAGGTCAAAGGGAACACCAAGAATTTCTACAGGTATATTAATGGTAAAAAGAAGACTAGGGAAGGTGTGGGACCCCTCAGAAAGGAAACAGGTGAAATGGTCACAAGTGACATGGAAAAGGCTGAGGTTGTCAATGACTTCTTTACCTCAGTCTTCACTGCAAAAGGGTAGAAAGGAAGAGCCAGGGAACTGCAGGCCAGTCAGTCTTACCTCTGTGCCTGGTAAAATCATGGAGCAGATCCTCCTGGAGGCACTACTGAGACAGGAGAATAGTGAAGAGGTGATTGGGTCCAATCAGCATGGCTTCACCAAGGGCACATCCTGCCTGACAAACCTGGTGGCCTTCTATGAACAGGTCACAACATGAATAGATGAGGGTTGAGCAAGTAATGTTATTTACCTGGACCTGAGCAAAGCCTTTGACAGTGCCCTGCACCACATCCTGGTCTCCAAGCTGATGAAACATGGGTTTGATGGGTGGACCACCAGATGGATAAAGAACTGGCTTGATGGCCACACCCAAAGAGTGGCTGTCAATGGCTCCACGTCCAAGTGGAGGCCAGTGAGAAGTGTAGACCCTCAGGGGTCAGTCCTGGTACCAGTCTTGTTCAACATCTTTGTGGGTGCCATGGACAGAGGCATTGAGTTCACCCTCAAGTTTGCTGATGACACCAAGCTGTGTGGTACAGCAGACACAGTAGAGGGCAGGGATGGCATCCAGAGGGACCTGGACAGGCTGGAGGAGTGGGCACAAGCCAAACTCAGGAGATTCACCAAGGCCAAGTGCAAGGTCCTGCATCTGGGTCGAGGCAATGCCAAGCACAGATCCAGGCTGGGCAGTGACTGGCTGGAGAGTAGCCCTGAGGAGAGGGACTTGGGGGTGTTGGTGGATTAGAAGCTCAACATGAGGCAGCAGTGTGCACTTGCAGCCCAGAAAGCCAACCAGATCCTGGGCTGCATCAGGGAAAGTGTGGCCAGCAGGTCGAGGGAGGTGATTCTCCCCCTCTACTCTGCCCTGGTGAGACCCCACCTGGAGTACTTCATCCAGTTCTGGAGCCTCTATTACAAGAGGGATGTGGACATGCTGGAGCATGTCCAGAGAAGGGCCATGAGGATGATCAGAGGGCTGGAGCACCTCTGCTATGAGGACAGACTGAAAGAGTTGGGGCTGTTCAGTTTGGAGAGAAGGCTCCCAGGTGAACTTATTGTGGCCTTCCAGTATCTGAAGGGGGCCTACAGAGAAGCTGGGGAGGGACTTTTGAGTGACAGGACTAGGGGGAATGCAGCAAAGCTGAAGGTGGGGAGATTCAGACTGAGCATAAGGAGGAAGTTCTTCACCATAAGAGTGGTGAGAGCCTGGAATGGGTTACCCAGGGGGGTGGTTGGGGATGCATCCCTGAAGGTGTTTAAGGCCAGGCTGGATGAGGCTGTGGGCAACGTGATCTAGGGTAGGGTGTACCTGGGCATGGCAGAGGTGTTGGAACTAGATGATCCTTGTGATCCCTTCCAACCCTGACTGATTCCATGACTTCCAGAGAGGGGGCATCCTCAGCCTCCTTGGATGACCTCTTCCAGTGCCTCACCACCCCCACTGGCAAGAATTTCTTCCATGTCTCCAGTCTGAGTCTCCCCTCCACTCAATGTTTGAGCTGTTTGATAGCTGTTTGTCTGGAATTATTGGCACTATTTGGATATTTGTGGCTTGCAGTTCTGGAGTTCCTTTGCCACTTTTAGCTGTGTTGTTTCGAGCTGTTCCTCTCAGCAGACAAGGGGAACAGCAGCTGATTTACTTGCAGCTGAAGTTAGAGGAGACAATGGTTTGTTTGGGTTTTTTTTCTTTCGTTTTTTACTTCCCTTTTATTGAGTGTGAGTAAACTTGCCCAAACACTTTACTCCCTTCCCACCACTTCAGGAAAAGAAAGAATCATTCAGGGTCAAACTGGCTTAACCAGAGAATTTGACAAACAGTTATTGCAGTAAGGTGAGATGTGGCTGAAAGCAAATCTGCCAAATCCATAATTAAGCTAAATGGAGGCCTGTATTAATTAACCTCTTTGAGAAGCTGATGGGGGGGAAGAAAAAAATGTGGGGTGAGAATAATTATTTGAAAGCCAACTCGTCAGGACTCATTCTGCCAAGCGAACACACACACACACACACTCCCCCCCTAAACCAAAACAGTTCTGCCTTCAATGCCGGCTGGAAATTAAAAGAAAGGAAAGGATTGCAAATCAATACCAATAAAAAGCGCACTAAGCTAATGGATCCCTCGTTTCAGATGGAAAGCGACAGCTCTGAATTCCCGAGTAAAGCCTTTGTGATGGCTCTCCATTAGCGGGCAGCCTCCCCTGCCGTTTGCGCCTCCGCAGCGCTGTTCGCCCAGCTCCCTTCCCGTGATCTATGGCTCTATTTGTGCTGCCTCTCAGGACTGCGGAAGTGGAACTCATTACTGAAAAACGCCCGAGTGATTTGGAAGATAGATTTCTCCTGTCACCTGCCGATCCCCCAGGCTCAACATCCACCCTTTTGGAATAGAAAGTTAAGTAAGACCTGAGAAGATGTTTTCTGCGTTGTTTCTTTAAATCGGGACCTTGCTGACTAACCGATTTAATGGCCATAGCTGTTCACAGGCATTCCAGAGAATCACAGAATTGTCAGGGCTGGAAGGCATCTCAAGCATCATCCAGTTCCAACTCCCCTGCTATGGGCAGGGACACCTCACACTACATCAGGCTGCCCAGAGCCACAACCAGCCTGGCCTGAAAAACATCCAGGGATGAGGCATCCATTAACTGCCTGGGAAGCCTGTGCCAGTGTCTCAGCACCCTCATGGTAAGGAACTTCTTCCTAACATTCGATCTGAATCTATCCCCTTCTAGATCTGCTCCATGCTCATCAGTTCTATCACTACCTGACACCCTAAAAAATCCCTCCTCAGTTTTCTTGTAGCCCTCTTCAGATACTGGAAGGTCACAGGAAGGTGTCCTGGGAGCCTTCCCCTCTCCAGACTGAACAACCCCAACTTTCCTATCCTGTCCCCATAGCAGAGCAGCTCCAGCCTTCTGATGATCCTCAGTGCCTTTCTTTGGACACCTTCCAGCACCTCCAGATCTTTCTCATAATAGTGGCTTCAGAACTGGGTGCAGTGCTCCTGGTGGGGTTCTCACTAGAGTGGAGTAGAGGCAGAGGATCACCTCCCTTGACCTGCTGTCCATGCCTCACCTTTTGTAGTGAAGAAATAGCTCAGTAGTGGTTTTCTTAGTCCTGTCTCTTGTTTTCAGCAATTCATGTAATACTCTGTATTGCTGATGCCTGATGCATGGGAGTTGAGATATCAGAACTGATTGGAATAGCGAATAAAATTGGTGCAGTATTCCATTGTAGGTGAAAATCTTCTAGACAGACTTGCTTTAGTTTTCTGTCACCCCTTTAATTTCCCTGAATCCTACAATTGTCGTTTGTAGGCTCAGGGCTGGGGAAGGTCTTGTGAATGACTATAAATTAGTGGTCAAGCATTGGAATGTGCTGCCCAGGGAAGTGGTGGAGTCACCAACCTTGGATGTGTTCAGAGGCGGTTTGGATATGGTGCCTGGGGCTATGGTTTAGAGTGAACCTTCTACAACAGGGCTCTGGGTTGGACTTGGTGATCCTGAGGGTTTTTCCAATCACAATGTTTCTGTGATTCTGTGAAAAACATGAAGGGAGGGTGGAAAGAAGATGGACCCCAGCTCTTTTTTGTGGCACTAAGTGACAGGACCAGAGGTGATGGAGTCATGTCGGGGTTCGCTGTCTTTTCCCAAGTAGCAAGTGACAGGATGACAGGAAATGGCCTCAGGTTGTACCATAGAATTTTAGTTTGGATGTAAGGATCAATTTCCTCACTGAAAAATTAGTTAAGAATTGAAACAGCCTGCTGAGGAAGAGGCTGGAATCTGCATCCTTGGAAGATGTTCAAGATGTATACAGAATCATAGAATGGTTTAGGTTGAAAGTGACCTCAAGGATCATCCAGTTCCAATCCCCCGTCACAGGCAGGGACACCTTCCACTAGAACAGGTCTCTCAAGGCCTCATCCAACCTGGCTTTGAACACCTCCAGGGAGGGAGCAGCCACAACCTCCATGGGCAACCCATGCTAGTGTCTCACCACAAGACCTTGTAGATAGTCCCTCCCCAGCCCTCCTGTAGCTGCCTTCAGATACAGGAAGGCCACTTCAAGGTCTCCTGGAAGCCTTCTCCTCTCCAGGCTGCAGAGGCCCATCTCTTGTAGCCTGTCCTCATAGCAGAACTGCTGCTGCCCTCTGAGCGTTTTTGTGGCCTCCTCTAGACTTGCTTCAACAATTCCATGTCCTTCTTGGGGGCTCCAGAACTGCACACAGTACTCCAGGTAGGGTCTCAGGAGAGCAGAGCAAAGGGGCAGAATCACTTCCCTTGCCTTGCTGGCCTCACTTCTCTTGCTGCAGCCCAGGACACAGTTGCTGTCTGGGCTCTGTGCACACTGCTGGCTCATGTTGAGCTTTTCATCAACCCAGACCCCCAGGTCCTTTTCCTTAGGGCTGCTCTCCAGCCATTTGCTGCCCAGGTATTTTGTTGGTTTGAGCTAATTGGAGAATTTGAGTGAGAAATTAGAGTATTGGCTGAGAGAGGTAAACACAGTGTGTCACTTCACCAAAGTTTTACTGAGAAAGAAAAAAAAGTTGTTTTTAAGAACTGTTCTGAAAACAATCAGATATCAGATAGCTTCTGTCCATTCTGCGCTGTGGCTGCTTCTCTTACATGGTCTCCTTTGTCTCTTTGTCTTGGTAGCTAATTCAGAGTAATTCTTCTTAATACTTTCCTGCTTCTAATCTCCCTGGCTGATCTACTTGAGCTTATCTGTAGCATCGATAGGTGGTGAGATAAGACTGGGGAAGAGGGGAAAGGTGGTAGGGGGGGTTTGGTTACCCTCTTTTGGGGATTTTGGTCTCTGGGAGGGGTGTGGTGTCTGTATTACCTTTTCACTGTATATATCTGTAAATATCTGTTATACCTTGTAGATATTTGCTTGTATATTGTGCATTGCTGTGCATTTATTAACTTCCAGTGTTTTTGAGTCCTAGCTGGGGTTTATAAAAGGTGGGGGGGCAGGTAACTTCTAAACCACTACAGGTATAGATGTGGTGCTGAAGGATATGGTTTAGTGGTGGAATTGGCAGTGTTAGGTTAGTGGTTGGACTTGCTGATCTTGGAGGTCTTTTTTAACCTCAGTGGTTCTGCGATGTTAAGGTTTTTGGTTTGTAGGGATAGGATGAGGGGCGATGGCTTTGAGCTGGGAGAAGAGAGATTAAAACTGGAGATGATGAAGAAAATATTTCCAGTGAGGGTGGTGAAACACTGGCACAGGTTGCCCAGGGAGAGTGTGGCTGCTCCCTCCCTGGAGGTGTTCAAGGCCAGGTAGGATGAGGCCTTGTGCAGCCTGGGCTAGTGGAAGGTGTCCCTGCCTATGGTGGGGGGTTGGAACTGGATGAGCTTTGAGATCCCTTCTGACCGAACCCGTTCCATGATTCAATGGCCTGGGACAAGCTGGTTTAATTATCTGTGCCTTCATTTTCCAATTTGTAGCAGACAGATAATAAAATGCCCCTACCTTGCAGGGATGTTTTGAGTTTTAATTAGTGCTTGTAGAGGGCTCTGAGCTCCACAGATAAAAGACCTTGTGGCAGGAGGAACTATTATTATTGTTCTATCATTATAATATGTATTAGCTCAGCTCTGTTGCATTAATCTCCATTCATCAAAAGGCTTAGAACTTGCTCCTGGATACCTCTCTGGTGCATTATAATTTTCTCTATATACTGAATATATATACACAATGTCAGATTGGTATACAGCCATGCTGGATTTTATGTCTCTATGTACTCTGTCTTTATGAGATAGAAGATATTTCTTAAAATCTTGCTGGCTAGAGCTCCTGCTGGATTGGAGTGATTGTGCTCTTGACTGATGTTGTGTTTTTACCTGGGTTTTAAAAGTATTCCCATTAATTGATAATTTATTTCTTTGAGTTTGAAGTGAGGCTCAAATAAAATGTTGCCACGTGGTGAGGACCTAAAATACTGGATTTGGTTTTGGGCCCCTTGCTCCGAGGAGGATATTGAGGAGCTGGAGTGTGCGCAGAGAAGGATGATGATGCTGGTGAAAATTCTGGAGAACAGGACTGGTGAGCAGCAGCTGAGGGGACTGGAAGTGATCAGTCTGGAGAAGAGGAGCCTGAAGGCAGACCTCATTCCTCTATGCAACTGCCTGAAAGAAGGTTGGAGTGAAGTGGGGGGTCAGTCTCTTCTCCCAGGTAGCAAGATTTAGGATAAGAGAAAATTGTCTCAGGCTGTATCAGAGGAGATTTAGTTTGGACACCAGGAATTTCTTCCTTGAAAATGTAATTTGGAACAGGCTGCCCAGGGAGGGGTGGAATCACCATTCTTCAAAATATTCAAGATGTGTATAGCACATCTGCAGCAGCAGCTGAAGGACATGGTTTTGTGGTGGACTTGCCAGTGTTAAGTTAGTGACTGCACTTGGTCTTAGAGGTCTTTTTCAACCTCAATGATTTTAAGATTACTGCACTCTGTTGAAGTTTATCTGTCTGAAAATCAGGATGTAGACCTGCTTTGGTACTGCACTGTTGCATATTGAGCATGAGGACAAGTACAATGCTTCACCTAGAGGAATGGAACTCATTGACTGCCCCAAGTGTTTAGTGTATTGCTGCTATAGTATTCAAAGTAGAGAAATTACACCTGTGGGGTTTGTTGCATTTTGTTCATGTGGCTGTATCCCTCCACTAGTTATCAAACTTACTGCACCAAAGAGTCTGAAATGGATAAAAATCTGTCAAGTCAAATTAGCAACTGGGGTTTGGTGTCCACTGACAGATGTTCTTGCCTTATATATTGGACAAGATGTGTAATGGCTGCTAACACCAATCTCTCCATCACCTCCAAACCATTAAATCCAGAGAGCAGTAGCTGCAAAACTATTTTCACTTTATTTTACTCCTGCTTGCTTGAAATGCTATTGGATAATTTTCCCCCTTTCTTTTTAACTAATAACCTCCTATTGGTTGCTGAGCTGCTTTGCAGTTTGAGAAAGTCAGAGGAAACTTCTTTCAGTCTTATTTTAAGGTTGGTTTCCCCCTCCCTCTCCCCTCCCCATTGGTTTCTCCCTGTCTCTTTTCCTCTCTTCCTTCTCTTCCCAATCATGTCTCAAACTGCTGAGTCTCTTTTCAAACCCTGTGCATTAACAGTTTGCCACAGTAGGCTTCCTGCAGCCTTTTTTTCAGCGGTTGCTTCCCAGTGAGCATTTTTAATTGGCTGACAACAATAAGCTCCTATTCACCACTGACTTGAGTCTATTGTGCATGTGGCTTTCTCTTTACTTTCCTCCCCTCTACCTGTATTCAACCAACTAAAAGAGATTTTTTAGCGAGGTATTTGATTGATTGTTAAAGCAAATAATATGAAAGATAACTGGTCAGGCTTAGCAGGTTGCTTAAAGTATTTTGTGGTGAGTTGCGTGTGATAAAAACAGAACTGTTGGATGTCTCAAAGTTCCTTTCATTCAATAATAGTGAAATGATGTGTCACAGTTACACATCTTTCCTCAGGGAAAAGTCACTATGTGGCTTTTGTGATTGGTGTTGGTGTTTCTGCTGTTTTGTTTTGGGTTTTTTGGTGTTTACTTGCGTGATTAAAAAACCAAACTGAATTTATATTGTCTTCCTAGGGCTTTTTTTTTTTTTTTAGATATTGTTAAGCAAGAAATGAAGTTTTGTTAAGAGAGCCTTTGTGCAAGAGAGAGGCTGCCAGCTTCCCCAAGTTGTGAGAGATATTGAGCTCTTGCTCGAGTCTTGCTGGATTTGAGCTAAAAGCAATTGGAAAAGTCATTCCATTCCAAGTGAAAAAGGGAGTGAGGGGAAGTTCTTTTGGTCATGAGAAGGAAGAAAGTTCCTTTGGCTATGAGGAGGGAGGAAAGTCTACAATGGTGGCTATGAGGATGATGAAGGGACTTGAGGCGTCTGTCTAATGAAGAAAGGCTGAGACATCTGAGGCTGTTTAGTCTGGAGAAGACTGAGAGGGAAAGTTGTTAATGTTCAGCAGTCACAGAAATATCCAGGTTGGCAAAGCCCCTCCAAATCACGAAGTCCAACCTATATCCCTACTCTTCAAGATTCACTTAAACCATATCTCTAAGCACCACATTTAAACAGCCCTTAAACACATCCAGGGTTGGTGACTCCTCCACCTTCCTGGGCAGCTCATTCCAGTGCCTGACCCTTCTATCCATGAAAAGCTTTTTCCTAATGTCCAATCTAAACCTACCCTGTCTTAGCTTGAGCTTGTGCTATCTCCAACTACCTGTGAGAAGAGACCAGCACCAACCTCTCCACGACCTCCTTTCAGGTAGTTGTAGACAGCAATGAGGTCTGCTCCTTTTTTCACACTAATCAGCCCCAGCTCCTTCAGTCTCTCCTCATAAGATGTATTCTCCTGCCTCTTCACAGCTTTGTTGCCCTCCTCTGGACCTGCTCCAGCACCACCAGGTCCCTCTTGTGTTCAGTTCTGGGCACCACAATACAACACTCGAGGTGTGGCCTCACCAAAGCTGACTACAAGGGGATAATCACCTCCCTACTCCTGGCCACAGCATTTTTAATACAAGCCAGGATGCCATTGGCCTTCTTGGCTGCCTCTGCACACTGCTAGCTCACATTCAGCTGCTTCTCTATTACAACCCCCAGATCCACCCAGATGATTATAAATATCTGCAGAGTGTGTGCCAAGAAGCAGGGGCCAGGCTCTTTTCAGTGGTGTGCTGTGACAGGACAAGGAACAATGGATATGAACTGGAACACAGAAAGTTCCACTTCAGCATGAGGAAAACCTTTTCTACTGTGAGGGTGCTGGAACTCTGGAGCAGACTGCTTGGAGAGGCTGTTGGAGTCTCCTTCAAGACCCAGTTGGATGTGTTTCTGTGTGATCTGCCCTAGGTGATCCTGCTTTGGCAGAGTTTATTGGGTTTAAACTAGCCCCCATGAGCTCAAAAGCCCAATAAATACTTGATGTGATTTAGAAGTAAAAAGATATAAAACTTGAACTGTAAAACCCCCTTATCTCCTCTTTATTGAAGTGGGGAGAAAAAGAGGAACCAGAATACAGGGTATGGAGAATGAGAGGGATTACAGACGGTAAAGAGGAAAAAGGAGCAAAATACACAGTAACAGAATACAACCTGTGAGATGGAATTGGTGATTGGATGGTGAATGAAAGCAGGATGCAGGATTTTTTGGTGATGAAATGCAGTTAGTTAGAGTCCAAAAGTAAAACAGCGGTATTCCTCCACGTGTTTGCTGGAGAGCACCTGGTGTTCAGCAGCAAGGAGTTGGTCAAGCAGGCAGGCAGGAGCAGATAGAAAGACAAGATGTCCACCTCTTTGTATAGAAGTCCTCAGCAGGAAATGGGAGGGAGCTAAACATGACACCTGGGGGCAGGTGAGACTACCCCCAGGGAGGAGTCACAAGGCTCCAGGTGGGCTTAACCCTTTACACAAGACTCAACTGAATTGGAAGACTCAATCTTCCAAGTTTTTTTCCAACCCCTACCTTTCTGTGATGCTATGATGTGCTGTATTTGAAGTTGTTGTTACCTTTGAAGTCAGTCCCCAATTAGAAGCACAGAAAAGAAGTCAGAGCTTTCTTATGTTTAGGAGCCCTTTGCCTTTCCACCTCACCCTTGTGTAATATGCTCTATGTGTTTGGCTTCTCTTAACATTATTACATGGCTGCTATCTATGCCAGTTATGGCTTTTTCCTACTTGGTTATTCCTCTGAATTCTTCTTTCATGCTGAATTCCATCTCCTTATTCATCAATTTTACATATACTTCTCTTTTCTGGATTTCTGATTACTTGTAGAATTGCCATGCTTGGAAGAGACCTATAAGATTATCAAGCCTAACCACTAACCCAGCATTCCTAGGTCAAATTAGAGTTTCACTGGTTAGAAGAGACCTTTAAGAGGTCCCTTCCAACCCAATGCATGCTATGACTGATTTTTCTTAAATGGTTTATGTGGTGAGCAGAAAGTACTTCAGTTCTCAAGAGCATTAAATTAAAATAAATCACAGAAGCATAGAACTGTTGATGTTGGAAGAGGCATTTGAGATCAGTTCCAACCACTTGCCTAGAGCTCACAATCCCTCCACTGCTGCTAAGCTGCTACCACCAAACCACATCCCACAGCACCACATCCACTCATCTTTTAAATACCTCCAGGGGTGTTGACACTACCACCTCCCTGGGCAGCCTGTTCCAATGCTTGAGAACCCTTTCTCTGAAGAAATATTTCCTAGTATCCAACCTGAGCCTGCCTTGGCACAACCTGAGGCTGTTTTTTGTTATCCTGTCACTTGTTGCATGACAGAAGAGTATGAGCCTCACCTCACCCCAAACTTCCTGGTTTAACTAACCAGACATGTTACTGGGAAAGGAGAACTTGCTTTAGCTCATAGAGACATAGTCATGCTGTTCTTTAAAGAATGCTTCTGGCCATAGGTATGGATAAATTCCAACCTTTAGCAAGGTATTTTATCCTGACAAGTGCTAGTCTGCCAAAATAGCCTGAACTATTGTACTGGGGTCTGATAATCTAAATTCATGATCACATAATCATGGAAGTGTCAGGGTTCAAAGCAACCTCAAGGATCATCCAGTTCCAACCCATTTGCCATGGACAGGGACACCTCACGTTAGATCAGATTGCCCAGAGCTGCATTGAGCTTGGCCTTAGAAATGTCCAAGGATGGGGTGACTGAGATTTCTTTTTCTTTTTTCTTCTTTGTTTTTTTTTTTTTTTGGTCATGAGATGACCTTTCCACAGAGTGTGTGCATCTATGAACTCATTTCAGGGAGTTGTAGAGCTCAATGAGGTCTCCCCTCAGCCTTCTCCAGACGCAATTTCAGGCCATTGGGTAGTCCTGCTTTTCTGTTCCAGATTTGTAGAAGCCCTGATCTCTGGCAGCCCCTGTCCAAAGGTTCTCTTTTCAGAAATGCTTTCACAACTTAGCTGACAACAAAGCAGCTGATTTCAGGAGAGGCAGCTTGGTACAACATGCTTTTAGTCTCCAGTAGTGCTCTTTGCTATGCAGATTTCAAAGGAGCATAAAATTATTATTAGAAATGGTTGAGATTGTACTGTGAAGATAGGAAAGGAGCAGTTGTGTGGTTTAATTTAAGAAAGATGAAGAAGTGTTTGAATGTGTCCAAAGAAGGGTACCAAAGCTGGTGAGGGGGCTGAAGCACAGCCCTGTGAGAAGAGGCTGAGGGAGCTGGGGGTGTGCAGCCTGGAGAAGAGGAGGCTCAGGGCAGACCTCATTGCTGTCTACAACTACCTGAAGGGAGGCTGTAGCTGGGTGGGGTTGGTTTCTTCTGCCAGGCACCCAGAGGCAGAAGAAGAGGACACAGGCTCAAGCTGCAGCAGTGCAGGTTCAGGCTGAATGTTAGGAAGAAGCTCTTCATAGAGAAAGTGATTGGCATAGAAATGGGCTGCCCGGGGCAGTGGTGGAATCACTGTCCTTGGAGATGTTTAAGAGGAGGCTGGATGAGGCACTTGGTGCCATGGTTTAATTAATTAGAAGGTGTTAGGTGATAGGTTTGACTCTATGATCTCAGAGGTCTTTTCCAACCTCGTTAATTCTGTGACTCTGTGATTCTCACAATGTGAAAAGGATCTTAGGGGAGAAAATGGTAAGCCCCTGTCTTCTGGCAGTGGAAGAAAATTGCTGTAGAATTAGCCTGTGTGTTTACTCCAAACAAGTGATTCCCACTGGAGTTTGCATTGTCTCTCTTGCTGGTTTCTGTGCAAGTGAAGAGCAGCATGCAAAATAGTGAGACTCACTTCTGAAGGTGTGTTTCAGAGTGAGAGCAACCATCCGTCTTTTTTCTTCTCTCCCTTCGACACTTCTCAAGCAATTCAAGCCTCAAAAGACAATAAACACCGGAATATCAGGGCCCCCACAACATCCTGCTTGCCTAGCTGGAGAGTGATGGATTTGCTGGGTAGACTGTTCAGTGGGTAAGGGTGGTTGTATCCAAAACGTGGTGCTCAGTGGCTTGAAGTCCAGTGGAGAGCAGTGACAAATGGTGTCCCTCAGGGGTCCATGCTGGGACTGTGCTGTTTAATATTTGCATCACTGCTATAGACAGTTTTCTGGCCCTCAGTCCAAGAAAGACCTTGAGGTTCTGGAGTGTGTCCAGAGAAGGGCTGCAAAGCTGGTGAAGGGTCTGGAGAACAGGGTTGGGGAGGAGCAGCTGAGGGAATTGTGAGTGTACATCCTAGGAAAAAAGAGGCTGAGGCAAGACCTTCTTAACAGTCTGTCTTTACCTGAAAGGATGTTAGATGGAGGCTTTGTGTTATATCACGGAAGATTTAGGTTGGACATGAGGAACGATTTCTGTTCTGGGGTTGTGAAATCCTGGGATAAAGCTTCTCACAGCAGTGGCAGCATCCCTGGAGGTATTTCAAAACCATGTAGGTGTGGTGCTGAGGGACATGTATTAGGGGTGACTTGTCAGTGTTGGATTAATGGTGGGACTTGGTGATCTCAAAGACTCTCCCAACCAAAATGATTCTGTGATGTGATAATGGATTGGAATATTTGCCATCTGGTGTGCCATGCCCAGTGTGGATTAACTTGGAGAAAGAGGGAAAGGTCCTCTGGTAAGTGTGTAACACTCTGGATCAGTCTAGGTGACTTTTGCTATATACAAAGAACTGTAAATAGAATATGTTCCAATTATAAGTAAAGAGCAGTAATTTATTGGCTGAGACACAAATGAAGGAGCTGGAACTAATTGTTCATCAGGTTAACCATCAATATTCTTCATCATACTCAATGAGGCCCTTGGTGAGTCCTTGCTGTCTGTATGGACCAGGGTTCTTTGGAATGAGATCTCTTAAGTTCATGAGCTGCCATATTCCAGTTCTTGTTTTCCCCTTAGATTTTTGTACTTTCCTTGCTGCCCACCCCCCCATCTTTGGTGTTTCTCTTGACAGGTCTTTTCTCCTCTATTTTACCTCTGCCTTTAATGTCTTGCATGGCTTTGGGCTATGCACTTTGCCACAGCTCTTTCCTGTAACAGAGTTTCTAAAAGGTCCAGGCCAATGTTACACACATGAGCTGTATCAGACTAGGGTAGTGTCGCAGAAAACTAAAACCCTCCAAAGACAGATAGAGGAAGATTTTTATTTTCTCGCCAAGCACTTAAGGGCTACTCTCTAGCTTGAACCTGAAGTGATCTTGATTCCATTATGTCAGTAATTGAAGTAAGGAGGCTGAAAATTTTCTCTTAGGTCTCTAGATGGTCATTCCTGAGAGCTTTCCACAATTAGATTCTCCTTAACTGTCTTTTGAATTAATCACAGTGGTTTTATTTTGAGCTGTGCTTCACACAGAACACTGCTTCATCAAAGAAGATGGAATGTATATTGTGTTCAAACTAGGCCATCTGGGTGCTCCTTTGGCCAAGGAAAATGTGGTCATTTTGTCCCAAGAACTAACCTAATTTATAGATGCAGGATTCCCCAAACATTTTAGGTTCTTGAAGAGTCAGAGAAAAATCATAGAACAGAATCACAGAAACATTCAGGGTGGAAAAGACCTTTGGGATCACCAAGTCCAACCCTGAGCCCTACTCTGCAAGGTGTAACCTAAGCCCTAAGCACCACATCCAAACCACCCTTAAACATGTCCAGGGTTGATGACTCCACCACCTCCCTGGGCAGCACATTCCAATCCCTGGCCACTCTTTCTCTAAAAAAAAAAAAAAATCTTCCTAATATTTAGTCTAAACCTATCTAGTTGCAGTTTGTGGCTATCCCCTCTTGCCCTAAACTGTTGAGGTTGGAAGAGACCTTTTGAGATCATCAAATCCAAGACCTAAACTCAAGTTGTAGTAAAACTGAATTGATACATCCATAAATAGAGGTTTGCAGTAGCTCCTGACTAGGATGAAGCATTAATTTTCTGGTTTTCATCTTTTGTTTCTGACTTCCAGAGCACTCTAAGAAGGGCTTTATAATCCTGATCACTATCTAGAAACTTAGGATAGCCCTAAACTGAAGACCTTCAAAACTTAAAACAGGTAAACCTTCACAGATTCTGCTACAACTTGCAGGACATATTCATCCATCTCCTGAATGCAACCCAGATCCTTCAGATAAGCTAGGGCCATAACCTAAACGAGCCTAACCTAGACAGATGGGCTAAGATCCCATAAAGTTCTAATTAACAGCTATATGCTTAAACCAGCAGGCTTCTGTCTGCCAAACCCTGGCATGTTCCTAGTGTATATCACTAAGCTTGCAACTCAACAGGAATTTCACTACAGTTGATAACAAAAGGACCAAACCTAACACTTCAGCACTTGGCTGTCTCACCTGTGACCTTTATTAACTGGTGACTATTCTCAATCAACCATAAAGACATCAGCAACCTGTACCTGGTCTTTGGAGCGTGAGTCAATATAGTTGGCACTCCTCTCAGCCTATGTATCCATGCAGAGATTGGTCAGCTGGGTCCTCTTCTTGGAGATAATCCACTCTATGACATGACTGTTGCCACCACAGCTTCATATTCATCTTTTTCACAATAATCTCAATTGTAATTGGAGGGTTTAAAAGCTAGCTGGTTCCACTTGCAGCTGGTGCCCCAGACATGCCATTCCCATGGCTAACAACATAAGGTGCAGATGATTGCCACCATCCTTCTTGCTTCTCCTCTGTGGTAGAGGCTGGAGTGAACCACATATCCCTGCCTTGCTGACAACCTATAGTAGGGTTGCCAAATGGATCAGCTTCTCCTTGCCTTCCATTTTCCTCTGTACAATTCTTACTCACTGAGTGTTTCTCTTCCTATCTTTCTCGCCCTATCTTGAAATGGTATCAGGAACTACAAGAAGCAATTTAGGAAGGCAGAGCTTTGGGAGATTAACTACATAGTTTGTAGGAGGATGCAAAACTTTTTCAGCCTCTCATCTAGGCATGACCTACTTGTCACAGTGTAATGCCCTTTCTTCTAATGTGCTGACTCCAGCGTAGCTGTGGGAACAAAAATAAATGCTTTAAGCTCTGCTTTTGGACTCAATCCAGAAATATTTTCCCCTAAGCTTGTAACAAACAGCTGCCAGGACTCCATGAGTCCCTTAAAGTACAGCAGTGAGTACTCTTCATGAACATTGCATTCATAATGTGCTGGGTCAACAGTTTCACAGAGGCTGATCCAAAGATATACATTGAAGGAACAAGGTCTTCAGGGACATTGCTGTGCTTTCTGCCAAAAAACCAAACTGAAGAGCAAACCTATAAACATGTCTTTGCTTTCTGCTTGATTTCCATTCTTCATCCAACTGAACATTTGTGGGAGAGGAATGTGCTGGAGATATCTCTGCTTTCACTTGCCTTTCCTTTTCAATATGTTAAGAACTCTGCAGATTTTGAGCTTTACTCCTCTGTCTTAAACACATGGCTGGACAAACCTAGCCCCGAGGTGCACATTTCTAGGAAGTTTAGAAGTCATCCAACCTGTTTTTAAAACAAACCCAAAATGACAGCAGTGTACACAGTACTTGAAGTTTCTTCCATGCAGACACGGTTAACTGAGTGCAGGAAGAATTGGGGCACTAAGAGAAAGCAAAATGCATATCAAGAATCAAAGGGCAGGCTGAATTGCCTGACCTGGACAAGATCAGCATTCATGTGTGTACTGGAAAGAAAGAGTTCATTGGCTTGTTCTGTAACACTAGTACCTTGTACAAAAACCCCTCAGGGTCAGATGTTGGATGATGAAACTTGAAAGGAAACTGAGATTTCCCTGTTAATGACATATGGAAGTTAGCAGGTGGGGCTCTTCCCTCTGCTTATTTATGAAACAGAGCCATGCATAGCAAAAGATGCCAAAGAGACAGTCTCATGAGCACTTACAAGTGGTCACTTTTCAGTCATACCTTCCCTGCAATATTTTTCCTGTTACATCCCATACAGAACACACCGCAGAGCCCAGAAAGACAGGACACTGCTTGAGTCTCAGCTCTTCCTTTCTCTCTAATTCCTGTTGATGGATACCACTGAAAAGACTTTGGCCCCATCCTCTGGCCCCACCCTTTAGCACTAATCAGCATTGAAAAGATTCCCTTCTCAGGCTGCTCTTCTGCAAGCTCAACAGCCCAAGGGTTCTCAGCCTTTTCTACTCACAGAGATGCTTGAGGCCCCTCAGCATCTTTGTAGCCTCTGCTGAACTCTCACCAGTAGTTCCTTATCTCTCTTGAACTGGAGAGTCCAGAACTGGACCCAGTATTCCAGCTATGGCCTCATTAGGGCAGAGAGAAGTGGGACGAGAAGCTTCCTTAACCTGCTGGTCACACTCTTCTTAATGTACTGCAGGAGACCACTCCTTTTGGCTATGAGAACACATTAAGAACACATTAGTGGCTCATGGTGAACTTGTCTGCTGGTGGTCCCAGATCCTTCCCCATGGAGCTGCTTCCCACGTCAATCCTCACCTGTACTGGTGCCTAGAGTTATTTCTCCCTAGGTGCAAGACTCTTCATTTGTCGTCACTGAACATCAACACAGCCCTTCTCAAACACCTCTATGTTTTCTTCTTTTGGATATTAGAAAGAATTTTGGATCTTAGGAATTTTTTATTTTTTTTTTACTAGAAGAGTGGTGAGGCAGTAGAGCAGCGTGTGCAGAGATGTGGTGGGTTCCCTGGAGGTGTTTAAAAAAGGAGTAGATTTGGCACTTCAGGACATGAAGACTTGGGTAGAAGGTTAGACCTGAGGAGCTTAGAGTTTTTTTCCAACCTTAATGGTTCCTTGGTTCACTGATCACATAGAACGCTAAGGGCTGTTCTGTGTAGCAGAGGAAGAGAGTGCAATGATGTCAGAGATAAAAAGCTTCTCACAGGGAATCTTTGTGTTCATAGATCCCAGGATGTTAGGGGTCTGAAGGGGCCTCTAGCACAGGTGCCACAGCAATACATCCTGACAGGGCTGGAAAGGCTCCAGAGGAGGAGACTCCACAACCTCTCTGGGCAGCCTGTGCCACTGCTCTGTCACGTATAACAGCAAAGTTCTTCCTCACGTTGAGGTGAAATTTCCTGTGCTATAGTTCATACCCATTGCCCCTTGTTCTATCCCATTGTACAACTGAGAAGAGTTTGTTCCCTCCCTCTTGACTTCCAGCCCTCAGATACTTATAGACATTGATTAGATCCTCTCTGTCTTCTTTTCACCAGACCAAACAGTCCCAGGTGTCTCTGCCTCTCCTCTTCAGGCAGTGCTCCAACCCCTTCAGTATCTTTGTAGCATTCCTGTGGATGCTGTTGGGAGCAGAGTCCTGGAGCAGCCAGGCAGCTTGACTCCTGGCATCCTCTGAGGGATGATGTTGCACTGCCAACAGACAAGTTGGAGGTGTAAATGGCTAAACTGTTTACAAGAGTATTGTCAGATCTTCTTTTAACCTTATCTAGCTGTAGAATACTGACCCTGTGGAAAAGTGTAACTTTCAATATAAACATATGGCATTTTCTTTTCACATCTTCAGAATTGCTGTTGTGAATCAGAGAAGCAGCTGATGTTCTTCAGCAGCTGGAAGCAGAGAAGACACCACAGGATTGTCTGTCAGTGTAGCACAAACTTTTACGTGGAAAACCATAGTGTCCACCAACATCATAACACCAGGCTTGGATAGGCACCAGTGTTGTAGGGCAACTGGAAAGGATTTATAGGAGGTAAAGGAGTCTAGCTTAAAGTTGTATTAAAAGCACAGAATCATAGAATGTAAGAGGTTGGAAGGGACCTCCAGAGGTCCAACAGCACCTAGGGCAGACCACACAGGAATACATCCAGATAGGTCTCGAAAGCATGCAGAGGAGACTTCACAGCACCCCTGAGCAGCCTGCTCCAGGGCTTCAGCACACTCACGAGAAATAAGTTTTTCTTTCCTATTTGTATGGAACCTCCTGGGTTCCAATTTGTGCCCCTTGTCCTGTCACTGGACACCACTGACAAGAGTCGGGTCTCATCCCCTTGCCCCCAGGCCTTGAGCTCTTGCTGAGCATTGTTCAGATCCCCTCTCAGGCTGCTCTACTCCAGGATCAACAGCCTCATGTCCCTCAGCTTTTCACCGCTAATTTACAAATAATCTCTGGATTCTTGCCCCTGAACAGTGATCCAATAAACTTCCTCATCCTTAGAAACTTTCAACATCAATTTGTCTGGAGCTCTGTGCAATCTGTTCTAGTTCAAGATGTCCCTGCTGGCTGCAGGGATGTTGGATTAGGTAATCTTTAAAGGTCCATTCCAACTCGTTCCGTGACTCTCTGACTGTATGATTCTATAAGGTAGCTTTTTATGTTAGATCTACTTAAAATCATAGAATCAGAACTGTCAGGGTTGGAAGGGATCCCGAGGATCATTCAATTCCAGCGCCCTCTGCCGTGGGCAGGGACACTTCACACTAGATCAGCTTGGCCTGAGCCACATCCAGCCTAGCCTTATCAACATCCAGGGATGAGGCTTCCACCACCTACCTCCTTGGACATCCTGTGCCAATGTCTCACCACCTTTATGGTGAAGAGCTTCTTCCTAACATCCAATCTGAATCTCTCCTTCTCTAGCTTAGATCCATTGCCCCAGTCCTATCACTACCTGACACATTAAAAAGTCCCTCCCCAGCTTGCCTTCAGATATTGGAAGGCCACAATAAGGTCTAATTGGAGCCTTCTCTTCTCTTTCTACCATATCATTTCTCCATTAATGTTTCTCTTCTCTGAGACACTCCAAGTCTACAGAGGGAAAAGGTAAGCAGGTCTTGGAGATAATTCCAAACTTCCCTTTTGTCTGGGAGGTAGTATTAATAATGCCCTACAGGGAAATAATCAAAGAGCTACATCCTGCTCCTGTGCTGTAGATAGGAAGCATGACAGCTCTACGTTACTGCTAATTGAATTTAATGAGCTTCTTAGCACCCTGTGAGTCAGCCTTTGAAATAGAATCTATTCAATTTAGTTCATTTGGATTATAATTAAATAATTTCCCATTTACTATGGGGGCAAGTTTAATCTTAATTAGGCTTCTTTTTTTTCTTTTTTTTTTCCCCAGAAAGGTAGTGCCATAGATCATCATTTCATCTCCATAGATGCATGCATTTGAAATGCTTCTATTAATCAAAGTTTAATCTTGAGATTGATAAATATGGCAGCGATTTCTCTAGGGGACTTTCAGTAGCAATGCAGTTTCTAGGTTTGAGATAATCAAAGTAGATTGTGTCCAGTTCTGGGCCATTCCATTTAAGAAGGTCCCCAGGGAATTGCTTGAAAGAGTCCAGCACAGAGCCACAGGAATGGTGGAGTGGAAGACCTTCTTCAGGAGGAAAGCCTGAGGAGTTGGGCCTTGGAGTTTGGAGAGGAGGAGCCTGAAGGGTGACCTCAGTCATGGTGATAAAGATGTGCAGCCTGGAGGCTGGAACCAGGCATCTGCTGGGTGATGCCCAATGACAGCACAAGGCACAATGATGGAAGTTGAGTCATAGGAAGTTCTAAGGAAATATGAGAGGGAATTTTTTCCCTGTGAAGGTGAAGAAGCCTGGAAGAGGTTGCCCAGGGGGTTTGTGGAGTCTCCTTCTCTGGAGATATTTCAAACCTGCTTGGATGTGTTCCTGTGTGACCTGCTCTAGATGCTCCTGCTCTGGCAGGGGAGTTGGACTAAATGAACTTTTGAGGTCACTTTGAACTCTGACATTCTCTGATTTTTCTTCAAAATATTGTCCTGTCTCCAAAATATTGCCCTCTTTCATAGCTTTATTAATGACCTGGATGAGAGGATGGAGGCATCTTCATTAAGTTTGCAGATGACACTAATATGGAAGACAGTGTTGACCTGCTGGAGGGCAGGAAGGCTCAGCAGAGAGACCTGCAGAGGCTGCTGGCTGGGTCAAGGGCAGTTGTATGTGATTCAACAAGGCCAAGTGTCTGGTCCTGCGCTTGGGTCACAACAACCTCATGAATGCTCCAGGTGTGGAGAAGAGTGGCTGGAAACTGCCTGGTAGAGGAAGACCTGGGGGTGCTGGTTGACGGTAGCAGAAGATGAGCCAGCAGTGTGACCAGGTAGCAAAAATGGCCACCAGCATTGTGGCCTGGATCAGCAGTAGCGTGGCCAGCAGGACCAGGGCAGGAATTTCCTTCTCCCCCCCGCTCCCCAATCCTTGATACTCGTGTGACCACACCTTGAATACTAGGTTCAGTTTTAGGGCACTCACTCCAGGGAGGATATTGAGGTGCTGGAGTGCTTCCAGAAAAGAGGAACAAAGCTGCTGAAGGGTCTGGAGAACAAGGATGACAAGGAGATGCTGAAGGAGCTGGGGGTGTTTGGCCTGAAGAAAAGGAGGCTAGAGAGATCTCATTGCTCTCTACAACTCCCTGCAAGGAGGTTGGAGCCAGGTGGGGGTTGGTCTGTTCTTCCTAGTAACAAGTCATAGGACAAAAGGAAATTGCTTCAAGTAGCACCAGGGGAGGTTTAGGGTGAGTGTTCGAAGAAACCATTTCCCTGAAAGGGTTCTCAACCATTGAAACAGGCTTCCAGGGTGGTGGCTGAATCCCCATCCCTGGAGCTGTTTCAAAGACGCAGAGATGTGGTGCTCGGGGATGTGGTTTAGTACCAGACTTGGTTGAGTTAGGGAGTGGTTGGGTTTGATGATCTTAGAAGTCTCTTTCCAGCAAAACAGTTGTGTGATTTTAATAGAGGGATACCAGATAAACTGGCATTTGCACTTCAGCAAAGTTGCAAAAGAAAAGAAGATTCAGTTGTTCACAGAATCACAGGATGTCAGGGGTTGGAGGGGATGCAAAAGACATCATCAAGTTCAACTCCCCTGCCAGAGCAGGACCATACAATCTAGATCAGGTCACACAGAAACACATCCAGACAGGCCTTGAAAGTCTCCAGAGAAGGAGACTCCACAACCTCTCTAGGGAGCCTGAGCCTGTGCCACTGTTCTGTGACTCTTACAGTCAAGGAGTTCCCCCTTGTGTTGAAGTGGAACTTTCTGTGCTGCAGCTTCCATCCATTGCTCCTTGTCCTGTCCCAGGGAGCAAGTGAGCAGAGCCTGTCCCCAACCCCCTCCGCCCCGCCCTGCCCTGGCCCACCCCGCTCCTCAGCCCTCAGATATTCATAAACATTTATTTAATCCCTTCTCAGTCTTGTCTTTTCCAGACTGAACAGTCCCAGGCCCCTCACCCTCTCCTCATTAGGCAGTGCTCCCAATCATACTTGTAGCCCTCCATTGACCTCTCTCCAGCAGATACTTGTTGCTCTTAAACTGGGGAGCCCAAAACTGAACGCAATTCCCAAGATGTTGTCTCATCAGGGCAGAGCATAGGGGGAGGAGAACCTCCCTTGATCTGCTGGACACACTCTTTTTAATACACCCCAGGATCCCACTGGTCTTCTTGACTACAAGGGCATATTGCTGTGCCGTGGACAGCTTGTTATCCACCAGGACTAGATTTAGAAGAGCCTCATGAGTCTTGACCTCATCAGCTGATTGAAGTGAGCTTGGGCTTGAACTTGCTTTTGGTGGAATGACTTTCTTGTGCTCCTTTTTGCTCTCACTGAAAGCCTCAATGAACTTTTGATTCCCAGCATTACGTTTACTAACAGTGCATAAGGCATTGCCCACAGGTTACATAATCAATACAGGTGATTGGTCAGTTGAATTAATGCTGATAAATTTTACATACCAAGTATTTGAGTCTTCTTTACTTTGCTTTACAAGATTTGTATCAGCAATTTCTTGGCAACATTATTTTCAAGATGTTGAAGTTGAGGGTAGTAAGCACCATACAGAACTGCTTAACACCAGAGACTTTCAAGACCCATCTGTATGTGCTCCTGTGTGACCTGCCCTAGATTATGATCCTGCTCTGGCCAGGGGGATTGGACTGGAAGATCTCTGGAGGTCCATTCCAACCCCTAACATCCTGTGACCCTGTGACTGATTTATTGTTGAGAAACAAACAATTCCTGACTTTTAACCAGCCAACTGCTTATTTAGTTCCCTGAAATCTGAGGTGACTCACTGCAGCATGGGAAGGTCTCTCCTCTGCTCTTTTCATAGGATCCCGTCGGCCTTGATTCATAGAACCCTGGAGTGGCTTGGACTGGAAGTGACCTTAAAGATCACCCAGTTCCAACCCTTCTGCCATGGGCAGGGACACCTTCCACTAAACCAGGTTGCCTAAAGCCCCATTTAACGTGGCCATGACAACCTTCAGAGAGGGGGCATCCGCAGCCTCCCTGTATGACCTGTTCCAGTGTCTCACCACCATTACTGGAAAAAATTTCTTCCTAACCTCCAGGCTAAATCTGTTCTCTTCCAGCTCAAAGACATTTCCCCTTATTCTCTCACTACAAGCCCTTGTCAAAAGCCCCTCCCCAGCTCTCCTGTAGCCCCCTTCAGGTACTGGAAAACTGCTGAAAGGTCTTCCCAGACCCAGTTTCTCTTCCAGCTTCTTTAGATGTTTGCCATGCAGGTGCTTACCAACCCCGTAAATGAGGGCAGAGATGACTCGGGGCTGTATGCATCATCCTAGGAACTGGAGAAGTCTTTCACCTTTGACAATACTCTCTCCAAGTGGGTGGTGGTGGAAAAGAGCTTGTAGTACTTAGACTGGTTGTGCTTGGTGGATGAGCAGAAAAATGAAGTCTCCAGGGCTGTCAATCCAGCATGAAATTGACATTTTTTTTTTTAACAAGGATTGTTTTAGCTCTGTGAGTCATTTGGACATGTGCAATATACAGAGAATGGGTTAGACCCACTCAAAGTCTTTAAGTGCAATATGTGAGGTGCATTTGCTAGACTTCTTGATCTCTGTGTCATTTCAAAGTGATTATTTCTAAGTAGGTAATAAAAGCAATGACTCAAGCTTTGGTAAGAACACTTTAATTTTTCACATTTTATTTGTATTAAAAAAAA
>VWZI01020300.1:0-33484 GCA_013396835.1 Psilopogon haemacephalus | reverse complement strand
TCAAAGGTAGAGAGACAAAGGAAAGAAGCTGCTGAAACCTGCGTGGACCCAGAGCTGACTGACTGCGCAAGCACACTGGCTTATCTGGATGTTTTGGGAACATTCTCAAAACAATCTTCTTTCTTCTCTCTCAGTGAAACTGGGTGAAGTGACACAGTGTTTAATTTCTCACTCAAATTCTCCGATTAGCTCAAACCAACACACTCTACCAGGTTGCTCAAGGCTTCATCTAACCTGGCCAGGAGAGCTGGGGAGGGGCTTTTGACAAGGGCTTGTAGTGAGAGGATAAGGGGAAATGGCTTTGAGCTGGAAGAGAACAGGTTTAGCCTGGCGGTTAGGAAGAAATTTTTTCCAGTGATGGTGGTGAGACACTGGAACAGGTCATACAGGGAGGCTGCGGATGCCCCCTCTCTGAAGGTCGTCATGGCCACGTTAAATAGGGCTTTAGGCAACCTGGTTTAGTGGAAGGTGTCCCTGACAGAACCACAGAATTGCCGGGGCTGAAAGGGACCTTATGGATCATCCCATTCCAACCCCTCTGCCATGGACAGGGACACCTCACACTACATCAGGTTGCCCAGAGCCACATCGAGCCCAGCCTTAAAAACATAGGTATGAGGCTTCAGTCACCTCCCTGGGCAATCTGTGCCAGTGTCTCGCTACCCTCATGCTGAAGAACTTCTTCTTAATATCTAACCTAAATGTACCATCCTCAAGTTTGGGACATCCACAATCTCCTTGGGCAACCTGTTCCAGAGTCTCACCATCCTCACCTGAAAGAATTGCTTCCTGATCTACCCTTCTCAAGCTTCAATCCATTGCCTCTTTTCCTATCGCAGCCCGAGCAAAAAGTCCTTTCCCAGCTTTCTTGCAGGCCCTCTTCTGGTACTAGGAAGCCTGAAAGTTTCACTTGAGCCATAGGTACTGAAGTGCCAGTCTGTTGATTCAGCTCCATGAACCACATCTGATGTGACACCTGAAAACAAGCCCTGCAGCAGAGCTGCTAACCCATCCTGCTGAACGGAAACAGAAGAACTTGCAAAGACCAACATTTCTCCCTAATTCCAAGCAGCAGTTTGTTTGCTGTACAAACAAGAGTGTTGATTACCTTCTGATTTAGCCTTAATGAACACAGATGTATTTAGTCATGCAGTTTTTCAGTCTTTAGACATCCAGCCATAATATTTGACTCAGTGCTACAGTCAGAATTGATGCTGAGAATTGGAAATGCTAAACACAGATGAGCATCCTCGCTGCAACATGGAAAAGTTTGGGATCTGTTGGTTGTGTTTTGGTTTGGTTTGTTTTTTTTCCCCTGGATTGGGATGTGAACCTGCAGTGTACTCAGGTGGCCAACAAGGCAAATAGCATCCTGCCCTGTGTCAGGAACGGGGTGGCCAGTGGGAGGAGGGAAGTGATCATGCCCCTGAACTCAGCACTAGTGAGGCTGCATCTTGAGTACTGTCTTTAGTTTTGAGGCTCTCACTAAAAGAGAGACATTGAGGTGCTGGAGCATGTCCAGAAAAGGGCTACAAAGCTGGTTAAGGGTCTGGAGAAGAGGGCTGGAGAGGAGCAGCTGAGGGAACTGGGGATGTTTAGTCTGGGGTAAAGGAGGCTGAGGCAGGACCTTCTCACTCTCTGCTACTACCTGAAGGGAAGTTGGATCGAGGCCTCAGGTTGTGTCAAGACATGAGGCACAATTTCTTCCCTGAGAGGATTGTCAGGCCCTGGGACACAGTTTGCTCATGGCAGAGGCACACGGTTTAAGGGTGACTTGGCAGAGCTGAGTTAAAGGTGGAAAAATGAGGCTGTTTAGTTCAGAGAAGAGGAGGGTGAGGAGAGAATCACAGAATTAACCAGGTTGGAAAAGACCTCTGAGATCATCAAGTCCAACTCATCATCTAAACCTTCTAATTAAAACATAGCACCAAGTGCCTCATCCAGCCTCCTCTTAAACATCTGCAGGGATGGGGACTCCACCACTTCCCCAGAAGCCCATTTCAGTACCAATCACTCTTGCTGGGAAGAACTTCTAACATCCAGCTTGAGCCTGCCCTGCTGCAGCTTGAGCCTGTGTCCTCTTCTTCTCTCTCTGGGTGCCTGGCAGAAGAGACCAACCCCAGCTGGCTACAGCCTCCCTTCAGGTAGTTGTAGACAGCAATGAGGTCTGCCCTGAGCCTCCTCTTCTCCAGGCTGCACACCCCCAGCTCCCTCAGCCTCTCCTCACAGGGCTGTGCTTCAGCCCTCTCACCAGCCTTGCTGCCCTTTTCTGGACATGTTCCAGCACCTCAACATCTTTCTTAAATGAGAGACCTCATTGCTCTCTACAACTCTCTGAAAGGAGGCTACAGTGAGGTGTGGCCTGGGCTCTTTTCCCTAGTATCAGGTGATAGAATGAGAGGAAAGGGCCTGAAATTGTGCCAGGGAGGGTTAAGCTGGATATTAGGAAAAATTTGTTTGCTGCAGGAGTGTTCAGGTATTGGTACAGGCTGCCCAGGGAGGTGGTGGAGTCCTCATCCCTGGAGGTGTTGAAGTAGGGTGTGCCCATGGCACTGTGGGACATGGCAGTGCTGAGATGACTGTTGGACTCAATCTTAGAGGTGTTTTCCAACTGAAGCAATTCTGTGATTCTTTCAAAGAGCAGCAAGGGACCATGAAATACGTTCACTGCATCTCTTTTACTGTTCAGCACCCCGAATGCATGTCTCGGTGTCAGCAAGCTAGACCTCTCAAACCTCCTTCAAGTGCAAGTCTTGAAACCATATCCCAATCTTCCATGTCCTTCCCAGCAGTTGCAAAGGTAGTTCTCCACTTACAGGAATATGTGATCCATACAGATGAATCTCCAGAGGTCCCTTCCAAACCTTACCATTCCATGATAGGTGTAAACAGCAATCAGATATATTTAGGTATTAGCTTTTAATTCCTCTATTAGTTTAAGAGATTAAGGTGAATTAGGAAGATGAGTGCATTGCAGCATCACTCTCTTGAGCTTGGCAGTTTGTTGCATGCAATGTCAGGAGATGCAGAATCACACACTTTTAGAAAGAGGATTTTAACACCCATTAACCAATCTCTTCAGGTGAGGATTTCCCAGAGTTGCAGCCTGCTTGAATTTGGAAGGGACCTCTGGGGAAGATCTAGTCCAGCCCCTTGGCTAAAGCAGGGTCGCCCACAGCACTGTGCCCAGGATCAGATTGTCCACCTGGCTTTGGAATCTCTCCAGAGAAGGAGATTCCACAGCCTCATTGGGCAGCCTATTCCAAGGCTCCAGCACCCTCATGCCAAAGAAGTTTCCCCACATTTTAGTTTGTGCCTGCTGCACCTTGTCCCAGAAAAGTGTATGGCCCTGTCTCCTTGCCTCCTGCCCTTTAGCCATTGAATGAAATGGTATGACTCTTCTAAGGGGTTCTCAAAGACTGGAACAGGCTCACCAGGGAGGTCATTGACTTCCCACCCCAGAGGTGTTTCAGAGACACAGAGATGTGGTACTGAGGGATATGGTTTAGCACCAAACTTAGTCAAGTTAGATAATATTTTGTCTTTTCCAACCAAAACAGAATCATAGAGTTGTCAGGGCTGGAAGGCACCTCAAAGATCATCCAGTTTCAAACCCCTGCCATGGGCAGGGATGCTTCACACTACCTCAGGTTGCCCAGATTCACATCCAGCCTGGCCTTAAAAGCTTCCAGGGATGAGGCTTCCACCATCTCCATGGGCATCTTGTGCGAGCCTCTCACCTACCCGCTTCTAGTTTTGCTCCATTTCCCCCAGTCCTATCACTACCTGACACCCAGCTTTCTTGTAGCTCCATTCTGATACTGAAAGGCCACAATAAGGTCTTGGAGCCTTCTCCTCTCCAGACCGAACAACCCTATCTCTCTCAGCAGAGCAGCTCCAGCCCTCTGATCATCCTCATGGCCATTCTCTGGACAACTTCCAACACTTCCAAATCTTTCTTATAATGGTGGCTCCAGAATTGGGCATAGTGCACCAGATGGGGTTCTCACCAGGATGGGGCTGAGGGACAGAATTCCCTCCCCTGCTCTGCCACCCATGCTGCGCTTGATGTGACCCAGGCTCTGGTTGGTTCTCTGGGCTGCAAATGCATGGTGGTGGCTCGTGTTGAGCTTCTTACTCATCAGTACTCCCAAGTCCTTTCCTCAGGGCTGCTCTCAAGCACTGCCCAGCTGATATTGGTGTTTGGGATTGTGTTGACCCAGGTGCTAGACCCTCCACTTTCTCTCAGTGAACTTCATAGAATGGTTTAGGTTGGAAGGCACCTCACAGACCATTCAGTTCCAACCCCCTGCCATCAGCAGGGACACCTCCCACTAGAACAGGTCGCTCAAGGCCTCATCCAACCAGGCCTTCAACACCTCCAGAGAAGGAGCAGCCACAACCATTCTGGGCATGAGGCTGGGTTGGGCCCACCTCTGCAGCCTGTCAATTCTTTGTTCTGTGTCATTGAACTGCTCGTTTTCATTAATTAAAATTGCCACTCATTGATCAGGAAAGGGAGCAGAAGATACCAATACGCATTGTTAGATTCTAAATGAACTAGAACCAGTCAAGAGAAAGGCACTTAGGAATTGCTGTAGACAGATCATGAAAATAGGGAAAATCTTCACGTGCAGCAGGGAAATGAAAGCAAATAGGGCACTGGCAGGTGTAAGGATTAGGAACTACATTGCAAACTCGGTGCAATTACATAAATCAATAGTGCTGCTTCCTTTGCTTACTAATTCAGGCAGGAGCAGGTATTTACTTTGGCAAACTCAGTAAAGTGATGCCCTGCTATGGAACATGAAATACTTCAGCGGTGAGGAAAGGAAGTGACAGCCTGATTTCTATCTGCATGTTGACTCTGGGAATGTGGCTTTCATCATCTCACCTGAGCAGAAATATTTAGCTGAGTAAATTGTGAGAAGAAACTTACTTTGAGGGTGATGGAGCACTGGAACAGGCTGCCTGGAGAGGCTGTGGAGTCTCCTTCTTTGACGACTTTCAAAACTCACTTGGATGTGTTCTTGTGTGACCTGCTTTGCAGGAGAGTTAAAAGAGGTGATCTCTGGAAGTCTCTTCCAACACCTAACATCCTATGATGAAGTGTAGGTGTTAAGTGTTGACCCTATGGCACAACTGTATTTAGTGTTAATCAAATCTGACTATGTTTCCAGAGTTGGTTCTCTTTCCCCCTCAGCCCATTTGTGGTTCTGGTGAACCTTAATCTCCACTGAGTCGCTGGTAGGGATTGGAAGGGACCTCTAGAGATCACTGGCTCCCAACCCCCCTGCCAAAGTGGTTCATCTAGATAAGGTCACACAGGAACATGTCCAAGTGGATTTCAAATGTCTCCAGAGATGGGGACTCCACCACCTCTCTGGGCAGCCTGTTCCAGTGCTCTATCACCATTAAATTAAAGAAGCTCCTCCATTTTTAGATGGAACTTCTGATGTTCAGGTTTGTGCCCATCAGCCTTTGTTCTGTCACTGGGCACAACTGCACCCACCCTTTAAGTATTTGTAAGCACTGATGAGATTCCCTCTCAGTCTGCTCTTCTGCAGACTAACAAGACCAAATTCTCTCAGTCTTTCCTCACCAGAGAGAGGTTCCAGTCTCATTTGCTTCACCTATGTAGCCCTTTGCTGTAGCCTCTCTGGAAGTGTCCTGTCTTTCTTGAACTAAAGGAGCCCAAAACTGGACACAGTATTCCAGATATGGTCTCAGCAGGTCAGGTTGGAGAGTGAGGAAATCCTCCACTGACCTGTTTGCCACACTCTTCTTGATGGATCCCAAGATGCCATTGGCCTTCTTGGCCACAAAAGCACATTGCACATGGTCCTCTTCACTTTACATTGGCATTTGCCAACATAGTGCAGCCTGCACTGCTGTTTGGAAGCATTTAGAATGAAAACAGGAGAAAACAAAGACTCAGTGGATACAATCTAGTGGGAATGGGTTTCTGTAAGTCACCTTCCACTGTTTGTCAGGTGATCAGTAACAGGGAAGACCTGCAGTGTTGTGATGCCCGCTCAGTGTGTGAGCATATCTTGGTATCCATCAGTAAAGCTGGGGGTGATGAGAAATGAGTAGTGACAGGAGATACTGAAGTAAACAAGCATCCAAGCAGGAATAGTTGAAAGCTCCATTTTTTGCTTATATTCTGAGCTGGGTTTGAGACCAGTTCTGTTACAAGGTGCCTATCTTAAACTACCTCTAAACACTGATTTGCTTTTGAAGGGGAAATGAGTGGCAGCAAGATTCTCCATTTCCAAAGTGAATACTGGGCTTGAAGGATCATGCTATGAGCACCAAAGTGAAGCAAGAAAAGGATTTTCTCAAGTGGCTGATGTCACTGAGAGATACCTGAAGTGAAGAAATGTGTGTTTCTGGGAGTTACTGGTGGGCAGCAAGTATGTCAACATGATTCATCAAGAGAAGCCCTACCTTGTGTGAGAATGGAACTGACTAGAGATTAAACCCAAGTGAAACTACAAGGCCCCTCACTGCAAGGACAATGAGGTGCTAGAGTGAGTCCACAGAAAAACAATGAAACTGCAGAAGGGTCTAGAGCTCAGCTCCTACGTGGATTAGCTGAGCAAACTGGAGCCGTTCAGCCTGGAGAAAAGGAGGCTGAGGGGAGATCTCCTCACTCTGTACAACTATCCAAAAGGAAGTTGCAGACAAGTGAGTGCTGTTCTGTTCTCCCAAATAACAAGCTATAGGACAAGAGAAAAAGCCTTCAGGTTGTGCCAAAAGAGGCTTAGGCTGGGCAGTAGGAACAATTTCATTCCCAAAATGCTTGCCAAGCACTGGAACAGGCTTTCTAGGGCAGCCGTGGAGTCACCATTGCTAGAGATATTTAAAAGCAGTGTAGATGTGGTGCTGAGGGGTGTGGTTTTGTGGCTACTTGGCAGTGCTGATTTAAGAGTTGGACTTGGGCATCAAGGAGTGGGATTATTGCAGCAAATTCATGCATTCTAATGTTCAGAAGTCTTCTTGTCATGATTAAGTGTACATTTGCATATTCTGGGCCCCTTACTTCAAGAAAGACCTCATGGAACTGCTTGAAAGAGCCCAGCACAGAGTCACAAAATAATGGAGTGGAATGTCTCCCTTGTGAGGACAGGCTGAAGGAGCTGGGAATCTTAAACTGGGAGCAGAGGAGCCTGAGGGGTGACCCCATTCATGGTGACAAAGATGTACAGGGCAGTGTCAGGAGCACTCAGCCAGGCTCTGCTCAGTGATGTCCAATGACAGCACAATGAACAACGGGGGCAGGCTGGAGCAGAGGAGATTCCAGGTGAACATAAGGAAAAACTTTTTTGCTATGAGGGAGCAGGAGTCCTGGAGCAGGCTGCCCAGAGAGGTTGTGGAGTCTCCTTCTCTGGAGATATTTAAAACCCACCTGGATGTGTTTCCTGTGTGACATATCCTAGATGCTCTTGCTCCAACAGAGGGGTTAGACTGGGAGAGCTTTTGAGGTCCCTTCCAACCACACATTCTGTGATTCTTTGATTCTGTGATCTGATCTTCTGACACTCTTCTTTATGTTAAAAGCTCCCCATAGAGTTCTCCTGATATATTTATACACTTCAATTATGTATTCTCTTCACCTTTATTTTGCTAGTGGATATGAGCTAAGCACTTTCCAATTTCCCTTACAAGATTGGATTCTGTTCTTTAGGTGATGATCCTGTTGCCTTCTACAGCTTGAATTAATAATTATTGCACATGGGTGGTCATCTTCTGAAGTCCATACGAGGTTTTACACAGTTGTATTAAAGATGGAATAATACTACTGTAGTGGTTTAGCAGTTACCTTCCCCCCCTACTGTTTATAAACCCCAGCTAGGACTCAAAAACACTGGAAGTTGATAAATGAAGCTTTATATTTACAGCAAATGCACAATATACAAGCAAATATTTACAAGGTATAACAGATATTTACAGATATATACAATGAAAAGGTAATACAGACACCACACCCCTCCCGGAGACCAAAATCCCCAAGAGAGGGTAACCAAACCCCCCTACCACCTTTCCCCCCTTCCCCAGTCTTATCTCACCACCTGTTGATGCTGCAGATAAGCTGAAGTAGATCGGTCAGGAGGATTAGTAATAGAAAGGAGTTAGTAGTTTTACTCTGAATTAGCTACCAAGACAAAGGAGACAGAGGAGACCATGCAAGAGAAGCAGCCACAGCTTAGAATGGGCAGAAGCAGTCTGCTATCTGGTTGTTTTCAGAGCAGTTCTTAAAAACAACTTTTTTTTCTTTCTCAGTAAAACTTCGGTGAAGTGAGACACTGTGTTTACCTCTCTCAGCCAGTAGTCTAATTTCTCACTCAGATTCACCAATTAGCTCAAACCAACAGAACTACCTAGTACATCCTGGCTGCTTTGTCTTGGTTATCCAGTAACTGTCTGTCAAGTGGCATTGAACTCTTCAACTTAGTCTTTCCACAGCAAATTTTGCCCTGGTTTGAGCTAGACCAGAACTAACTGACTTCAGTGCTGTGACTTCTCAGCTCAGTCTCTCCTCACTGAAGCACTTTCTGAAGCTCAGGGCTCTTTGCACAGCAAGAAAATGCTCCTAGCAGGGAGAAGCTGATGGGAGAGTTCCTACCAAGGGCTGGGCTGCACAAAGGCTCTGCCTTAGACTAGCTCCTTTGGACACCAAGGGAACTGCTACAGTTTGTGCCCTGCCTTGGGCTGCAGAAAGGCAGAGGTGGCAGCTGTGGGAGGAGCAATGAGCACAGGTGACCCTTATTCACCACCATGGATGGCATCTTCAGGAGGAAGCTGAGGGGTCATCAGGGTCAAGCCTCTTCTTCAATGGCTGGTGTCCCAGGAAGACTCTGTACACTCAGCCTTCAATCCAGTGTGTTTCTGAACAAAGTTCCATAATCCAGCTCTGGAATCTGGTTCCTATCTGCCACTGACTCCAGTCTGGGACTCTACCTATGAGCACCCATCAGTAGTGATGCTGCTGTCATTGCCATCAAGGATTTGCTTCAACATTGGTTTATGTCTCTTTGTCTCTGTTTCATTAGATCATTCTTTCCATCCCAGCTGGTTCAGTTTCTTTCGCAGACCATAAGTCTCTATTCATTATTCCCTGTATTTTCCCTTTGGTAAGACAGAGGAGTTCACAGAGAGCATCTGGCACTCCTTTAGGGGTCATGCTAGTCCTAATCCCTTGACAGAATGGAAAGTTTGGGTGAACCATTCCATGCAGTTCTATTTCTTTTGCTCATTTTCAAGTGCCTGAGTGAAGAGAGATCAAATAAACTCTTCCTACTAAAAATATCCATCAGGTTAGGGAAGGGTGCTGAATCTTCCATCAAACTGTAATGCATTGTATTACATTTTTCATGTCTCTGTGTCTTGGATTACTTTTTCTCCCTTCTCAATTTTCTCTGGAAATTCCCAAATCTGAAGCTCTTGAGACTGCTGTTCCCACTTCTTTTGAGGAACTTTGATGTTTATTCATCTATAATCAAATACATATATGCCTGCATTAATAGAGAAAGTTCTTTGATCTTTCCTTCTCTCTCTTTTTCCCCCTCCCCCCCTTCATTTCTTAACCCCAAGAGCTTGACTTTAGTTATTTCACAGGCATAACAGGCTGCCCAGGGAGTTGGTGGAGTCACCATCCCCAGAGATGTTCCAGAACAGAGTAGAGGCAGTGCTTCAGACCATAGTCCAGTGGTCATAGAGGTGCTGGGTAGAAAGTTGGATTTGATGATCTCAGACGTCTTTCCCAACCTTAATGAGTTTAGGATTCTGTGAATTATCACAAACATTGTTTTCCAGCTGAATCTCTGATTCTTAGAAGGAGAGAAATAAGAGGGTGGAACAATCTTGGAATTAAAGGATAACAATCCCACACAACCCAGCCACTTCCCATTTGAGTATCTCTCAGGCACCTAAGGATAAGTGCAGAGTCCTTCCCGTGGGAAGGAACAATAAACTGCACCAGTACAGGCTAGGAGGGGATCTGCTGGAGAGCAGCCCTGTGTAGAAGGACCTGGGAGTGCTTGTGGGCACCAAGTTCTGCATGGGACAGAAATGCGCCCTGCTGGCCAGTGGGGTCCTGGGAGGCATCAAGAAGAGTATGGGCATCAGATTGAGGGAGATTCTCCTCCTTCTTTACTCTTCCATGGTACAGCCACACCTGGAATATTGCATCCAGTTGTGGGGTCCCCAGTTCAAGAGGGACAGGGATCTGCTGGAGAGAGTCCAGTGCAGGGCTGCAAGGATGCTGAAGGGATTGGAGCACTGCCTGATGAAGAGAGGCTGAGAGCCCTGGGGCTGTTCAGTCTTCAGAGGAGAAGGCTGAGAGGAGATCTGAGCAATGTCTATCAAGAGCTGGGGGTCAGGAAGGAAGGAACGAGGACAGCCTCTGCTCACTTGTGCCCTGGATTAGCACAAGGGGCAAGGGGTGGAAAATGCACCACAGAAAGTTGCACCTCAATATGGGGAAGAACTTCTTTGCTGTAAGGGTGAGAGAGCAGTGGCACAAGGCTGCTCAGAGAGGTTGTGGAGTCTCCTTCTCTGGAGCCTTTCCAGCCCTGTCTGGATGTGTTCCTGTGCCACCTGTGCTAGATTCTCTGGTCCTGCTATGGCAGGGGGTTGGATTGGAAGCTCTCCAGAGGTCCTTTCCAACCTCTAAGATCCTGGGATCCTGTGACCTACTCTGCTGATTAATGGACTCTATGCAGAGAGGCAATGCATAGGTGACATGTTCATCCCTCTCCAGAGCTGTCTTGCTTTCCTGCTGTTTCAAGCACCTCTCCACACAGATCTTCTCCTTGGTGCAGCAGCATGAAGACCACATCACAATATTGATTATTATGACTGAAGTAAAACTGAGCTGCTTTTTTTTTTTTTTTTAAGATTTTTTTTTTTTTTCTAATGCCCTACCAAGGTTAAGTTTAAGGCTATTTTAACTGAGGGTGATGGAACACTGGAACAGGCTGCCCAGGGAGGTTGTGGAGTCTCCTTCTCTGGAGACTTTCAAAAGCACTTGGATGTATTCCTGTGTGACTTGCCCTAGGTGATCCTGCTTTGGCAGGGAGGTTGTACTGGATGAGCTTTTGAGGTTCTTTCCAAACTTGAACAGAAAAAAAGAATGTTACCTTGGAACAGGCTGCCCGGGAAAGTCAAAGCATTACAAAAATGAGTAGATGTGGTACTTCAGGACATGGTTTACTGGTCATGGAGGTGTTGGGTAGAAGGTTGGACTTGATGATCTTAGTACATAGTGTGGTGGAATCTTTCCAATGATTCTCTGATTCCGTGATCTTTATCTTTTATGCCATGTAATCTCTGTGGTGCTTTCCCTCTTTGTTGCTTTGCATCTCCCTCACATAGGGATTTATTCTGCTTTGATTTTTCTTCATAGGCAATTTATGCATTCAGAAAAGTTATGTGCAGCTGACATGGTGGTGATTATGTAATACTCACGGGACCTTACCATACCTACAAGAATAAACTGGGACCTGAAGTCCTCTGTGTATTTGCAGTCTCCATCTGAACTTATTTAAGAGGCAAAAGAGCGTTTAATTTAAGGGTGACAGAGAGCTGAAACATGCTTCTTAGATAGGTGATGGGGTGTCCTTCTCTGGAGACATGCAGAACCCACCCGGATGAGTTCCTGTGTGGCCTGCTCTAGGTGCACCTGCCTTGGCAGGAGGATGGGGCTCAGTGATCTCCAGAGGTCCCTTTTAACCCCTATGCTTCTGTGATGCTGCCTGAGGGGTACCATATTGATGATTACAGTAATCTCCAGTAAAACTGGACAAAGCTGAAGCTTTTTATTTTTTTCTTGATGAGTTTACTCTTTTCATCTCACCTGTGGCTCAAAGTAGGATAGTTACTCTGCCCACAAGTGAAACATCATCCCTGACCTACACATCTGTCAGAATGACCCTGGTGTGAGGGAAGGTCATGGAGCAGGTCATCTTGAATGCCACCGTGCACATGCAGGGCAACCAGGTGATCAGTACCATTCAGCATGGGGTTGTGAAATGCAGGTCCTGCTTGCTGAGCCTGATCTCCTTCTCTGAGAAGGTGACTAACTTTCCCTAACTGAGGGAAAGGCTCTGCATGGTGTTTATCTGACCTGCTGGAAGGCAGCAAAGGGGAAAAGGACCTGGGAGTCCTAGGGGATGGGAGGTTGATTGTGAGCCACCAACGTGCTGTAGTGGCTAGGAGGCTTAACACCATTCTGGGGTGAATTAGAAGGGCTGTGGTGAGTAGGTCGAGAGAGGTTCTCCTGGCCCTCTACTCTGCCCTGCTGAGGATGTTTCTGGAGTACTGTGTCCAGTTTTGGGGCCCTAAGGTCAAGGGGGACATAGAACTGATTGAGAGAGTCCAGTGCAGAGCCACAAAGATGATGAAGGGAATGGAACATCTCTGTCATGAGGAGAGCTTGAGGGAGCTGGGGCTGTGCTGCTGGGAGAGAAGGAGCCTGAGATGTGACCTCAGTCATGGTGATAAAGATATGCAGGATCAGTGTCCAGAGGCTGGAGCTAGGCTCTGCTTGAGTGATGTCCAATGACAGCACAAGGGGCAGTGGTGGAAGCTGAGGCACAGGAAGTTCAAGGAAACAAGATGATTTTTTTCCCTGTGAGGGTGAAAGAACCCTGGGAGAGGCTGCCCAGGGGGGTTGTGGAGTCTCCTTCTCTGGAAATATTCAAAACCCAACTGGGTGTGTTCCTGTGTGATTTGCTGTAGGTTCTCCTGCTGTGGCCGGGGGGCTCAACTGGATGAGCTTTTGAGGTCTCTTTCAGACCCTGATGTTCTGTGATTATGTGATCCAGACTTCAATAAAGCCTTTGACATAATGGACCACAGCATTCTCCTGGAGAAACTGGTGGCTTGTGGCTTGGGTGGGTTATTGTGGTGATGGTTTGTGTGTTAACTTTTACTCTATTTTTGTCTCAAAGCTTCATTACTTTTTTTTTTTTTCTTTTTTCAAACTTTATTAAAGGAACCCATATTTATGTAGTGCAAGTTTTGAAGTTGGTGGGTTTCTCATCATAGATGGATTTGGGAAAAGGAGATGGAGGGAAAAGTAAACCAGAAGGTCCTGAGGGAAAAATAAAACAAACCAACAAATAAATTCAAGCTTTTCTTTTCCATGTAACCTAATCTGTAGCCTACAACTATGCTGTGTTGCTGAAATAAAGAAGTAGTAATAAAAGAAAAACCCAACAAAATAACAAACTAGCTTTGGTCTTTCACCAAAAGTGTTTGATGATGTTTTATGATATGAGAAATGTTTGTTAATTGAAATAAGTCCCTGGAGGGTGGGAAATTACCTGAGGCAGTACTTCAAGCAGTGCTTTGTATTGTGAAGGGAAGGGGGATTAATGTGGCCAAGTCAGGAATTATAAAAATGCAATTATTTTACTCCCAGAACCCCCTCCCTTAACTGTATACAGAATTATTTTTTTAATTTATTAACAGGTTTCAATTCTGTGATTCTATGATTTGATTGGGAAGAGTCTTCAAAAGGCACTATAGACAAATTCAGAGATTTAGGAAGTCAGAAAATGGAAATGGTTAAGCTATAAGCAGCTTTTACCCTGCTAAAATTTTGACTTAAGAATTAAGGGAACAACGGCTTACTCAATGCATCAAGGAGAAGGAAGCTCATTGTGGAATCTTTGCTGTTATTCTCTCTGCGGCTCGATTGGTTTGACTACAAATAATATCCAATTGGATTCACAGGCAAAGTCCGGTATTTCAAATATCTGTTTACCACGAGGCAGAGCTCTGTGGGAATAGCTGCCTCCTGCAGTGGTGAGGGAGAGCCAAGCTGCTTCAATCCCTCAATCAGGATACAGCCAGGTAGCAACAGAAAAGCTGTCTGTTAGGAAGGTCCTAAGGAGTTGGGTCCGGGCGCTGCTGGCAGTTCTCTCAAAAGGGACCCAGAACTTGCCGAGCCTGCAAGGCTGTGCAAAGTGGGGACTGTTGCCTTACTCGGAAGGCGTGACGACCTGGTTCAAGGGCAGCACAAACAGCCAAACCCAGGCTGCTCGGGCCAAAAGCTACAGACATCAATGTGATGCATAACAAATGGCATTTATTGAAACGTAGCAATGCTTTTTATAGTCTACAAAGTGTCACTTCCGTCTTCCTACGTCCTAACTCAAGGCTATGGGCTATAGGGAGGGGCTTCTATCTTTCCGTTACAACATGAGATTTTCAGAACGCCAGACCCTGACTACAGCATATCCCCCCTCCCTATGCATAACTAAATTGGCTAAAGTACCTTATCCTTATTCCTAAAATATCTTATCCTTACTCTATGTCCTATAACTATCTTAAAAAACACGTATCAAAAACTTAACTATGCATCTTAACTTATAACTATGATGTAACTATTGCTTACTTAAATCTTACTTAAATCATACTTAAGACTAAAATACAAAAATCTTAAAAGGCACTCTAGGCAAATGGCAATTAGGCTAACTGGTAATAACACTGAGTAAAAAATAGTCTTAAATTACTTAAATAGACTTAAATAAAATAAAAAAGTTCATGGTACCATGATAACATGCATGAGGCACATTGAGTCAGAGGTAGATAGAGGATAGCTAAGGATAGCTTTAAACGAATGCATTCTTAGAGTAGTTTCGGTGTTCCTCCAACATGATGTTAACCTTCTCTTAGTTGACTTTTAACAAATGACACAGAAACATCGCAGTCCTCTCTTGAGGGGGCCACGTTGTATTTGTCTGGGTACCTCTAATGTAGGACTCCCAGGTGGAGACGGAGATGGGACAGTTGCAGGCTTGTCCTCCTCTCCTACCACCAGGGTGTACGGGTTACGAGGGCGTCCAATGATGTAATCCTGTAAATAGAAACTCACAGCTTTAATTAGTGTTATTCTGAAAATCTGGTTTAATGGACTTAAGTGGGCACCACTTAACTCTGCCCTCTTTTCTGACAGCTGCATATCCTTACCCTGTCAGAGCTAGTCTCCATCCCGGTTCCCATTCCCCCAACTCATTTCTAACTGTGACCAATGGGCCTTCTTCTAGTACTCAAGTGGCCCAATGTTTTTGAGTGGGGCTATTCATCTCTTCCCCACTGGGGAACTGATTTAATGCTAATAGTGCAGTTCCTAACAGACGTGCCTGGTCTCCTGAGGGAATGACATTGGTAAAACCTTCTGTTTTCACTAGTACCTCCAGTTTAGATTTCAGAATTTGATTTGCTCTTTCAACTATGTCTTGTCCTGTACTATTATATGGGATACCTTGTGTTAGAGTAATACCCCATTTTAAGGCAAATGCCTGGACTGATTTGGATACAAAATTTGAACCATTGTCTATTTTGATCTGATATGGGATGCCAAGCCACGCCATAGCTGTCAGCCAATGTTGGATGGTCGTTTTAGAGTTAGTTTTAGGGTGTTGTGTGGCCACAATCATTCCACTATAATGTCTAACGTTACTGCTAGCCATGCTCGGGGTTTCAGCAAGTGACAGAGTGTAAAATTTGTCTGCCATAGCTCAGACGCTTTAAGGCCTCTAGGGTTGACTCCGCTGGACCACAGAGGTGTTGTTTGGCAGTGGGGACATGTAGCTACTACATGTTTAGCATCAGCAACTGAGATTCCCCATCTCTTTGCCAGTGCTTTAGCTCCAATGTGAAGAGACTCGTGTAGCTGACGGACATCTCTTACTGTCCACAGTCCTTTTGCTGCAGCGTCTGCTTTGTCGTTGCCAGTTTGAAAATACCCTTTGACTCGATCGTGGCTATTGACGTGGATGACCGATATGGTGCCTTTTCGGGAAAAAAGTGCTTCTTCCAGCATTAGGGCTATCGTAGATGTTGACACACCAGGCCCTGACATGGCTAAGCAAAGCTTGACCACAAACATTGAATCAGTTACTATGTTAAGGTGTTCCATAGGGAACAGTCCACAGGCTAATACTATGGCTGCCGCTTCTAGTTGTTGAGCTGAAAGTGTACAATCAGTCATTTTAATGCAGTGCCATTCTTCTCCTGATTGCCACACTGCTGCTGCGGTTGAGGTTGATGAGGATGCGTCTGTAAAGACTGTTGGTCACTCTTGAGGCCTGTCCAAAAGACAGGAATAGTACAAAACTCAAGAGCCGTGCAACAGATAGGAGCCGTCAGAGCTGAGACAGCCCCAACATGGGGAGCCTTCAGGCAGGATCTTTTAAAAGGGAACCTCTCAGATGGGAACACTCGTGCCTTTGCCCTTGCCTATTTATGCCTTTTCGCACAAGATGTTCATTTGCCAATACACAGTGGGTGTGAAAACTCAGCCAATAGAGAACTCAAATCCCTGTGCGTGCTGGCGGAATGAGCCTCCACACGTGCAAGAGGGTGCTCTGCTGCTCCCCCCTGCCAGCCCACAGGGTGGAGGCAGGGAATTAGTTTTGTGCCTTCTTCTCCTCCTATCCAAAACCCGTAGAGGGGGGAAGAGAGAGAAGGAAGGAGTTTGGGCTGTCCTGGACGCCTTGATGTGGTACTCTGACCTGCATGTCATGCTGAGCATAGGCAGAACTGTCTGTAGAATGTTGCTTGTGAACAGCTCACGTAGAGTATGAGATGCACAGACTGTATCCAGGTAGAGACCTCTTTTGGCATCAAAAGCTTTTGAGGAAAAAGACTGAAATGCTGTTTCTAGTCCAAAAGAATTGATTTTACTAGGAAAGATAAAGAGCTAAATAAGTAAACCTGCACATCACAGAATCCCAGGCTGGTGCGGGTTGGAAAGGAAAGACCTCAACAGATCATCTGGTCTAACCCCCCTCCTAAAGCAAGGGCACCCACAGCAGCCTCTTGTGATGGAGAGGCAGTTAATTGGTGCAAGATATGATTTTTCAAATTTAATATTGTTTATTAAGTTTTATATTCAAAACTCTCACTACTCCCAACCACTAATTTTAATAATAATTAGGTTCTGCAACAGTCTCAGAAACATTATACAGAGGAATAATACAGGATCTAGAACAAATAACTAGCAATATATACACATCAATTGAACTGGAAGAAATGTTCATGTGGTCAATATACTGTTTGTCCACTATATGGATTCAAGGAAGCTCTTTTCTGCTTATGGCAGGAGGTAATTGGTATATTACAAGAGGCTTTAAGTATTTACCCACAAAATATTATCTCCTAACTCACAGGGCTAGCTACAGCTTCAGACAGTACCCAAACACTTTCAGGGAATTCTATTGATGTCTTGTTGGCCAATAAGGCTTCTGATTCTTCCCAGGCTTCTCAGGCTGCTAGGGAAAGAAAGCAGACAATCTCTAGCCTTATCCTCATTTCTTTGGATGATCTGTGTATCTCCAGGACTTCCTGTCTTATCAGGAGACTTTCAGGTGTAGGCAGGATGTCTTGTGATGTACAGTCTCGGTATGGATGTCATGCTGGCTATTCAGGCCTATTGCATGGAGGCATTTAGAGCCTGTTCCTGGTAAACCTGAGGCAGGCAGCTTCCAGGTAGACAAACTGGCTTATAGCTTAATGCAAAGCATGATGCTGCAGAAAGCAACAAGGCAGTATTGCTGCCAGAAACAGAGAGTAATGACAGCAGGCAGCAGCAGGCAAGCACAAATACAACAGCAGAGCACGTTGTGTTACCTGCTCATGTCTTTTATCCATGTAACCCAAGACTAATGTGCCTTTGGGCACAGAATAGCCAATCAGAATGGCAGTTAGCCAAGCTTGACCATATTAGGTGAAGCCATAGGCTTGCTTTACCCAAATTTGGGAAAGACATAGGCCTTGCAGGAGGCGCAAGTGTACCTTGTTTACCACAGGATGTAAACAAGAGCAAAACAAGTCCGGGCAAACCAGGGTACTTTGCCTCAGTGGTTCTAGGTTCTTTTGTTCTCTTTCCCATGGTTGCCTTTCCCCAAAACAGAAGGACAGAGAGAAGAAAAACATGTCTGGGCAAACCAGAACATGTATAAGCCTATTTTGACCTATCAGGCCTACCACACCTCCTCAGGATCACAATGGCTAGGGGGGGTTGGAATCTCTTCAGAGAAGACTCCGCAGCCTCTCTGGGCAGCTGACTCTAGGACTCTGGCACCTTCACAGTGATGTTTTTCTTCATCTTCAGAGGGAAATTCCTGGCTTCCAGTTTGTGCCTGTTGGCCCTTGTCATGTTGCAGGGCAACACTGAAAAACCTTGAACTCTTGCTGAGCATTGGTCACATCCCCTTCCCTTCTCAGCTGCTCTTCTACAAGCTCTTAGCCTTTCCTGCTCACAAAGATGCCCCAGGACCCTCAGCACCTTTGTAGCCTCTTCTGGACTCTCTTCAGTAGTTCCCTTTCTCTTTTGAACTTGGGAGCCCAGAATTGGCCCAAGACCTATTGGTCCCTGCCTATGGCGGGGGGTTGGAACTGGATGATCTTTGAGGTCTCTTCCAACCTAGACCATTGTATGATTCTATGATTCTAAGACCTCCATCTGTGGCCTTCCTAGGGCAGAGAAGGGTGGGGGACACTAAGGAAAATATTTCTGTCAGTTTAGGTTTCAGGTTTTCAGTTCTGGGCTGCTGTTTATTTTCTTCTTCTTCTTACTTGTTCAGGTTGTGTTTAACTTCAGCCACAGCTTGGTGAAAAGGCACACATCACTTGTTTTGACATGCTCAGGGATAGGAACCCTTCTTGGATTCCAAAACTGCAGAATGTGTTCCAGCTTATTTGGAATTCTGTCCACACACTGCTCTAAGGGAGATATAATACAAGACTTCTTCTAACACCATCCTGCAAGGAGGCTCAAATTTTGTTTCCAAGACATTGGTACAATATAATAGCAACTCCTATAATCTGCCTGTAGGATGTGACTTATTTAAATAGTGTTTATCCATACATTTATGGGAATAGGATAATTCTTTCTTATATCAATTAGGTATGGACTAAGATTTTTAGATGTTTCAGAGCTCTGAGTGTATGCAAATAACAACCCCGTGAATACTCCAGGCTTGGAGCAGTGTCAGTGGGAAGTGCCTAATAGGAAAAAGGACCTAGAGACATTGATCACTGTCAACAGCCATCTGCAGATGAGCCAGCAGTGTGCCCAGCTGGTCAAGAAGGCCAACACCACCCTGGCCTGGGTCAGCTATAGTGTGCCCAGCAGGACCAGGGAAGTGATTGACTCCTTGTACTCAGCAGTAGTGAGGCCAAACCTCAAATACTGGATTCAGTTTTGGATCCCAAGAAGGACATTGAGTTGCTGGTGCAGGTCCAAAGAAGGACAACAAAATTGGTAAAGGTTATAGAGGATAAGACCTGTGAGAACTGACTGAAGGAACTGGGTTTGTCAAGTCTGGAGAAAAGGAGGGTGAGGGGAGACCTCACTCTCAACAACTCCCTGAGATAGGGGTTGGTGTCTTCTCCAAAGGAACAAAGTGACAGGACAAGAGGGAAGGGCATCAAGTTGCACCAAAGAAATTTTTGGGTGGATGTTAGGAATAATTTCTTTCCATGAAGGCTTCTCAGATACTGACTCTCCAGGATGGTGGTTGAGTCATCAACCTTGGAGGTGTTTGAAAGACGCAGAGATGTGGTGCTGAGGGACGTGGCTTAGCAGTGGGATTGATGGTGCCAGGTTAACGGTTGGACTGGATGATCTCAAAGGTCTTTTCCAACCTAAATGATGCTATGAAATAAATGATGTGTCTCAGCTTGTTCAGTTGATAATGAATAAATATGAAGCTGATTTTTCAAGGAACATAAATATAAATTCTTTCTGTTTTAGTCACCTTTCCCTTAATGAATTCTGATTAAAGCTACATATTGTCCTGTCTTGAGAAATTAAATCATCTGCATTTGTTGATCACGGCATGGAAAATGGTTTCTGTTTCTGCATATATAAATAGTAATTAAAAAACATCTTTTCACTCTGTCCAGAAGCTGCTTTTCCTTCTTTGGAAGGGAATTCAGCTATATTGCCTTTCCTAAGTGAATAGCATCTGTCAGGGACTATATGAAGATGACTCTGGTCCAGATATAAATCTGTCCTGAAAGCCAGCAATGAGTCATCTCCTCAGTGCTTCCAGTGTAAGCCTCAATGTAGACATTCATTTTGCAGAGGAAGTGTCAGTGTTTGATTTAGTTTAAGCCAGTCAAAAATTACTTCAATCAATCTAATATGGTGTTAAAGTTCCTTATGTTCACAGTGAGGCTTTAAATAGTAATAATCTTTACACTGCAGTTTCATGCACGCTGGAGGTGTCCAACACCAATGAAAGGCTTTGCAACCACTGAAAGTCTCCACTCCCCCTGTCCTGTCTCCCAGTCTATCCCAATACTACAGCACCTCAAGCTATTTCTGTATGTTTAGGAGCTGAATGAAGAGGTTTGAACATGACAGTGAAAAGATTTCCTCTGAAGATTTTTTTGGTGCCTGGGGCTCCATCCCATTTGTTTGGACCATATAGCTTTTCCTGCAAGGATTTGTGGAAGAGTCTCCTGGTGCTGTGGTCCTTTGGAAGCAGATGCATCCTGGTCTGTAACTGGATATCCCCAAAAGCGATAGGTATAAATTGTTGCAAGGCATTGTGAGTGTTGGTCAAGAGCCTTCTGAAGATGAGCCAGCAGTGTGCCCAAGAAGATGTCTGTCAGCAACAGTGTGGGCAGAAGGACCAGGGCAGGGATTTTCTCCCTGTGTTCATCACTGGTGAGGCTTACTGCCTTGAGCACTGTGTTCAGTTTCAGGGCCCTCAATCCAAGAAGGACATTGAGATGCTGGAGCAGGTGCAGAGAAGGGAAACAAAGCTGGAGAAGGTTCTAGAACACAAGTCTTGTAAAAAGTGGCTGAGGGTTGTTTGGTCTGCAGAAAGGAGAGACCTTCATTTCTACAACTGGCTGAAAGGAAGTTAAAGCCAGGTGGGAGTCAGTCTTTTCTCCCAAGTAACAAACAACAGGACAAGAAGAAACAGCCTCAGCTTGTATCATTGGAGGTTTAGGTTTGTCATTAAGAAGAAAAGTCTTCATGGAAAGGGCCCTCAAGCCCTGAAAATATCAGTGGTGGAGTTCCCATCCATGCAGTAGTTTCAAAGCTAACAGAATTAACCAGGTTGGAAAAGACCTCTGAGATCACTGAGTCCAACCTATCACCTAACACCTCCTAATTAACAAAACCATGGCACCAAGTGCCTCATTCAGCCTCCTCTTAAACATCTCCAGGGATGGTTATTCCACCACCTCCCTGGGCAGCCCATTCTAATGCCACTCACTCTTGCTGGGAAGAATTTCTTCCTAACGTCCAGCCTGAACCTGCCCTGCTGCAGCTTGAGGCTGTGTCCTCTTCGTTCCCTGGGTGTCTGGCAGAAGAGGCCAACCCCACCTGGCTCCTACCTCCTTTCAGCTAGCTGTAGAGAGCAATGAGGTCTACCCTGAGCCTCCTTTTCTCCAGGCTGCACACCCCCAGCAGCCTCAGCTGTGTGGAGATGTGATACTGGGAGGCATGGTTTAGCGGTGGATTTGGCAGTGCTGGGTTAATGGTTGGGCTCTCCTACAGGTCTTTTCCAGCCTAAACAATTCTGTGGCTCTCTGGTCCCTGTTTTCCTCATGGTTTCAGTAGGAACATTTGGCCAAATTCTGATCTTCATGAAGCAAAGGAGTAAAATCCCTGTCTGCAGGGAAGTTCTCGGAGTGATCGCTGTGATTTTTTTGGAGCAGCAGCAGTCTCTGTAGCTTTCCCTTACATAATAGCAAGTTAAACTGTGGCGGAAGCTGTGACTGTGTCTGATGCATTTTTGTCTCTTGTGGCTATTTTTGTCCCCTGATTATTCTCATTTGTTATGGAGGATGAATAATACATAAATAGTGTAGGTGTAGGTATAAAAGAATTTTTCTACTTTAAAGATTAACACTCTTGTACTTTTGTATTCTCTCTATATGATATTAATATATTTTTCCCCATAACATGAAAGGTTTCTCTGTTTATATACTATAAATTTGATGAAAAAAAAATTTACTTTTAATATCCATGCTGAAGTGGAGAATCTTTCTGATGGTAAGAAACTATTAGGTCACTCCAGTTTAGTTTTGCAGAGTGATTTCTTCCTTTTCTACATCCTGAAATTATTTCCCATCTATACACAGGAAGCAGTGAGCAGAGACAAGAAACTGAGAACAGTCTAAGTCAATTACAGTTAGTTAATAAATTGTCTGGATCACGTTAATTAATAAAAGGAGGTGATAATATGTCTTTGGGATAGAAAGTCCTTGATAGGAGAAAACATGATAGATGTGATCAAAGCACTCCTTGTGTTTCTGTCCTTTGTATTGCCTGCGTGGATCATTGTCAGTTACTCAGACTGGAGATCTGGAAGAAATTCTTTCCAGTGAGGGTGGAGGACACTTTCACAGGTTGCCCAGGGAAGTGGTGGAAGCCCCATCCTTGGAAGTTTTTTAAGGCCAGGCTGGCTGTGGCCTTGAGAAACTTGGAAAGTGTCCTGGCTCATGACAGGGAGGTTGGAACTGGATCTTTAAAGTCCCTCCCAACCCAAACCCTTCTGTGATTTTATGGTTCTATATATAATTTAAATACAGCTGCACAACATCAAGTGATCTGCACTGCTCTAATTTCTGAAATGCAAAGAGAAACTGGAAAACTTACAGCATCTTAAATCTTAATTGTGGTGCTTTGGGAGTTCCCCACCCCCCCACACACTTCGAAATAACCAAAGCTAGACTCAGTCACATGGAAGCTAAGAAATGAAGCTTTATATCTACAGCTTTGCACAATATACAAGCAGATATTTATAATATATAACAGATATTTACAGATATATACAGTAAAAAGGTAATACAGAACACCACACCCCTTCCAGAGATCAGAATCCCAAAGAGAGGTTTCTAGCTACCCTACTTTTCCACCTTCCCAATCTTATCTCACCATTGCTCTTATGCAGCAGATAAGCGAAGGCAGATTTGCCAGGGAGATTAACAGCAGGAAAGTAGTGAAACTATTCAGATCCAGCTAGGAAGGTAGGAAGAGAGAGAGACATGCAGCAGCAGCCACGGCTCAAAGCAGTCTGTCTTATCTGTGTTTGGGTTACAGCTCTTAAACTTTTCTTTTTTTTTTTCAGTAAACCTGAGTGAAGTAGCATCATCAGTGTTTTCCTTTCTCAGCCTATAGTCTAATTTCTCATTCAAGTCTTCCAATTAGTTCAAACCAACACAATCCACCCCTGTCTAATTCGCTCAAAGGTTACTGAGAATTATCTATCTAATCCAAAACAATATTTACACTTATGAATATTACAAATTCAGTTCACACTTCATTCCAGATGTATGTTTGACGTAGGTGATTCAGAAGCTCAGAAAACAGGGAGCAGTTTGTCTTCTCACAGATGAGATGAGACCAGAGACTCCCAGGTGACATTGGGTTCATGCTCACATAGTATAGATTCCCTTGTGCTGGATGCCAGGCAAATACTAGAACAGAAAACTCCAAACAGCTTGTATTATACACTCTGAATATAACCTCTTTCAGCTAAAGTTAGATTTCTCTGTGGAATACACTGGATTTCACCATTCTCCTGCATTACCCAGTGTGTATGACCAGGACCTTTAGCAGAAACTACCCCTCAGACAAATTTCCCTTCACCCAAAGGAGAAAATAGCCAGTTTTCCCTAATAGATTATTTTCACGCACAACAGGAGCTCTGTCACCATCCACTGTTCGTACCAAATCTGATTGGGCAGGTCCTGCCCTGTTTACAGAACCCCTACTCTTTACCAACTAGGTTGCTTGTGCTAAATGCTTATCCCAGTTTTTCAAAGTTACATCCCCATGGCTTTTAGGGTGGTCTTTAGCAAACCGTTCTAGCGTTCGATCTTTCCTGAAGCTGGTGCATAGTAGGGTATGTGGTAGATCTGCTCAATACCATGCTCTTTGGCCCAGTTTTTCACAAGATTGTTCTTGAAATGAGTGCCATTGTCTGATTCGATTCTCTCTGGAGTTCCATGTCTTCACATGATTTGTCTTTCCAAACCAAGAATGGTGTTACGTGCAGTAGCATGTGGAACTGGATAGGTTTCCAGCCATCCGGTGCTTGCCTCTACCATCGTTAGAACGAGGTAAAGTGATGTAGTCAATCTGCCACGCTTCACCATACTTGTACTTTGACCATCTCTCACCGTACCATAAGGGATTGAGTCACTTGGCCTGCTTAATAGCAGCACAGATGTCACAGGCATGTATGACTTGGGTAATAGCATCCATGGATAAGTCAATTGACCTATCATGTGCCCATTGGTATGTTGCATCTCTGCCTTGATGTCCAGATGAATCATGGGCCCACCGAGCTAAGAACAGTTCACCTTGGTGTTTCCAATCAAGATCAAGGTCACTGTTTGTGTCAACTGGAGAAATCTTAGCAGCTTGATCTGCCTGATGGTTGTGTTGCTGTTCCTCAGTAGCTTTGCTTTTAGGCATGTGCGCATCTACGTGTTGCACCTTCACTGGAATTCTCTCCAGCCGTGCATCAATGTCCTGCCATAGATCAGCACACCAAATAGGCTTTCCTTTCCTCTGCCAACCATTCTTTATCCAGCCCCTTAGCCAACCCCATAGAGCATTGGCTACCACCCATGAGTTGGTGTAGAGGTAAATGATAGGCAAATTTTCCTGTTCAGCCTCATCAAGAGCAAGTTGGACTGCTTTTACCTCAGTGAATTGACTGGATTCACCTTCTCCATCTTTTGCTTCAGTAAGTCTAGGACTCCAGACTTCCACCTTCACTTGTCCCCAACAAGACGACAGGAACCATCTGTGAACAAAGCATAGTTCTTTTCCTGACCAGAAAGATCATCATAAGGAGGAGCTTCTTTAGCACGGACTGGCTTCTCCTCTGGAGGTTTTGTACAGCCTGTGCCTTCTGGCCAGTTGGTGATCACTTCTACCAGACCAGCTCAATCAGGATTACCCATGCGTGCTTGTTGGGTTATCAAAGACATCCATTTGGACCAGGTTGCATCTGTGGCATGATGTGGTGATGAACCTTTGCCTTTGAACATCCAGGAGCTAAAAGCAATCGTGACTTGGTCCCAATCACTTCAGAAGCTGCTTTCACTCCCTCATAGGCTGCTAGTATTTCTTTCTTTGTTGGGGTATAATTTGTCTCTAAACCTCTATAGACACAACCCCAGAAACCAAGTGGACGACCACGTGTCTCATTTGGACCTCTCTGCCAAGGACTCCAAGTTGGACCACTGTCACTCACAGCTGTGTACAGAATGTTTTTAATGTCCAGACCAGATTGAACAGGTCCCAAGCCCACAGCATGGACTACTTCTCGCTTTATCTGATCAAAGGCTGCTTGTTGTCCAGGCCCCCACTCAAAATGGTCTCTCTTATGAGTCACATCATGCAGAGGTTTGACAATTTGACTGAATCCAGGAATGTGTAGTCTCCAAAATCCCACTGTACCCAAGAAAGATTGAGTGTCCTTTTTTGTTTGTGGGAATTGCCATGGTGGAGACTTTGTCTATCACATCCTGTGGAATGTGACGGTGACCATCCTGCCACCACACTCCCAGAAATAGAATTTCTCTGGAAGGTCCTTTGACCTTGTCCCTCTTGATGGCAATACCTGCTTGCAACAGAATGTCAGTTATTTCATTACATTTCTTGAAGACTTCCTCGGCAGTTTGGCCCCAAACAATGATGTTATTGATGAATTGTATGTGTTCTGGAGCTCTACCTTTCTCCAGTGAATTGTGGATCACTGAGTGACAGATCATTGAACTGTGTTTCCATTCCTGAGGCAAAAGGTTGAACTGATACTGGATTCCTCTTCAGGTGAATGCAAACTGAGGCCTGCATTCCTTGGCTACGGGAATAGAGAAGAAAGCATTAGCAACGTTTATGTTAGCAGACCGTTTGGCTTCCCTCGATTCCAGCTCATACTGGAGTTCCAGCAGGTCCAGTACAGCTGCACTCATGAGCGGAGACACCTCATTGAGGGCATGGAAGTCCATTGTGAGGCACCAGTCTCCATTAGCCTTGCACACGGGCCAAATAGGACTGTTGAAAGGTGAATGAGATTTCTTGATGACTTTCTGACTTTCCAGTTGACAAATTAGCTGATGAATGGGCAACAAAGAGGCACAAATAGGCAGCTGTGATGCACAGTTTCAGTAGCAATTGGCAGTTTCAGATCCTCTATATCATGATGTTCCACAACTGCAGATTCATCTGAAAATTTAGATCTAATGGACAATTTCAATTCACCGTCCTCAATTTCTACTGATGCTATACCAAAAGCCCATTTATGACCCTTAGGATCTTTGAATCAACCTTCTCTCAAAAAGTCAATTCCCAAAATGCAAGGCGCATCAGGACCAGTTACAATAGTATGCTTCTACCACTCTTTACCAGTTAAACTTATCTCAGTCTCCAACTTAGTTAACTCTTGAGATCCATGAGTGATTCCAGAAATAGTTATAGCCTTTGTTCCTTTGCAATTTGATGGCAACAAAGTACACTGAGCACCTATGTCAACTAAAGCCCTGTATTTCCAAACATTTGAACTGCCAGGCCACCTAACGAATACATTCCAATAAATTTGGTTTTCTCCACTATCCCTTTGTGCCTCCTGGCTAGAGGAAGGGCACCCCTAATGCTGAACATGACATGTGGGGTGTACATAATGGTTCGTGGTGTTAGAGGAATTATAATTATTAGAATAATTGCAATTGCTCTGAGGAGCTGAAGAAGTGACAGCTACTTCTCTGGAATTGCTGCCTCTGTTCCTGCCACTCTGCAGTTCCCTGACTCTCTTTGAAAGAACTGAAGTAGGTTGACCATCCTACTTGTTCATGTTCTCACCAGATGGGTCATACAGGATTATCCAGAGTGATGCATGTGATTGCTGATGTCTAGGTGGAATTTGTCTCCTGGGCTGGAATTGCTTTGCAGGAGGTGGGCATCTGTTCCTGATAGGAGAAACATGCACCCATTCAGATGATGAAGGAATGGTATCCTTTGCCAGATTGGAGATGGAGGTTTTGAGTTCTTCCTTCAGTTCTCTCATGCTATCTTTAATGCCATCTTTCATCTCTGCAGTCCTATCTTCTAGCTCTGTACCCAAAGTTTTTTATGGCAGAGACTAGGGTAGAATGTGACAAGCTGTTCTCTGTCTGACTCAGCTGGTCAGTGAATTCACCAACAGTGAGCCTTCCATTATCACCCTTTGATAGAAACTTGCTAGCCAAGATGTTAGCATAGGATGGAGGAGCAAGTTTAATAAGCTGCTTTAATAGGAATGTTATCAGGCTCATGTATAGCATGATTTCCATAAAGCACTTCCTTCGCAGCAAACTCCTTCAGAAGCTTAATTCCCTGCTCAACTGTGTTCCACTTCCTAGCTACCCATGGCAAGTCATCTTGGGAGGTGTATGTCATACCCACAGCCAGCAGAAGACGTGTCCACAAGCTAACCACACCAAGAGTGGTTGCCAGGTGTTTGTCCACTCCACTCTTCTTTGCAAGTGGGCCTAGCTGCTTTGCAGACTTGCCTCCTACCTGTAGTGCATTTGCACCAATTATATGGCATTTCACCAACCAGCTTAGGATTGGCTCTCCTGATTCCCTTGAATATTCATTTCTAACTTCCCTGGCCTCCCTGAGAGGATCATTGAAGCCCTGGATGTCATCCTTCTCCTCTTCCCCTCCTTGCTGGTCTATTGGTACCTGGCCAAACAAAACTCTCCTAAGAGCATTCCTAATCTCCTGAGTGCCCTTGGGAGCTAATCCTACATTGTCCTCACATTTAGCTCTCAGTAAACCTGTCAAATCTTTAAGACTAAGTTTCCCCTCTTCCTCCTCCTGAGCACCAGAGGTACATGTCCCTAAGTCTTCCTTTGACCTGTGTTTTGACCCAATCTTATATTTCATCTTCACAGGAGCGAGTTTAATGGAAGATTTGCCTTCTAACAGATCTGAATTTTGGGGAGCTTGAGCTGATGCTACCTTAGAATTAGAATTGTCTGTCTGAGAATTCAAAATGCAGGCAGAAATAGGGTTTTGGGAGTCCTCAGTAGTTTAACCTTGACTTTTGTCAACAGCTGTGGTACTATCAACATTGTTATGAGTACATTTTCTGGGCATACAGCCAGATTTGTTATCTGAACCTATTTGAATAGAAGTGTCATTGTTTTTCTTTCTCCTGGCATGATCTATCTGTTTTTTTGAAGTTATAGCAGACACTTTCAGGCTTAGAGTAGAAATTAGGAATAAAATCATAATTAATAAGAATACAATTACACATGTCATATCTATCACCATGGTCTTTGAATAGAAGTTTTGGCAAGGGTCAGGAGCACTGCTCTTTGGCAGAATGATGCATACCAAAGTGGTTGAATAGCTCATTTGATTTCTAATATTTTCTGACTTATTAAAAGCATCAGCATTGGTAGGTATCTCAGTTGTATTAAATCCAGCAAAACAAAGAATATAGTCACTATAATCCCAAAAGATCTTTTTAAACCTTTTCCATGCCAAGTCCCATAGAAAAGTACCAATTTTGGCCACAAGCTATCTATGTAAAAATCACATTGTTGCAGAAGAATATAACAGCCAGGTCAGCTTAATTTTTAACTTCCAGGATTAATTAGCAATCAAACAAATGGAATTTAAACTTGTGCCCCACATTGTATAAGCCAATTAAAAATAATGTGGTGGTTCAGCAGTTCTCTGCCCCCCCCCCCCCCTTTGAAATAACTAAGGCTAGACTCAGTCATATGGAAGCTAAGGAATGAAGCTTTATATCTGAGCTTTGCACAATATACAAGCAGATATTTACAATATATAACAGATACTTACAGATATATAGAGTAAAAAAGTAATATAGAAACACCACATCCCTCCCAGAGATCAAATCCCTAAAAAGGGTTTCTAACTACCCTACCACCTTCCTCCCTTCCCAATCTTATCTCAGCATTGCTCTAATGCATCTGATAAGCAAAGGCAGATCGGCCAGGGGGATTAGCAGCATGAAAATAGTTAGTGAAATTATTCAGATCCAGATAGGAAGGTAGGAAGAGAGAGAGAGATATGGAGCAGCAGCACCTGAAGTGGTCTGTCTTATCTATGTTTGGGTTACAACTGTTAAACATTTTTTTTTTCTTTTTCAGTAAACCTATGAGTGAAGTAGCATCATCATTGTTTTCCTTTCTCAGCCTGCAGTCCAATTTCTAAATCAAGTCTTCCAATTAGTTCAAACCAGCACATTAATTTATCTTACAATATCCCAAATATTTATCTATTTTACAATATCCCAAATTTTAATCTATTTAACAATATCTCTAATTAAGGCCAGTATTAGCTACAAAGGAATCATACAAGTTTTTGCTTTTGTAGATCCACATAATTAAATAATTTAGGGTAACAAAACTGGTGAAGGTTTTGGAGAACAGATCTTGTGAGGAGCAGCTAAGGGGAACTAGATTTGTTTAGCCTGGAGAAGAGGAGGCTGAGGGGAGACCTCATTGCTCTCTACAGTTTCTTGAAAAAGGGAGTACAGTGAGGTGGGAGTAGGGCTCTACTAGGTGATAGAAGGAGAAGAAATGGCCTGAAATTGTGCCAGGTTTAGGTTGGAGATTAGGAACAATTTCTTTGCTGAAAGAGTGGTCAGAGATTGGCTCAGGCTGCCCAGGGAGGTGATGGAGTCCCCATCTCTGAAGGTGTTTGAGAAAAGTGTGGACATGGCATTCTGGGACATGGTTTAGTGTCCGTGGTGGTGTTGAGTTGGTGAATGGATTGGATCATCTTGGAGGTCTCTTCCAACCAAGACAGTTTTGTGATGCCTGTGATTAGTGGCAAGGTTTCTAAATATGTTCATTATAAAGCACATCACCAGCTAATGCTGTCAGCACAAGACACACCACACCATGAAATGATCTCTTTATTTTTTCCTCTAACACACAGGTTGCCAGAAAAAAAGGACTGTGCAGTGGAGATTATTGATATGGAATGATCCTGAAATACAAGACACCATCTGAGAAAAGAATTACATTACCCTGGCATGAAGGAGAATTAATTGCACCTTGAATTACTGAAGACAGGTAAGATGAAAATCTCTCTCCTTCCATTTTTGCAGTCCATGATATTATGTTTGCCAGGGTCTCCTGTTATCTTCCTTCCAAACATTATTCTTGGCTGTTCTTCTGCCCCTTTTCAAATAGTCACATACGGTTGGGTAAGGAAAAAGAAGTGTTTCACAGAGTGCTTGGAGGTCAGGGTTTTAGGACAGATTTCAAGCTGACTCGTCAATGGATTACTGGAGGCTTTATGTCAGGACAGAAGTGAATTGGGGTTTTTGAGACTCCTCTATGGCAAACTCATTTGTGGATGAGACCTCCTCTGCTGCGAGGGCAGGCTGAGGGAGCTGGGGGTGTTCAGTCTGGAGAAAAGAAGGCTACAGTGAAACCTAATAGCAGCCTGCCAGGACATGAAGGGGGCTACAAGAAGGCTGCAGAGGGATTGTTTGCAAGGGCCTGCAGGACAGGACGAGGGCAGCGGCTTCAATCTTGAGCAGAGCAGATTTAGACTGGATGTGAGGAACAAGTTCTGCAAGAGGAGGCTGGTAGAAAACTGCAACAGGTTGCTCAGGGAGGTGGTTGGGTCTCCATCCCCATTGAAGGTGAGGCTGGAGAGGGCTCTGGTCAACCTGATCTTGAGGAGGATGTCCCTGCTGACTGCAGAGGGAGTTGGACTGGATGGCCTTTGGAGACTCCTTCCAGCCCAGCCCATTCTATGATTCTTTTATGCCTGTGCAAAGCATATCCTGGATCTGGATGCCAGCTGCATCAGCAGTGGAGTAAGCATTTGGAAAATCCTTGTGTGCTTTTTTCTTCTCTCTGACTTTTGCAGCTTCATAAAGGCAGTGAATGAAGCCAAGGATGGAGGCTGTTGGGCTTTAAGCTAAAGAGAGACAGTTTGTAGAAAAGGTGAACATAGCAATAGGGGACATTAAGTTGATTATATTATCTAGGAAGTAATAATTATTAATGTCAGCAGTATTTATTAATGTAAGTAATATTAATTTAAGTATTATCAAAGTATTATTTATATTCCGACCTAGACCATTCTATGATTCTATGATTCTATATTAATAAATAATGTATCAATAATTTAATATAATATTGTAATTATGGTTTATATTAATAAATAATACTTATAAAGTAATATTTATCAATATAAGTATTATTTACTAATACTCACAAAATTCACTCTGCAGTCAAGGGCGAGAAGGAGGAAGCCGCAAGCACAGAGCCTTTTGATAGAGCATCCAAGTCTGTTTACCTGAGGTTTTGGGTTGTACTTGAGAGGAATACTGAGGGAAATTAACATACAAGAGAGAAATTGAAACACTCAAAAAGAATTTAGGCTACAGAAGGTCTTACAGAACAATGGGTCTGATTTTTTTTTTTTCCCAATTATTTGAGTTTTTGTACAGTCATGGTTGTGAAAAGTGATGGCTGATGGCTACCAGCGCTTGGATGAGCATTTCAGTTTTCCACTTTTCAGATAATGACATTGATATTTGAAATCATCGATTTTAAAAAATCAGTTCCTTTCTTTCCTGCTTTCTGAATTTTTTCTTTTTCCTACACATGAATTTGCTATTAAGTGAGAGCTGTTATGAAAGGAGGTTGCAGAGAGGTTGGTGCTGGTCTCTTCTCATGGGGCACTAGTGATAGAAGAAGAAGGAATGGCCTCAAGCTGCCACTGGGTAGGTTTAGACTGGACATGAGGGAGATTTTTTTCCCAACAAGAGTGGTCAAGGATTGAAATGTGCTGCCCAGGGAGGTGGTGGAGTCACCAACCCTGGCTGTGTTTAAAGGCGGTTTGGATGTGGTGCTTGGGGCTCTGGCTTAGGGTGTGCCTTGCAGAGTAGGGTTCTGGATTGGACTTGGTGATCCTGAGGGGCTTTTCCAGCATGAGTGTTCTGTGATTTGTGGGTTCCACAACCATAGAAGTCTTTACAAAAGCTTTGCAGGTTAAAACCAAACCAGAAAATTGACACAAAATTAGAAACAAAGATGTTATAAGAACATCAAGCTTAGATTTTTTTCTTCAATTATATTCTTTCTCCCTCATAGAAGTGCAACTTGTATCACTCAAGGAAGGCAATTATTTGTGTTCTGAAGAAGAATTTTTGTTCTTCTTCTTGGGTGTATTAGAAGGTCTATGCCTAGTAGATTCAGAGAGGCTCTCCTGCCCCTCTGCTCTGCCCTGGTGAATTTGATTTGAAGTAGTGTCCAGTTCTGGGCCCCCCAGTTCAAGAGGGACATAGAACTGCTTGAGACAGCCCAGCACAGAGCCACAAAGATGATCAAGAGAATGGAACATTTCAGTTATGAGGAGAGCCTAAGGGAGCTGGAGCTGTGCTGCTGGGAAAAGAGAAGACTGAGAGGTGACCTCATCAATGTTTATAAATTGGCAGGAGGCTGTAGCCAGGCTCTGCTGGGTGATGCCCAATGACAGCACAAGGGGCAATGGTGGAAGCTGAGACATAGGAAGTTCCATGGGAACAGGAGGAAGAATTTCTTCCCTGTGAGGGTGACAGAACCCTGGAAGAGGCTGCCCAGGGGGACTGTGGAGATATTCAAACCTGCTTGGATGCATTCGTTTACGACCTATATGACCTAGGTGCTCCTGCTGTGGCAGGGGGGTTGAACTGGATGAGCTTTGGAGGTCCCTTCCAGCCCCTGGCATTCTGTGATTCTGGATTCCGTGATTCTTTTTGCTACTTCAGCATGCCTCAGAGTAGAACAATGTTATAACATGTGGTAGCTCCATTAGAAATTACTGAGCAGTGTTGTCTCTCATCTGTTTAGGAGAGAGGTTTTATGCAAGGTTTTGTTGCTGCAGTGCAAGTGGAGAATTTTCATAGATAATGATGAGGAGCTTGAACTGAATGCCTTTGCATTGGCTAGTCTTAATTTAGGGGCAAACTGAAGAGAGATAAAACAAGCTAAATGAATTTCTAAATCTAATCAATGTAGGCTTTTGTGATTTGATATTGAGGCTTTCCTCCTCTTCCCCATAGGAGAGAAGAGTTAAAATTTGTGCTGGAGGTATTTGTTATATCATCACCACTTGTCTTGGTGAATTTCTGACTCCAATCTCTGAATTTCTTTCTCCATCCCAGGAATTTGTTAAGGCCAACCTGGATGAGGCTCTGGGCCACCTGATCTGGTGGGAAGTGACTCTGTCCAAGGCAGAAGGGTTGGAACTGGATGATCCTTGAAGTCCCTACCAACCCTGACTCTGATTCTGTACCATCTGCTGAATGTAATTTTGTTAATTTATTTCTACCTGTCTTAGAGCTTCCAGGTTGGAGGTTTTTTGTTGTTTTGGGTTTTTTTTTTTCCTATCGGAGCACATAAGGATGGGGTTTTTTGGCTGTAGTGGGTTTGCAGTGACCTGCCCCCCCCCACCTTTTAG
>VWZI01020299.1:20531-33684 GCA_013396835.1 Psilopogon haemacephalus | reverse complement strand
TCTCTAAGTTCTGACTGTTTAAACTGTTTAATTCTGTGTTTCAAGTGATTTCGTGTATTTATCCTTGCCAACCGAGCATCCAAAGAACCCGGGTGGACTATTCCGGACCCTCCCCCCCCGCCCCCCCCTCCACAATTATTAATAATAATTTAAAATTGATAATCACAACACTATGATAACAAAAATAAAGTATTTTAAGATATTCATACAGAGGATATACAATATTGACAGCATCTTTAAACTAAAAGAGAAAACTATGATAAGAACCAGCTGAACTGATAAAGCTAAGACAATACACCCAGGGTGGTGGTGGAGTCACCATCCGTAGAGGAGTTCAAAAAGCCCTGTAGACTGTACACAGTTTAGGTGGCACGGTGATGTTGGGTTGATGGTTGGATATCTTCTGTTTTCCAAATTCATTCTTCTTTTAGTACAGAGAATGACTAACCATAGAAACAATACACCGTGAAAAGCAGTGGGCTTTTCCATTATTGAATTCTTTAAATCAAACTCATTTCTGAGCAAGACTCCATTGAAAAATATCCTTATAGAGGTGTATCTGAGTTGTGTGGAGGAACAAACTCTGTGGTCTGATGCTGGAAATGACCTTGCTCTTTAGGAATCATCAGACTTGATGCCTACAAATGTGTGGAGCATTATTTCCCCAACAGAAGAAGGAATGTTCATAGCTGTGTTTTTATATCATTGCTCTTTCCGCTGTGGGAATTTTCGTTGCTATCTGCTGATACCAAGGAGCATCAGTTCATCTTACCACTCATCTCTAACTCAATGAAGCAACCAACATAAAACACACACCGAGACTTCAGGTCAGGAACCTACCTCTGGTTTCTGAAGCCTGGACAGAGAATTTCCCCCTTGAAATCACTTCATGTGAGTAAGATATTCCAATGGAAAAGTGTGATAGTGGGAAAATGCTTCTCAGGGCCATATAAACTGCTTCTTACTTTATGACTTCTGCAGGAAGTATTTGTAAGCAGGTATTTCATAGACTAGGATGCTCTGTGACATCCACCTCTGTTTCACTACTTAAAGTTACAAAGGGATAATATTGTGTTATGGTACATTTTGGATATTGCAAGAATACAAATTGTTCTATTCAAAATAGACAGATGGATGAAGGTTTTGATTCTGCTTGCAAACTTATGTTTTCAATCTTGTGATTTTTCTGATCTTAGCCAAACAATATACACTTGTGATAAAATTATTTTGATTAAATAAATAAATATATAAATAGTCATTGCCAAATAGGTAATCAAAATGAAAGGAGAAATATGAACATAAAAAATCCTGGTTAGACATTTATTTAAAAAAAATGATTAGTCTTATAAAGTACAGACTTGCAAATTCAGCAAATATTCTGTGAAACAGTGTGTAAATTATTTTATAGTCAGAGTAAATATAAGCAGTTCTCCCACCATTTAAAAAAAAAAAATCCTAAGCCAATAAACGTGCCTGGAGACACACAAAAATGAAGTTCTGAGAAGGAATTAAGTTTCAAGATAGTGTTTATGATGTTATCATTTTCCATTTTAATGTTGATGCTTTTTAAGGGTTGTAAATATCTATGTGGCTGTACTGTATGAAATATGAGCTGTCACACAGAGACAGAAAAAGCCCAGAATAACTTAAGATTTGGTGAACTAAAGTTTTATTTCATACTTAAAATATCACCACATGATCTCCCTGTGGTTTCACTGTAAACCTAAAAGTTTACAAACTTTCTGATGCTTTCATTAAAGCAAATTTACTTGTTTCCAGAAGAGCAGTTTAATCCCTGTCTATCTTCACCATCTTAAAACTGGTAATAAAGGGAGATAGGCATGTCAGTGAAAATTAGCAGTAAGGCAATGCAGAGAAGAGTGTTAGCATACTGAACAGATGCAGAAGCTAGAACACTAATGAATAATATTAATCATAAGAAGAGAAATAATAAAAAATAACCTTAAAAAAAATGAGAACCAAGAAAAAAAAAAAAGCTATTAAAAACTACTTTTGAAAATAAGTAGATATGTATTCTGTACTTTCATATGTTGACTCTACCCTTTGTACTTGGAATGAAATCTATGTATATAATTTCTGAGTATTGTATTCGGTCAGGGAAGAGGAAGATATCTTTGACGTTATTTCCTGTAGTTCCATGCTGCCATGGAATGGAGGGCTCTATGCCCGATGCTGGGAGTACAGCTGATGGTATATTGAAGTGGTTATTATGAAACATCCAATGAAAATATTTTTTAAATGCGTATTTAGTATTTTATATGTCCTTTGTAAGATATACATCTTACTTTTTTTTTCCCCCCAAGTTTTTTTTTGGTTTTTTTTTTCCTTTTTCTGGAGGGAAAAAAAAAAGAGAAAATCTCTTCTGTCAAAATTGTGGAGCCACAGAATCACAAAAGGTTAGGGGCTGGAAGGGACCTCTAAAGATCATCTAGTCCAACACCCCTGCAGAGCAGGACCACCTATACCAGATCACACAGGATCCTAACAACTTTGAAAAAACTTTGAAAGGCATATTCTAGTATCATTTTTTCTTCCAACAAAACACAACAAACGGAAACTTTTAAATTCAGAACCTAAGGCTTGCACTGAAAGAAAAAAACCAAGCCTGGTTTTAACAGTAATCTACAAGCCTTAATCAAATGAAATGTTTTCTGCCAAACTTTACAGTTTTGATAAAGAGCTGTTGCTTCTCCCATTAACTTTTCAGTGGAAACATCTAAGTAGCTCCCTGATAAAACTTTACACCAAAGTTTCCCTGATTACCAGGACTGCAATAATGAGCATTGGAATTGTATTGATGTGAAGACTGAAACATTTCTCAATGCAAAGCCATGAAATTATAAAATCCACTTATAATATGAGAAATCATACCCATCCTGTCATTTGTCTAATTTTAGGACCTTGAATTTGAAAGTTTTAGCCAGAAGGTAAATGGTTTGTCTCTGATATGCTTAAATTTTCATGTCATGATATTAAAAAAAAAAAAAAGCAGTAAATGTAGCAATTAAAAATAAAAGTGTTTTAAAAACTCCTAGTTGTAGGTAGCCATTTCCCATTCTTATTTGTCTGTTGAGAACAAGCTTACCATTTCTCAGCTAGAATTGTGAAGTACACACTACAAACCTGGCAATGTTACAATCCATCCTCATAATGTCTTCTAAAAGAAGGCACTCTGGAATTGCCACATAACCATGAAGTCTGGCTGTTTGACCATATTTAGGCATTATTACAGCTCTAGTCGAAGTGGTGCCCTTGTTATAACAGTATCAAGGTGTTAATGCAAACTGAAATGGAGCTGTATAACCAGTTACGATGACAGTAACATAGGGAGCAATCTGTCTGCTGTTTATGCCCTATGCTGTACCTACACAAACTGCTCAGCCAGAGCAGAAATTGCTCTAGTAATGATTTGTGGCATTGTAATAGCTCAGTCTGACTTTCAAACTACAGAAAAAAAGGAATGTGAGACATGTATGCACAGAACAGGAGCAGGATTTCTTAGGATGAGCACTGTTATCTCTGTCATTTGGGTGCATCAAGACACCTTTTACCTCATAAAGAAAGGGAGAAGAGAGGAGGAGTCAAGCATCTTTCCAGATGTTAGGTCCGAATGACACTGCCCAGTTGCAAGAGCTTATTCTTTACATCAGACTGACATTGTTGATGCCTGTAAAACATTAATATCAAAGAAAGGGCATAGAGACTGCTGGTTTGGCAGAGTAATGTGGTGATTTAAGGAGGAAGAAAACAGTCCTGCAAGCTTCTGTTACTGAGTGCCCATGGGCATTGCAGAAAACCAAATAGCTATTGCTAACTTCCTTTGTCTGTTCTAGGATTTTATTATTGTGATTTTAACAAGTCAATGTGACTGTAGGTCTGAAGATCATCTACTGATTAACACTACCTACAGTTTCAAAGCTCTGAGGACAGCTAGGCTGTTAACTGAGCCCATACAGTTGAAACATTTGTATTAAAAAAAAAAAAAAAATCAAACAAGAAACAAATAGAATGATGCCTTACATACTTTTAAATTATTTTCTGAGGATGATGTTTCTAGATGTTTCTTGAAGGGCTGCTGGTTGGAAAAGTTATTTACTACCATGAGTACCTTTTCTAGATACTGCATAGTATATGTCTATGCAAGTCTTTCAAGCAAAGTCTTCTGATTATAACTGCACTTTAAAATAAGTTGCAATTATCAACATGAAAAAGGCACTTACATTGTTTTCCCTATACAGGTAAAAAGCTTCAGTAGTTTTCTTGGATGTTTAGAACTTCTAATAAAGACAAAGCAACTACTTTAGCTACACACAGGTGAAAAAATACTGTTGCTAACTTGCTAGTGATTGCTGTATGGAGTGGAAGAACATCTGGCATACTTACTGTGTGGGTCTTGTTAGCATGCCTTTTCTGTGGGAATATTCATCTCAGTTAACCATTGTAAAATCTTCCCTTTGTCATTGTTACATAGAGTAGCAAATAATAATAATAATAATAATAATATTAAAGGTATTACCTTTTTTGATCACAGTCAAGTTATATTCTAGCGACTTCCAAGATATAACTGAAATTACCATGGATGAGATGTTGTCAAAGTTTGACCCTGGTTGCCAGCTAGGCCCCATACAACAACTCAGTCACTCCACCCTGGTGTGCTGGGGGAGAGAATTGAAAGGGCAAAAGTGAGAAAGTTTGTGGGTTGAGATAAAGAAAGCTTAATAGGTAAAGCAAAAATTGTGTACAAGCAAAGCAGAACAAGAAATTAATTGTCTGCTTTCCATGAGCAAGTAGGTGCTCAGCCATCTCTAAGAAAGCAGGGCTCTATCACACGTAACAGTTACTTGAGAAGACAAACATCATCACTTTTGCAACCTGGATGTTCTGTGATTCTGTGTGACTCCAAACATGCCTCCCTTCTTACTTCTTCCCCCTGCTTTTTATGGCTGAATTTGGCTGGCATATCCCTTTGATCACTTGAGGTCAGCTGTCCCATCTTTATCCTCTCCCAGCTTTTTGTGCACCCCCAGCCTACTCACTGGCGTGATAGAGTGAGAAGCAGTTAAGGCCTTGCCTTTGTGTAAATGCTGCTCAATAGAATGAAGAACTTCTCTGAATTATCAATGCTGTTTCCAGCGAAAATCCAAAACATAACCCCATAGAAACCTGTATGGGAAAAAAATATGTTTATTGTATACAAATCTGCATGTTATGCAGGATAATTCACTGTCTCCTGTAATATCCTCATGGGAAAACTCATGAAATGAGGTTGAAAAGAGTGGATGGTGAGAAGGATCATGAATTGCCTAAACGAGTCCAGAAGGTTGTGATCAGTGATGCAGAGTGCAGTTGGAGACCTGTAGCTAGTGGTGTTCCCCAGAGGTTGGTCCTGGGTCCAGTCTTGTTCAACATCATCGGCTACCTCGATGAAGAGATAGAGTATGCCCTCATCAGCTGGCTGATGATATGAAATTGAGAGGAGTGGATGACACACCAGAAGGCTGTGCAGCTGTTCTGTAAGACTTGGACAGATTGGAGAGTTGGGCAGAGGGGAAACTCATGGAGTTTAACAAGGGCAAATATAGGGTTTTGAAGCTAGGGAAAAATAACCCTCTGCACCAGCATACATTAGGAGTTGACCTGCTAGAGAGTAACTCTACAGGGAAGGATCTTGGAATCCTCTTTGGTGATAAGTTATCTGGGAGAGCAGCATGTCCTGGTGGCCAACAATGCTTCAGTTCATTGAGTATGTCTAGCAGGTCAGAGGAGATTCTCTCCTCTACTCCTCTGTATCTGTTTTGCCAGAAAAAGCTGAGAGACCTGTTCCTGTTTAATCTGGAGAAGAGAAGGCTGAGAGGGGACATTATCAATGTCTACACATATCTGAAGGGAGGCTGCCCAGAGGATGAAGCCAGTCTCTTTTCAGTGATACCCAGTCATATGACAAGTGACAATGGACATAATCTCAATCACAAGAAATTCCTTCTTGGCATGAGAAAAAAAAAAAAAGAAAGCAAAACCCAGCAAACTGTTAGGATGATGGAGCAAAGGAACAAGCTGCCCAGAGAGATTGTGAAGTCTCCTTCTCTAGAGGTCTTCAAAACCCACCTGAATGTATTCCTGCATGACCTGCCCTAAGTGCAGGAGTTGGAATTGATCTCTGAAGGTCCCTCCCAACCCCCTATGTTTATATGATAAGAAAAGCAAAAGATGATCCTTGTAGTGGGTTTGGATTTCAGGATTACGCATTTCATTTTCAGTAAACCCTGGAAGATTAATTTCTATCTTAGTTGCATCTTTGGGCCAGTCTAAAACTGGTATGAGAGCTATGATGGAAATGTAATTAAAAAAACTTAGGATATGTTAAAGTTTACCTTGGAATGAAGGTTTACCACTATCTAGAATTGAATTTTTATCTATCTATAACTGTTATCTTCTATTTACTTAAGTTAAATCTGTGAATCACATGCCAGATCCTTCATCTTCAGCAAATACATCAAACTATTAACTATTCTCCTGTTGTAGATTTACAATCTATGTGACAGGCTAGCACAGATTTGGTAATTTCTGAGCTAAGTAACAACTGACATATAATAATCTAAATTAAGATCTTGAGAAAAAAAAGAAATATCAGATTGTGTAGTTAAGACTTGAATATTTTATAAAAGCATTAACTCAGGTTTAGCAATATCTGATGGGGAGATAACTGTACTTATTTTGTTACTTAATTCTTGACTGGGAAAAAAAAAAGATTGCTTTTGACTCACCTATTTCAAAGATCAGGGATAGCATTTTATTTGGTATATTCCTATCTGAGATGACTATATAAACTATGAAGGAGAACAGTTCACTGATCCAGGACTATCTAATGAAACACTTGAGACAGAGACATTTTCAAAGAGCTAATGGAATGGATTTCAGGGAACATTTAGTATTCTCGAACAATACTAATTAACCTCTTCTTCCAAACCAAAATCATGCTGAGAAACCTGTTGAAAATAAAGAACATATAGCTAAATTATGTATAAATATTTGCATTTCATTTTCTTATACAAATAACATGTAGCCAAGTAAATCTATTGGTTGAATGAGATTGCTCAAACATTGGGTTGTTTTTTTTTTCCTCTCAAGGAAAAACTTCCACGATATTTCAGACAAAACTGAAACACTGAAACCCAAAAATAGCCCAACTCCTGTTTACTCAAAAGGGACAGTGAAACACTATATCCTTAAGAAATATAGTTCTTTAATGGATTAAACAAATTATATCACTGTCAAGAGTGTAATGATTAAGTACTCCCTAGTAATATTAAATACTGGCATGGAAATACAAACCAACATATCAACTTCTAATAATTAAAACCATAAGAAAATAATCTTGCATATTAAATGCTGGTATGCAACATTTTAAACAATTCCAGGGCTGTTTTAACAACAAACCTAGTAAGAGTAAGAGGCTTTCATTTGTCTTTTCTAAAACATAATATCAATAGTTATTTTAAATAATTCTTATGAATTAAGTTGTAAGCCATATAAATTAATGCTCTAAAGGATGAGATTTTACCTCAATTTATTGCATGCACATAACCCTGCAACCACAGAACTAGTTTATTGAAATCTTACTAAAATATTAGCTTTAAATATTTTCTTTTCTTCTTCTTTTTTTTTAATTTTCTTTTTTTTTTTTTTTTTTTTTTTTTAAAAAAGANCTATTTTTTATTTTTATCTGAGCTTTTGGTATGGAATTACTTACATTAGCATATGGTCATAGTCTATGTACATGTCACTTTTAATACTTGTACAAATACTAGACAAAAGTGGTGCTTTGGCAGTTCCCCACTCCCCCACTCCTCCCCCACCAACTTTGAAATAACCCCAGGTAGGACTTAGTCAGCTGGAAGTTAAGGAATGAAGCTTTATATTTACAGGTTTGCACAATATACAAGCAGATATTTACAATGTATAACAGATATTTACAGATATATACAGTAAAAAGGTAATATAGAAACACCACACCCCTCACAGAGATCAGAAATCCCTAAGAGGGGTAACCAATCACCCCTACCACCTTCCTGCTCTCCCCAGTCTTATCTCACCATCTGTTTTATGCAGCAGATAGGTGAAGGTAGATCAACCAGGGGGATTAACAGCAGGAAAGATGTTAGTGAAATTACTCAGATTCAGCTATGAAAGGCAGGGAGAAAGAGCCATGCAGGAACAGCCACAGCCCAAAGCGTTCTGAAGCACTCTGACTTATCTATGTTTGGGTCATGACACTTAAACAATTTCTTTTCTTTCTCAGTAAAGCTATGAGTGAAGTAGCACCATCAGTGTTTTCCTTTCTCAGTCTATAGCCTAATTTCTCATTCAAACCCTCCAGTTAGTTCAAACCAGCACAATCATCAAACAGATTAGGTAAAATACTTACACCACATCAGGTCTGAATTCCATTTGCCATTTGTGTCACTAGGAAAAGATTTTTTTGGTTCTTCAAGATTATCTCATGATTTTCTCACACCTTGGCATGATTAGCCCTTAATATTTGCCCAAGCCTTTGTCTAAAACATGAAATGACACAGCTGCTGATGAAGTGGAACTGGCAGCAACACACACTTAGAAAAACTTAGCATGTCATGCTTATTTCACGCTATGTGTTGTGTATTCCTAGTTTCCAATAAAAGAGTTTGTATCAGCTCTAAATCATATTCACATAGACTATTTAAAAAAGCATAGTAATACTTAAGCACAGTATTAATTAGCAGAACTCCTTGTGATAAAGTACACAAAAAGAAAACATTTTTTTTTTAATGTGGTTGAACTCTCCTAGTGACAGAAGAATTAAGGTGGCAGATGTCTTTATAAAAATCTATCAGTGTTCCAACAGTTTTTATAGAAGGAGACACATTTCTTTTATGTTCAAAACCAGGTATAATAATGCTGAGCAGGAAATACTCTACATTAAATAATATAAAATGTCTTTGAAAATGCAATTATGCACGTTGCATGTAGTTATGATGTACAATAGCCTTTTTAAAATCTGGGATTACTAATGTATTTATTTGTTCTGCAGGACTCAATCACTGACATATTAAATGACAGAATTTTTTTGTTTAGAAGGAAGTACTGGTTATTAAGAGGCTTCTTCTCCTCTGGTTTGTTATCCTCATCATAGATTCCTTCATTTTATTCCTCCATCCTCTTTGTACTCTCAAAATATCATAATTTTATCAGCTCTAATACAGAGGATTACATCCCTTCTTATGCTTTGCCTCCTTATCCTCTAAATGATAGTAGAAAAGTTTGATGAGTGTGATTAATACTGTGGCAATTACTATATAATTTTTACTTTGCACACTGCCACACTTTGTGTACACTTCTTTGGCCATTTTGGTGGTGGGGCAATTATGGATTACAGCACTTACACAAAACCAACTGATAAGTATCCTGTAAAATTCCATTCCTGCAAGTGTTTTGGCAATACACACAATCAAATAGAAGTCTGTAAAACTTGGGAAAAAGTCTACAAATCCTCAAACAATTTAGTGCTCTAATAATTCCCACTGCTATCCTAATTAATTCAGTGGGATCACTTAGGGTCAAAGTATGCAACATGCATGTCAGTATGCCTGGGTCTAGATGGTACACAGATTAAATAGTTTTCTAACAAGCTGCTAAAAGCTCATGACAAAACATTTTGCATTAACTCTATATAATTAATATAATGCTCTGCCTTGGCTTTAGACTGAATCATCCTTCTGAAACATGATATGTTTTATATTTTGCATTCAGAATTTCTCTGTGGAACATTTTTATCAAAGAAAAAAGAGTGACTTCAAAATAAAGTGAGAGGGAGTATATTCAAGACATATCAATGCTGTGAAGACAATGAAATCTGCATACAAAAATTGGAAAGTAACTTAATTTACAATACAAAATATATGGAATATTCAAGGCATATTCCATAATGAAAGTAAATTTCCATTTTATAAATTTCAAACAAGAAGTCTAGATCCCTACATCATTATAAGGAGAAGACATGTATGATCCAGTCTATTAAACCTGAAAAATGTAATACAATCTATGCAGCTGACACAGAAATTAATAATATTTTATTAAACTATTACAGGAACTTTTACACACTAATGATTAAGGGCTCTATGAGGAGACTGATTTGCATGAGGCAGAAGTCAGATATGACTAAAGACAAAAGTATAAAATGTATAAAATAAAACAAATGTGTGTGTGTATATATATATAACCATTGAATCCTTAATCATAGATGGTATTCCAGGATGTGACATATTGCTGAGGAAGATTTACTAAGTGTTGTATCATTTCACATAACATATCTGATCAATTTCAGAAGCTTATAGATGTTGCACTTTAACTAAGGCAGAGGGTTGCCATGTGCCATATGCAATGAATGGCTCTAAAGCTGACACATAGGAGTGATGTGTTATAACACATCGTAGGAGTGATATACTATGACCAATCCTAAACTCACCTTCACTACTTGAGCATCTCTGCTATGGAGAGAGACTGAGGCTGTTTAGTATGAAGAAGACTTGAAAGGAGATCTCATCAACATCTATAAATACCTGAAGGGTGGATGTCAAGTGGATGGGACCAAACTTTTTTTTCAGTGGTCCACAGGAAGAAGAAAAGGAGCAACAGGTGCAAACTGAAACATAGAAGGCTTCCTCTCAACATGAGGAGAAACTTTACAGTGAGGGTGATAGAGCCCTGGAACGGGCTGCCCAGAGAGGCTGTGGAGTCTCCTTCTCTGGAGACTTTCAAAACCCTCCTGGATGTGTTCCTGCGCAGACTACACTAAGTGATCCTGCCTTGGAAGCGGGGGGGGTGGACTCGATGATCTCCAGAGGTCCCTTCCAACCTCTAGTGTTCTGTGATTCTGTGATACTGATGTCCTGTCACCAAACCTAGTCTTCTGGTTTGTTTTTTGTTTTTAATATTAAGTGCACAGGTAATACTCTGAAGAAACCTCGATCTGGTACGCATAACCCTTTTCCCAAATTTCACTCCAAAGTTTCAACAATGCTGTCATGTCTTCTCTGCTTCTGTTGCTTACACCTGCACAACCACTCTGGGGGATGGCAGGGGACTGGAACAGGCTGCTCATAAATGCTGTGGTGTCTGTGTCTTTGGAAACATTTGAGACCCATATGGAAGTGTTGATATGTGACAATCTTGCTCCTGAATGGGGGTTTAGACTAGATAATATGCAGAGGTGCCTTCCATCCCTTGCTGTTCTATGTTTCTGTGATACACTGGTAGTGAAGCAGATGACAGTGCAAAATTAAAGAAACACTGTCAAATCAAATGAGATGTCAAAGACATCCAAAGCTTCTCTTATTTTGCTGTATTTGTAACACATGGTGAAATGCTATGTGAATGTATGAGTTATGTGTTGTAACATAAGTCCATGTGCACAACAACTGTTTGCCTCTTCAAAGCCTGCCTCAAACAAAACTCATCATTCTACCTGGAGAGATAGATTATGGGTAGGTATTAGAGATAGGGACAACAAAAGGAGCCTTTTGGTAGGAGTCTACTACAGACTGCCTGAGCTATTGATGAGGAGACATCACAAGCTCTCATCCTTCTAAAAGATTTTCACCATCCCAATATCTCTTGAAAAAAGTAACACAGCTAGCTGTAGGCAATCCAGCCAGGAGGCTCGTAGAGTGCCTGGATGACAACTTCTTAATAAAACAAATTAACAGTCTTACACAGGTGGATGGGTTATTTGACTTGTTGGTCACGAATGCAAGCTAAGTCATTGGGGATGTCAAAGGCAGCCTGGGCTGCAGCGATCATGCACTAGTGCAGTTCAGTGTCCTAAGAGGTGTGATGTCTATGAGAAAATAGTTATGACTCTAAATTTTTTGAAAGCAAGCTTCCAGCTCTTCAAGAAGTTAGTAAATAGGATCCCATGGGAAATGCTCCTCAGGGACAAGGGAGTGGAACAGAGCTGGCAGACCTATGAGGATGCTTTCTATAGAGCACAAGAGATCTCAATTCTCACATGTCAGAAATAGGTCAAGGGAGGCAAGAGACCACTGTGAGTGAGATGTCACCTGCTGGTCAAGCTAAAGAGCAATCTGATTCTACACAGGAAATGTAAGAAGAAACAGGCATCCTGGGAAGAGTTTAGGGATATTACCCGGTTTTGTATGGTTGAGGTTAGGAAGGTCAGGGTGCAGCTGGAACTGAAGTTGGCAAGAAATGTAAAGGAAAACAATAAAAGCTTCTACAGGTATGTTAAACAGAAAAGGAAGGTTAAAGAAAGTGTTCCCCTTGATGGGAAACATGTATCAATGGACCAGGAGAAGTCTGAGATTCCCAACAGCCTTTTTGCCTCAGTCTTCAGTGGCAACGCCTCTCCTCATGGCTCTTGTGTTGAGAGTACACAAGTTGGAGACCAGGGAGACAAAGTCATAGAATCATAGAATGGTTTAGGTTGGAAGAGACCTCAAAGATCATCCAGTTCCAGCCCCCTGTCATAGGCAGGGACACCTCCCACTAGATCAGGTCACTCAATACCTCATCCAGCCTGGCCTTGAACAACTCCAGGGAGGAAGCAGACACAACCTACCTAGGCAACCTGTTCCAGTGTCTCGCCACCCTCACTGTGAAGAACTTCCTCCTAACATCCCATTTAAATCTCCCCTCTGCCAATTTGAGCCCATTACCCCTCATCCTGTCATTACAAGACTTTGTGAATAGTCCCTCCCCAGCCTTCCTGTACACCTCCTTCAGATATTGGAAGGTTACTATAAGGTCTCCTTGAAGCCTTCTCTTCTCCAGGCTGAAAAGCGTCAACTCTTTCAGCCTGTCTTCACAGCAGAGGTGCTCCAGATCATCTTTGTGGCCCTCCTCTGCACTCTCTCCAGCAGTTCCATGTCCTTTCTGTGCTCCAGAACTGCACACAGTACTCCAGGCAGGATCTGAGGCGAGCAAAGGGGGAGAATCATCTCCCTTACCCTGCTGGCCATGATGCTCTTAATGCAGCCCAGGACACAGTTGCTGTCTGGGCTGTGTGTGCACACTGTCGGCTCACGTTGAGCTTCTCATCCACCCAGACCCCCAGGTCCTTTTCCTCAGGGCTGCTTTC
>VWZI01020299.1:1437-13939 GCA_013396835.1 Psilopogon haemacephalus | reverse complement strand
TGAGTATCCGAAAGACCTTAGAAAATTGTGAGCATCCCGAAAAGAAGCAAATTAAATGCAGTGTAAATTAATTTAAATTGATTCATAGATATACTAATTAAACATCTGGTTTATTCATATTCAGTAACTCTCTAATTTTAAAGGGGTAAAATTAATTTGGAAAAAGAACAGAAGAGGTGGAAAGAATAGAAGAACATCCAGGTAAAAGAATAACTGAATAGCCTAAACCACTTTAGCCTTTGAAGAAAAGTGACTGTGGGTTAATACATTAATCTACAAAATCCAACAAGGCATTCAGGAGACAGTCAGGAAAGGGCTGTTCAGTACTTCTTTCCATGCAAGAACTAGACATGCATTTATTAAATGTCTGAAGATTAAATGTCTCCTCAAACCAACAAACAATACAGAAGTCCTTTAAACAAGGGTATTTTAATGTGTGGAACTCATCCCTGGAATGCTTGGGGAGCAGAAAAATCTCACGGGTTCTGAAAGCAGCTGGAGAAGGTTTTGGAGCAAAAGTTTCTGAAAGAAGTGACTTTGCCTTAGAAAATCATGGAAAATCTGACACTGACAGTTTGGAGGGCACTGTGACTAAGCATTCTACAGATTGCTCTTTCCACTATAGGCTTTTATAATGAGGATGTTAGGCTTAGCAGTACTCTTCTGACCTTGTGTTCCAGTTCTTATATACTTAAAATGGAAATAACTTTTCTGTATCTCCACTATAATCTCTCTTTTAGCAATGATGACATAACAGCTTGTGGTTTCTGTTTCTCCTGTTTCATGTACCCACTCCCTGCAGCTCTCACTCATTGCCACTGTCACTGGTGAAGGAAATGGAAGAAATGTTCCTCACACATGGAACTCTGATTAGGCCAAAAGAATAATTGCCCTACAAATTCTTTCTGATATTTAATAGCACAAATCTTATGTTGCTTTGTTTTTTCTACTTCTGACTAGTAAACGCTGATCTCAATAAGAAGTTAACTCCAGTCTTATTTTCACTTAGCTGCTTTTCCACACACTTAAGCAGGGCATTTTAACTTTGCATAGATGAAAAGTATATTCTAAATCTTCATGGGAGAATGTTTTATATAATTTTCCTTTATATACAACTGTGATTGACTGAAGCCTGTGTAGCATAAATGATTCCACAATTTCATTTGGCAGTGCCATTTTTTAAATTTAGAACACCACTGTAATCTAATTTAAAGGGAAACAAGTCCCATAAACAAAAGCCAAGCCTAAACTTTTGCTGTCTTTCTACAGAGAAGGGGAAGATATTTCAAAAATTATCTTTTGCTTGCTATGCATGTTGTTTTCCATGCACACAACAGCAGTCAAAGAAACTGTCTGTCACACTGATTTTAAGCACATTAGTGATTTTCCTGAATTTCCTGTGGAAAAAAAAAAAAAAAAAAGAACAGAGCTATTGCTGTGATCAGAGGCAAAATATCTCTGAAACAAAGATTGTAACTGCCTGATTTCTTTTCAAGATGACAACTTTTTAGTTGCACCTACCAGTGATGCAATATGTCTTTCAACCTTAAAAAAAACCTGAACTGTATTTGGTGTCTTATGAGTCAGTTTAGTCCTTATAGGCATCTGGGCAAAAGATGTCTATAACATCTTCCCTTTATGGGCAGTCACCAGGTCAAACTGCTGCAAGGACAAGTAATCCATTTTTCAATTTTTCGTAAAGGAGAAGGCTCTTCTCCTTATTCTTCTGGGTGCTGCTGTATAATCTTCTAAACCTGAAGAAATTAATATTATCTTCTTCAGCAGTCTTCATTTCCCCTGCTTTCATATCATTCTTTGATATGAAAGTGTATGCATTCTCCTTCACACTCTATAGAAAGAATACCAACATCGCAGAGGTTAAAAGGGATCTGTGAAGATCATCTGGTCCAACACTGGTGCTTACACAGGCTTGACTAGATCAGGTTGCCAAGGATTGCATCCAGAAGTGTTTTGAAAGTCTCCAGAGAAGTAGGCTCTACAACATCTCTGGGAAACCTTTTCCAGTGCTCCAGCACTCTCGAAGTAAAGATGATTTTTTTAAGTTCAAGTGAAACCTCCTGTATTCTAATTTGTGCCTGTTGCCTATTATGCTATTTCTGAGCACCACTTAAAAGAGACCAGCCCATTCCTCTTGACATTATTTATTTTGATATTTACAAGCATTGATGAGATCATCTCTCATGCTGCTCTTCTCTAGGTGGAACAACCACATGCCTCAGCATCTGCTCTTAAGAAACTTGTTCCAGTCCCTTCATCATCCCTGTAGCCCTAGGGTGGGAGTAGTTCCTGCCTCTTATGAATTAGGAAGCTCAGAACTGGACACCATATGCCAGCTGTGGTCTCACTACAGTAGAGGGAGAAGAACCATATTTGACCTGATTTTCACAACTTTCTTAATGAATTTCAGGATAGCATTAGCCTTCTCAGTCACAAGAGCATATTGCTGGCTTATGGTGAGCTTGTTGTCCACTAGGACACCCAAGTCCTTTTCTGGACAACTCAATGAGACATTAAGTAGTGTTATTTACCACTTGTCCTTGGGAAGACACAATGCATGTCGAGAAAACAGAGCACAAGAAAGTGAAAACAGAATCACAGTCACAGAATCATTCAGTCCAGAAAGGACCTCTGAGATCAATCACCAAGTCCAGACATTTTGCCCTCTCACTACACCATGCCCCCGAGCACCAAATCTATAAGGCTTTTAAACACATCCAAGGATGGTGACTTAATCACCTGCCTGGGCAGCCCATTCTAGTGCATGACAACCCTTCCATGAAAAAAATGGTTCCTAATGCCCAGTGTAAACCTCACCTGGTGCAGCTTGAGGCCACTCCCTCTTGTTCTGTCATTAGTTACTTGTGAGAAGGGACCAGTGCCTACCTCTCTACAACCTGCCCTGGGGTAGCTGCACAGAGCAATAAGGCCTCCCCTAAGCCTCCCTTTGTGTAGACTGAACAGCCTCAGTCCCCTCAGCTGCTCCTCATAGGCCTTGTACTCCAGGCCCTTCGCCAGCTTAGTAGCTCTTCTCTGTACCTGCTCTGGTGTCTCGATGTCCTTCCTGTACTGTGGTGCCCAGAACTGAGCACAATACTCAAGGTGCAGCCTCACCAGCACCGAGTACAGAGAGACAATCACCTCCCGGGTCCTGCTGGCCACACGGTTCCTAACACAGACCAGGATGCCATTGGCTGTCTTGGCCACCTGGGCACACTGCTGACTCTAAGTCATCCTCCTAGGAGTCAGTTAGTACCTACCACACAGCTCTCCTGCCATTCTTCCCAAGCCTGTAGCATTGCATGGGGTTGTGGTGGCCCAGGTGCAGGACTTGGCACTTGGCCTTGTTGAAGCTCATACAGTTGATGACCTCAGCCCATTGGTCCAGGCCTCTCTGCAGAGCCTCCCTACCCTCAAGCAGATCAACAGCCACACCTAATTTCATGCCATCTGCAAACTTACAGAGGGTGCAATCGATCCCCTCAGCCAAGTCCTCGATAAAGAAATTGAACAGGACTGGTCCCAGTACGAGCCTTGAGGAACACCACTTGTGACTGGCCTGCAGGTGGGTTTAACTCCATGAACACTACTCTCTGGGCTCAGCCAGCCAGTTGGTGCCAGGCACAGAGAACTGCCTATTTGTGATATGCAGCTGGGGTGTTGTTGCTGCTCTTGACTCTCAAATACTGCTTGCAATAATTATATTATTAAGGTTAATCTACCTGTGTCAAGTAATAGAACTCGGAAACAGACTAATTCATGTTGACTAATTTCCTGATTAATTCTAAGAAAGGGGACAAATGTGTAGTAGTTTAACTACTGATTTCAAGCAGTAAGTACAGACCAAAAACGAAGAAAAGTTATCTCTAAGTAATTCAGTATATGAGTAGCCAGGATCTAATCTCCAAAACAGACTGCCTTTAGACTGGGCATAGTTTAGATTCTGAATTGTAGTCTGAGCCTTTCTTTACTTAGACCAATGATCATTCGTGATAGCTCATCACCTTCACAGTGTTAAACTTCTTGCTTAAATAAATTCTTGAAATAAACTATTATTACTGTAAGGTGTGAATGAAATAAATGGAAACTCACAGACATAACAGATTTCAGTTTTGATTTTCAGACTCTTAGTTTTACACTGTTTCCTTTGCCACTTTTCTGAGGAAAGCAGATTTTCTTTAATCTTATTGGCAAGAGTCTGAGCTCTCCAAGGATATTTTGTCAGCTGTCCAAATTTAAATTGTATCTAAGATAACTCACTAAGTTGGAAACTAGTTTTTTTTCTTAGTTTACTATAAATAGAAAAGAAAGCACATTACATTAAAATTTTCATAAGAATATTAGATACAAGTCTCACTGAGATAGCTGTGGGAAAGAAAAAAAAGGTTGCTTTGGGTTCAAAGGAGTTTGTGACAAATTTAAAGGAGAGGGGAAAAAAAATGGTGTGCTAGGGATACATCTGTTCATTTGCTATTTCAGTAAAATTTCATGATGATTTTTACTTTCATGGTGGTACACAATTTCAGATCACATGACAGAATGTAACACCTCAGTGGTCAGCAGGAGGCCCTGAATACAGTTGCCTTTCAATACATAAATTTAAAAAAAATTAGACACACACGGAAGTAAAATCTGATGCCATTCTATTATAAAATAAGTGATTTGTGGTTTTATTCAAATCAATAGACAAAGTTAGCAAAGCTCATTAGGGTGACAGAACACATACAGACACACGACACTGAGATGCTCAACAGTATTCTCAAAGAAAGCTTAGGTTATGTTTTATAATGTGCTAGACTAAGCAGGTATATCCAAAGATACTAAAATATATATATACTTTTTCTATGTTACATCAAATTTCCACTTTCTCCAGTCTACAGAAGACTGTGGCCTTTATTTCCTGTACATGTCCAAACAGTTCCAACTTTGAAACTCTTTCAATTACTAATACATACTTCCTATATACCAATAAGCAAGATATACCACAAAACCATAACTTAAACAGTTCCACAGTTACACTATTTCTTTTACAATAGATCTTGTCACTTTCTACCCTAGCACTAGCATCCCATAGCTGACTTTACAGCTTCCTTTTTTGATGTTTTAAAAATAGTATCAGAGGCAGGCTGAAAAAACAAAACCACTAATTAATACAATTATTCTCACATATTTCTGTGTCAAAATAAAATTATTTCTGAACTCAAATAAAATTGAAATACCCTTTAAGATATCTCATCCATTCAAATTTTCAGTACAACCCATCTTCACAGCTTGATGTCTATTAATGATAGCACAAGGCATCTCAAGGCTTACAGTGGCATGAAATAATGCTGGTTTAAATATACCTTCATCCATCATATATTTTTTTATCCCACCTCCATGTCTCATTTATGCCTTCTTCCTTTAAGAAACTCCAGAAGCTGTAGCTAAAAATCATCATTTTTGCTTTTTTTCCCACTCACATCCTTATCAACACTTGCAACAAAAATCTGTTTATCCTCAACTTCAAGTATTTTTATCCTCATCTTTTTATCTTCTCATAATTTGCTCCTCTATTTTAGTTCTTAATGTCCTTTTTCAAATACCTGTTGTTTCTTCTGTCACCTTTGCATAAGACATGAGGCTTCATGTCCTGCTATATGACCATAAATAGCTTATAAAGTTACTTCCAAAAATAAAAAATATATTTTATCATGTTATTTTGTACTTCCAAATAACATGTGTGCACAACACTTTTTCTAGTGCGTAGAATAGACTTTTTTTTGCCTTCAGGAAGAATCACATCTACAAACCTCGCACAGTAAAACCCTCATGGTCATAGATTTGAATGTTCTTCCATACACGATGTTAAAGTCCTTCTACTTTTAAAATACTAAGGTGGCATTTAAATACAATAGTTACTTTGTAAAAAGTCATCATCTTACCTCTTTCATTTCCACTTTAGAAATTATGTTTTCTGAGTCTGAAGAGGAAGGTTCCCTTATATTTATTCCTATTGAAGTCACTATCTTAAACAAAAACTGGAAAATCTTTCTTTCAGTCTTTAGAAATATTTATTGTCATGAATGGTGAAATACAGTGATGCAGATGTGGAGTTACAAGCTCTGTCCTTGTGAAAGGCTTCTTGTTGAAGGGGTATATAGCTTTGATATGGGCTTGGATTTCATACTTACAGGAGGAAACTTTGGATCAGCGTCTTGCTAAATTCAGTTCTTGTCCAAGATCCTGCAGAAGCAGATTGCTTCCAGAAACTGAGAACTAACTACTTGCTTTCTCCAGTCTTGAAATCATGGCTAAGTGTCTGTCTTGCCAATAACTTGTGTATCATATCAGACTCAGAAAGTAAATTAGACAAAACTCAACAGACTGTAGGTCTCGAAGGAAGTGTATTTAGCATGCTATAATCACAATCAATTGTGTGATATAAGCGTGACTTTTTCACTTAAAAAATAAAAATATAAGCTTCCAAGCCCTTGCTCCCCAGACATGGAGAGATGTTTCTATGTCTGGATAGAAGTACAGATAATGTAATATCTAAATATGAATAAATAGTATTTGGGCCCCAATATACATAAAAATACATATATAATGTATAGTATATATAATATGAAAATGTAGAACTGTCTCTTTCTGATAGAATGAGGAAGCTTCTTAATTTACAGTAAAAACTTCCATTTATCCCACTGATATTGATGATTATGTGTTCTATGATTATTTGGTTATATTATTGCATATTATGTAATGCAAACCAACAATGGTGACGGAAAGAAATAAAGACTTGTATTGAAGTTCAACTAAAAATTCTTTGTCAAAAGTAGTTAAAACAAAGGTAAACATCCTAAATATATTACAGTGCTTTACAAGCACTGATTATAGCAGAAATCTGGGCTTCTAAAATGTACAGGTTGGCTTGTCAGGGAACAAAATGGCTGAGAATAGTGGGAATACTTTAGGCTCCCAGGCATAACTTTGTTTAAAAGTTATGTCTTCTAGAGTATTTGTTTTCCAGTTTACCTCAAACCATGAAAAAAGAAGGCATTGAATTTTGGTTCCCATTTGGAATCAAAATACTTTTTTAAAAAGTCAAAAGCCTCTAACAAGAATGAGAATTTCCATCCAGATACTATAAAGATGTCACTGTCAAAGGTTTTTGGTGACAGACCAACTATTTATATTCAGCAAAATCTCTTGATGTTACCACTGATACTATTTAATATGATTTTGTTTGGCTGGCAGTCACCAGGGACTCCCAATCTTTAACTGCAATTTTTCCTCTTTTTCATGCTGCTTTAACTGCAGGTTCTCTGACCAATTTTATAGAACCTTTTATATCAATTTTTATTCCACCATTGTGTTTGCAAAAAGCCTTTTGATGTATTTTTGGATAACAGAAAAGTGTTGCTGTCTGAAAGAAAATTGCATTTCCACATGCAATTTAAAAGATTCTCTTTCTTCTAAGAGATACTCCAAAGGTAAAATACTAGAAGATTGTGGCATCCATTTGTACAAGGCTGTTGATGTTTTTTGTGGATTATTAAACACCAAACTAAAATGGAGGTACAGTTAAAATGGCAGCAGCTCTTTATACGCGTGTAAATAAGCTGGTTTGTTCACAAATAAGCTCAAAACTACCGGAAAGGACATATGAAGGGAAACATTAACACTGCTATACTATTTGAAGTATCTCATCAAAGGAATATATACTCGATCTACCATAGAGTGGTAAATTTACATCTTTTAAAACGTCTAATATCTGACTCTTTCCATGCTCCCTTAGGATAAAAGGAGACACCTCAAAAGCAGAGGATGAATAAAGAACACACATTCTCAAAAACTGATTTTGAAATGGAAGACAAAATTGTGGTAAACCACATGACTCTATAGGCAGACAAAGTGAAAAGGAAAAAAAAAAAAAAACAGGATGCTAGCCAACTTGAAGATAAAAAATACAAGACAAATAAACAAGGAAAGCTAGGGGAAGAGTATCTGAAAAACAGAATCAGAGGGAAGTGTAATAGAAGAAGATCCGTGACATGTGTCACAGATGCATACATAGAGTTCTGAGATCAAAATAAGCAGCTTGGTACTGCAAGTCAAAAAACAAGTAATGGATTCATTGTATGAATGAAGGAACTAGAGAACAATATCAGTTTAGGAGAAACATTACGAACAGAGAAGAGCAAAGATATATGAAGGAAACAAGTTTAAAATACTTTAGTCAAAGATCAATAGGGCAAAGGATTTTAGTGCGGGATGAAAAGGTGAAAAAAATTCCTGGGTTATATTTGACTGCAGAGATTTAAATACAGAATATAGAGTCCTGTAAAGTAGAAGTATCGAAATTATATATTAAAAACAAACCCCAGCTGATGATATCTTCCTCTAGTAAGCGAATAATATGCATGAACAATTATTTTCTTTCAGCACTGCAATAACAGCAACATACAACTCTCCATGCCAGACTAAATTTTATTCACCATTTAAAGTAACATTAACTTTTCTTCAGCATAAACTCATGCCTTTCTAATACATGTTTACAGAAAGAAGAGTTTCTTTGAACATCTCATTATATAAAGCTGAAATATATTTGAGTGAGTGGCTTCAGCTTGTCATAAGACCCTACTTATTTTAAGGGCTGTGGCCTGGAGTGGTAGATTCAGAGCTTTGATCACAATGGAAAACTCAAAAGTATAAACCACAGTATTTTTTGTTACAGAAAGGAGATAAAATTATTTCATGCTGCTTCTCATATATTTAAGAAGTTGCTGACAGCCATGTCTAGGCGCTGAAGAGATGCACTCTGTGTCCAAGATAATGAGATACAAAGACAGCAAATATAGAAAAATTATCTCTATAAGTCTAGTGGGGAAGAATATTAATTAGGAAATATTAACTCAGAGAGCTTATGTGACCTCCATCCTTAGAGATGCTGGGAACCTAACTCCAAGCAACTTGCTTTAAGGTGGCGTTATAGAAGGTCATACCAGTGGTTCTTGCCAGCTAAACCTACTCTGTGGCTACACAACATTAATTCCATATTGTAAAAAAACCCACATATAATACTAATTTCTCAAAGAAAACCACTCTTGAAGAGAAAAAGAGTATGAGGATGACAAATGTATACTTGAACCAGTTTTAAATGAAAGGAGAATAATATTGGCAGTAATAAAGAATTTTGAGGAAGCTCTAAAACCAGACTAAAACAAACAAACAACGCAAAAAGTATTTGCATGTTATCCAAAGATGTACACAAATGTTAGGGCTATATATGTGCTGTAGGGTATTAGAGATATATTAGTATCATCCACAAACAGAGGGCAAGTAGAAATTCTCTGTCTCTTTTTCTGCTTTATAAGATTTCAAGAATGGCAAGATATAAATTATGCAAGTCTCATCTCAGACCAGGATTTCAAGGCCTAGGGATAAAGTCTTTCCTTATAACAATCAGTGAAAAATCACTCTGAAAAGAATATAGCATTTACAGCTATTTCCTTTAGCTAGGATGGCATCCTGTGTGCTTTGAAATAAGAATAACTATACAAAGGAATCTCAATGCCAATAGGGTCATCTCAGTACAAATACTAGCAAGAAAACACACGCTTCTTCAGAGTCCCTTACCACAGTAGCTGAAGAGGGTCTTCTCAACTCAGTGGTGATTTTAAAGGCACTTGTGCCATAACCACTCATTTAAAACCCTTTATTACAAACAGTTACCCCCTGACAAATAGGAATAAATGGAATTCTGCTGTAGAGCTTTTTAACACAGTTTTTGAAGGCTTTACTGATCCTTTCCTGTTCCCACACACCTCAGATTTCTGTTCACAGATACTTTACTGAGAGAGTTGTGTACACAGGCCAAGAAACATCAAACTGCTTTGTGTGGAGAGGAAGGAAAACACCATTTAGATGTGCAGCTGAACAAGGGACATACAATGACTTTGGCTGCCACACTGACGGCATGTATGGCAGGGGGTTGGAACTGGATGATCTTTGAGGTCTCTTCCAAACTAAACCATTCTATGATTCTATGTAAAAACTTCTCACAAGTTCAGGGAGGGCATGATCAGTTACTCTGCATTGGAGAGGTTTATTTTCATTGACTTCTGCTTTTGGGTATTCTAGAGACCAAGTCAAACCTTTTTGGTAGAGCAATACTAGCACAAGACTTTACTGGAAGAGGAGATTCTGCCTCTCCAGAGTGCTTGGTTTCCCTATAAACCTGATTCCAAAACAACTTACGAGAGACACAGTCTTATCAAACTGCACAACACATCTGCTAATTTTAGCTGTTAATTTTAAGGATTACTTTTCTAAACATCATTTGTTGATTATTGTTGGCAGTGGAGTTGGAACTAGATGATCCTGGAGACCTCTTCCAACCATGACAATTCTATGATTCTGTGAAACACAAGACTCACACTTTAGTTTCCTAGAACATGTTCATTTATAAAAGGCTTTCTTGTTATGCAAGTATGGAACATAACTAAAAAGTGTGTGACCCTCTGCTTTTCCGTCTGAAATCCCAATCTGCCATTTTAGTTCACAACACACAGACAAGTGTGAATGTCATAAATCAGGAATTTTGGACCTGTTAGAGGAGGATTTTCTGCTGGACTCCTCAACTGGAACAAGATTTTGTGTTATAAAAAATGATAGTATATTTCAATAGAAAATGTTATACTAACACCAAAACATTGACATTACTTTACCTGATTGTACTTCCCATGACTGTGCAAATAACTCTGTATTTGAAAGACTACATCGCATTACACAGGACATGTGTACTTTAGCAACATCTACATACAGATAAGGTACAGATTCTAATATGTAAACTCATATTTATGAACTTTCACATACTGATAAAATTTTGTGTACACATGTACATGTGCATGCACTCATGCATCTATTTCCTTAGATTTACAGTTCGTTCTTTTTTAGTTTTATTTCCCATATGCAATAGAAATTATATTAATCTGTTATTTCAGAGGTTGTCTTTAATTTATTCCACTAGTTCTGTCAATGTTTTGGGAGGGAAATTAATGTTTCAGTAGAATGCAATGCTTTTGGCTCTTTACACACCAATATCTGTCTTACATATAATTTTTCACAAGTTTCAAAAGAAAGACAGTAATGAAATGCAAAGGGAAACATATTTAATATAGATTTAAGGCACCTGTTTACAAGATCCTCACACTACTGCTGACTATTTTTACAAAATAACTCTCTTTTGCAGTCTTTGCTCAGTTTATTTTTTCTTTTCCTGGGAAAAAAAAAAAGAGTAAGCTTATTAAACAGGCCTAAACAAATCAATGTAAAGTACTTTTACATTGTGGCTGTGGACTGCCTTTCCTAATGACAGAATTACTGAAAGTTTTCATAGTGATGATACTTAAACCGGTTTTGTTTTGCTAACATTTGCTCTGAAAGGACAATGATACTCATGATACATAAACAGGATTTGTGTGGAGGGGGGGTAATTCTGACACAATTTGAAGTGGAAGACTGGGTAGATCTTCAAGGAAAGACATGTCTTAGCTTAAGAGTGTAGTAATACTTTTAATAGTCTTTGAATCCCTTTTACACATTTCTCTCTAGGTAAGAATTTTCCTGATTGAGAAATAGTTCCAAGAAAATTGATTTAACACTTCTAATTCTAATTTCTGATAAAATGATGAAGGGCATGGCATGTAAGACAACCTTATTCATAACTAAATATAAATCAAAAGGCATTTTTTCTAGGCTAGATATGTACTTATCTTTCTACAGCAATATTAGAAAACATACAGAAAATATTTTGCATAGCACCACAATACTTCTAGGAAATGGAAATATTTCTCCAGTACTGTGAATTTTCACAGCTATCCCACTGATGCAAATAGTTCTTGATTTTCTAACTTTTATGTACATATGCCAGCTGATTTTTTTAAAAGTTTATTTATTTATAAATGGGAGCAAAATTCTACAGGTTATTTTAAAATATTTACATTTAATCTGAAATAGCTCTTGTAAGTGTATCTATATCCTAAGACAAGCTGCATGTAAATGTGACACTCAGAAGAGATTATTTTAGAAAAGGGCCTGCCATACTGAGTACACCTTGCTTTTGCAGTTACAACAACGTTTTTTTCTTTTGAATGCTACAAATCTCGAGAGATATTCTACTATAAACTTCATAATTTGCCCCAAAGAAGAGAATTTTTAGAAGAAGGTCGGACACACAGTTAGTGAAAACTTTTGCTGCTTTCTAAATTTCAGGATGCTGAGGACAGATTCTCAATTTGGTTTTTATTCAATGCCAAACAATTGCATGTTAAAGGTCAACTGAAAATTTACTGTTAATTTCAATAGTATAATGTGTGTTGAATGTTCCTGAATGATACCAGGGAAAACCTTGTATCAAGCAAACTACAAGGTGTTTCCTGACATTTGTAATTAATATATTTAAATATATACAAAAAGATGTGACACAGATACACACTTTTTT
>VWZI01020298.1:253306-284162 GCA_013396835.1 Psilopogon haemacephalus | reverse complement strand
GTTAAAAAACATTTTTTTTTTTCTTTTTTTTTTTTTTTTTTTTTCTCTCAGTAAAACTTTTGGTGAAGTGACACACTGTGTTTACCTCTCTCAGCCAATAGTCTAATTTCTAACTCAAATTGTCCAATCAGCTCAAACCAACGCAGCATGGCGGACCAGGAGCAACGGACAAAATGAAAGCTGATAGCATCTCCCTGCTATTTAAAATAGTGTTCCAAAAATACCCTCCCTGTTCCTCAGACCTGGATAGCACAAAGGGCAGAAGAGGACGTAGCCTTCCACAGTCTGGTTCCGTTTCTTTCCCTGTGTTGTAGCCTGGTCAAGGCCTGACTGTCCATACCACATGCCTAAACGTTTCTGGTGTTAGCAAAAGAAAGAAAACAAAAAAATAGGAAAAAAAGGGAAAAGGGCATCCTCTATCAGCAGGCAAAATGCCTGCCTGTGAGATTTCCAGCAGCAAAAGGCTACATTCAAATTTCTGACTTTTTTTTTTTTGTGAAGTGCCTGCTTTCTCAGCCCAGAGTTTTGAGGAACATTAAGAGCTGCCATGGGGATATTACCTCAGTGCGCTTCAGGAGGCAGGACCTTTGTTTCTCTGCTTTCCCTTCCTTTTTCCTGTGGGGTGTCCTTCTCAGCCACAGAAGGTCTTCTGTGGTGGATCATCATAGAATCATGGAATGGTTTAGGTTGGAAGGGACCTCAAAGATCATCCAGTTCCTACCCTCCACCATAGGCAGGGACATCTCCCACTAGAACAGGTCACTCAAGACCTCATCCAGCCTGGCCTTGAATGCCTCCAGGGAGGGAGCAGCCACAACCTCCCTGGGCAACCTGTTCCAGTGTCTCACCACCCTCACTGTGAAGAACTTCTTCCTAACATCCCATTTAAATCTCCCCTCTGCCAGCATGAACCCATTTCCCCTTGTCCTGTCATTACAAGACTTTATGAATAGTCCCTCCCCAGCCTTCCTGTAGGCTCCCTTCAGATACTGGAAGGTTGCTATAAGGTCTCCTCAAAGCCTTCTCTTCTCCAGGCTGAAAAGCCTCAACTCTTTCAGCCTGTCCTCATAGCAGAGCTGCTCCTGCCCTTTGAGCACCTTCATGTCCCTCCTCTGGACTCTCTCCAGCAGTTCCATGTCCTTCTTGTGCTGGGGGCTCCAGAACTGCACACAGTACTCCAGGTGGGGTCTGACCAGAGCAGAGTAAAGGGGCAGAATCACCTCCCTTGCCCTGCTGGCCACGCTGCTCTTGATGCACCCCATGCACAGTTGACCAATGACTTTCACACCAATTCCTTTCTCCAGGACAGATTTTAGTGCTTCCTTGCAGTTTTGGTCTTCACCAGTGCAATAGCTCATGTGGTTGGCAGCATGAAATGCATTAGCTACAGGTTCCATCATGTTTAACACAGACACAAAAACGTCAGCACCAGAGTTATGACACTTCCCATGTAAATCTGATTTTCTGACTAACCACATGCATGGTTTTAGTTTACTTACAGGCTAGCAGCAGCAGCCACCAGTCTGGTAGCAAGCTGTTGACATTTTCCCCCAGAGAAGAAAAAAAAAAGCAACACAGAGATGATGCAGAGGGCCAGGGTTGGGAAAGCTAACTTGACATAAAGGCTGTTCAAAACAACATAAACCAAAGAGTGTGCACCTAAAAGGTTTCAGTGTTTACAATGATTATTCAGTGCAATGATTCCTGCAATTAAACTGACAGTATCAGCCAGACCATTCCTATGGTTCGCTGGACTAATGACGATAAAAACACAGGCTGGCAGATACCAGAGATCTGGCTTAGAATTTAGGCCTTGGACTAAATTCCAGGACTAAAGTACAGCTCTGAAAGCAAGATTTTTTTTTTTTCCAGTAACTGGTTTATTCTGTCTACTGGGACACTATAAAAGGCATTGCAATTACCAGCAAACCAGATGGACTTCTCAGAAAACAGTGGNATATGGGAGGATTTAGGCAGTCACAGAGTGTGTTTCAGTGGTGCAAATAATACCAGAATTGCCTTCTTCTGGACAAAGCAATATTAAGCAATCTGGCCCCAAAAGTCATCAGAAAGTATATGGGAGGATTTAGGCAGTCTCAGAGTGTGTTTCAGTGGTGCAAATAATACCAGAATTGCCTTCTTCTGGACAAAAGACAACTTTATCCCGGGCATGGATCCACTGTCACCAGTATTTGGAGTGCAGAAAAATCCTCTGCTGGTCCTCCATTATGTGCTCCAGCCACCTTTCTTCTTTCTCTCCCACGTAAAATGTCCTGTAGATCTAATGGTAGAATTTGGCTTTCCAAGCTAGAAAGCTCCAACTATAGCCAAAGTAATATCTTAAAATAGAAAGAAAAACGAGAAACCAGAAATGTTGTTTTCCTCTTTCAAAAGTTTCAGCAGGAAACTGTCAGTGAGAAACCACTCAAATGGCTTTTTCCCAATTACTTCTCCTGATCTGGTCATTGCCTGAAATGCTGGAAAGATCTCTCATCCTAAGGTCCAAAGAGGCCTCGATTTCATGCCTGTGGCTCTGCTATCACAGGAAATCACCTTAAGGTAATCGAGCTTAGGGTTTGATTTTTTTTTTTTTTTTTTTTTTTTTTTTTAATCTTTTTTNTTTTTTTTTTTTTTTTTTTTTTGTATGAATCAGTTTTAGGACTCCAAATCCCTGGGTTTTTGTTCTGATGAAAACAGCCTGAAGATCTAAATTTAACAGTGGATTTCACAATGCTCATTTTTGACTGTAAGTAAAATCACCCTTGAAAAATAGCTTATAACAGAAGGAGATATATTCTCTGGATGCTGGGAGAGCAAAGGAGAAAAGCAAACAGGACACATTTAACCTCATCCACGATTTAGATTTGTTTCTGATGGAAGCTTTCTACTCCGTGCTTGTGATCTTTGGATGAATGCTGTGAATTAAAATAATGCCAGTTACAGAAGAGATTAATAATTCCCGACCTCATTTCAGAGCAAGATACAGCACATATCTGTGGTGTTCAGGTCAAGGGAAACAAAGCCTAAAGATCAAATCTGTGATGTGAATGTTTGGGTTTGGATTTTTTTCCGCCCCCCTCCACATAAGGAAAGCAGAAAGAATGTTTTTTTCCAAGATGAAAAGAGACTCTTCTTTCATGCACATTGTGATGAACTTTCCCTTGCAGACAAGTAATCGCTATCACTTACTCCACAGTCACATTAATGCACTTTAACAATGTAAAGAGATCATAGTGTGGATGTAAATTGAATTTATGGATGAAGAACTGCATAAATCACCTGTGCATTATGAGGGGATATATTGCAAATGACACTGGGGCCTCTACAGTGAAGATCTACTCTCAAACGGCATCTTCTGTTCAGCACTTTGTATTTGAAACAAGGTCTGCCCTCAGGGTGGATAACACTGAAGGACCTGGAGAGAGTCCAGAGGAGGGCCATGAAGATGATCAGAGGGCTGGAGCACCTCTGCTAAGAGGACAGGCTGAGGAAGTTGGGGCTTTTCAGCCTGGAGAAGAGAAGGCTTTGAGGAGACCTTATAGCAACCTTCCAGTATCTGAAGGGGGCCTACAGGAAGGCTGGGGAAGGACTGTTCACAAGGTCTTGTAATGACAGAACGAGGGGGAATGGGTTCAAACTGGTGGAGGTGAGATTTAGGCAGGATGTTAGGAGGAAGTTCTTCACAGTGAGGGTGGTGAGACACTGGAACAGGTTGCCCAGGGAGGTTGTGGCTGCTCGCTCCCTGGATGTGTTCAAGGCCAGGTTGGATGAGGTCTTGAGCGACCTGATCTAGTGGGAGGTGTCCCTGCCTATGGCACAGGGGGGTTGGAACTGGATGATCTTTGAGGTCTCTTCCAACCTAAACCATTCTATGATTCCATGATTCTATGATCTGTACCTTGCTCCTCTGTGTGCCTTGTCAGCAGTTCACCAGGTTCCAGCCATGCAACTCTTGGAAGAGAGGAAGATGTGCATGTGTCCTCGGAAAGATGATTGTTAGCTGGGAACATCCTGAATGCCACTGGCATTTGTCAGTTCAACACTTAGGGAAAAGTCATTGCAGTTAGAAACTGAACACAGCAGAGACCAGCTGCTGGAAGAGATTACATACAAGCTTTTATAATACAGTATTCCATGTCACAGTCCCACCAGAAATAGGAGGCATGCACACATTATAGATCAGGGCTTGCTTTTGGCCAGGTCGTGCTGATCCAGTGAGTAACAGAGGTGTCCCCTCTTCCTGTACGGGTGCACATCTGCATGGACACTGCTAGGCAACCAGTTGGGAAATGGATGCCAAGGTCACAAGTGTGACCCAGACTGTCTTCCTGGGCCAAGTCATAGGACTTCCCTGTCCTGGGTTCCTTGGTGTAGTGGTTTAAGCAGTTACCTGCCCCCCTACCTTTTGATATAAACCCCGTCTAGGACTCAGAACACTGGAAATGGAAAAATGAAGCTTTATATTTACAGCAATGCACAATATACAAGCAAATATTTACCAGGTATAACAGATATTTACAGATATATACAATGAAAAGGTAATACAGAAACACCACAGCCCTCCCAGACACCAAAATCCCCAAGAGGGGTAACCAACCACCCCTACCACCCCTCCCCTCTTCCCCAATCTTTTCTCACCACCTGTTGACACTGAAGATAAGCTGAGGTAGATGGGCCAGGGGAATTAGTAGCAGGAAAGTAGTTAGTAGAATTACTGAGAATTAGCTACCAAGGCAGAGACAAAGGAGACCATGCAAGAGAAGCAGCCACAGCCACAGCAGTCAGAAACCATCTGGTATCTAATGTTTTGAGTACAATACTTAAAAACAATTTTTTTTTCTTTCTCAGTAAATTTCTGGTGAGGTGACATACTGTGTTTTCCTCTCTCAGCCAATAGTCTAATTTCTCACTCAAATTCTCCAATTAGCTCAAACCAGCACACTTGGGATGTATGCCAGGTTGGTTATGCCACTTGAACATGTAGGGAGGCTGGAGGTATCCTCCTCCTGCATCTTCTTGGAGGTGGTTGTCCCACTGTAGTGAGGGGTGACATCTGTGGTCTAGCACCTCTGTAAGCACCCTTTCTCCTGAAAAAGCTCCTCCCACGTTCCCTAGGAGAGCTACTGGTGGAAGGGTTGGCACTGTAACACCTGGTGGTGATGTGGCAGACAGCTGGGTGTGGCCAGATGAACCACACTCACAGAAGAAGAATGTGGCATGCCTCCTTGGGCTGCAAGGCAGCCTGTGTGCAGGCTCAGTGCTGTGCTGGCTGCATGGCCAGTGCTTTGCTTTGCCTGCCACATGATGGATGAGCAGGTGGGGTGGCATGCCACTGCTTGTCATCTATCTATGAGGCCCATTTGCAGAAGAAGTGAGCTGGTGTCAAGCATGAAGTGTGCTCAGATAACTAAGTGGAAGGACCATGAGGCTCTACGTGGGCTATGAGCTCTGCTCCCTGACTGCAGTGAGATCCCTGGGAGAGGCAGGGCTTGACAAGCTTCAGTAGGAGGAGCTGAAGTGGGCCAGATGCTTGCCCCTCAGTTCCACCAGCAGTTGCACCCCCCTGTTGCTGTGCTACATCCTGCCCCCTTACATCCCACATCTGATCCTGGTCCTTAAGACATAAACACTAATTTAAAAAAAAACAAACTTTTTTGACCTCAACTATGCCAGTCCCTTGGATCTTTGGTTCAGAGCAGCCACTGTTTGAATCAGCAGACTGTAGCTTCTCTTGGCTGCCTTGTGGCTTCCTTGACTTGAGTGACAACCTCCTAATCCTGCCTGAGCTCAAACCTGGCCCTACTCTTTCAGCTTGACTCTGCCTTGTCCTATTTGTGCATATCTAAGAGGAAAATGCCTTTCTCTGTTGGGTCGTCACTCTTTCCTTGGAGAACAAATTCTTCCTACTCTGATGGACTTGGTGTCTGCCTTGGAGAACCTATGGGTTCAGATCTAAGCTCCACACACCAACAGCTCCAGGCTGCCATGGACTGCCTCTTTAGGATCTAGGGGCCTGAAGACACTTGAGTGCACAGTGGTTATTTGGGGTATTTCTCAGCTCATGCTGCCTGCTCTGGGTGCTGAAGCTACAGTTTCATTTCCCTAAACATCCTGAGGTGAGGCTGTCAAAGAAAATTTTAAAACATGATACCCCATAAGAGACCTCTCATGGCACAAGGAGTGGTTTTGCTACCAAAGGCCAGCTCATCATCAGCTGGAGTTAATCAGTTCAGCATCAGTTTAGCATCAGTGAAGCTTTGCTGATTTGCACACAGAGAGGATTTGGCCTCAGTGCCAGGTCTGTTATTTGACAGCAGATAACGAATGCAGCATGTCACGCTTGCTTCTCCTACCCATCTCTGGAGCTGCAAAGTTACTGACCTGAAGACGTTTTCCCACTATTACAGTTTCAGTAAGGACACAAGTCCTTTTTTAAGATGCTGAACACTTCTCTGTGTGGGAACACCTCTGCTGCAGCAAGAGGAGGTGTGATCTTGACTTATGGGATAGAGATTCCTTGTGGCAGCTGACTCATACGCTGTACATTTACGCTCATTTTCACATATTCCTCCTGATCCTGTTTTAGGCTGCGTTTCCATTACTCCTCCACCCTGGGGGAGGAATCCTCAGCCAACACAGCTCTAACCCGGAAACCACAGAGGATGAAAAGACCTTTCATAGCAGTAATGATGCTGTGTTCCTCTTCTCTGCAGCTGCATTTTGAAAACAAAAGATCAGGAGGCAAAGTCACCACCCACAAGCAGAACTTGCAGCTCCGTAGCCATCGGGGACTGGTGCAAATGGGCCTAATGCAGATGCCAGAGAACATACTTCCTATTGACACCAGGGAACAACAAGAACTGAAACCATAACCTAATCTACTGCGAGAACAATGTCTACTTTTGCATGTTTAGCAAGGGTAGGCTCAGGCCATGAGCTGAGAATTAGCTTAGCCCACACCTTTGTTTGCTATCAGCTGCTTGGGACAGTCTATCATAAAGACGATGGAATGTTTGAAAAATAAGATGGTGAATGCACTTCCACTTCTTCCACCTAGTAGATGCCCATGCCTATTTGCATATTCCAGCTCCAGTGTCCAGATAAAACAGATAGGAAGACGTGTGGAAGCACATCTATTAGCTTGATGAGTGTGTTGTTTAACACAAAGTGTAGGACAGGTTGAAAGCCTCGCTCTGATGACCTCATTTTACTCCAGTGCATTGCTAGGCCAGGTTTAGCTGTGTGCTTCTGGACTGAAGTGCTCCTTGGGTCTTGCTTTTCCAGCCTGGATAGCACTTTTGAACTGGAAAAAGGCAGGTGATTGACATCAGACAGAAGGCCTGGTTTCATCAAGGCTTTGGCATGCCACTTGCTGGAAAATCTATTCCGATAAGTGCCACCCAGTGCTATTAAATGTGGCACTGAAAAGTAAACTAAGTCCCTGCCAAGGAACTGCCACTCTTGACTTGTTTGCTTGCTTGCTTGCTTGCTTTCATACAGACAAGCCTGACATTAGTCACTGATGCAAAAAGGTCAGTGGGACTAGGAAGGGTCTGGCTGCATCTGGCTTTAACTTCTGAAAGGCACAGCAGCAGAAGTGTAATCCTGTAAGACCAGCATTTAAAAATCTAGCTCTGCCTTCTCCTGGACAGGCTCAAGAGCATGAATTGGAGGTAAACTATGGCTTAAGGCCAGATGTATTTTCACATGCATTTAATGTGTCAGTACCCACATAAGGGGTAGAGTGTAGGGTGGTCGAGAGCCAAGCTCAGTGCCCATGTGAGACACTGAAATGTCTATGGGAAGTCTGTCTAAGCTTCCCCAGAGGCTGTGTTTCAAACCTTCTACTAATAGTTTTCTTATTCCCCTCATAAGAGTTCACTCTCACGGCTGCCCAGGGCTTGATAATCTTCTTCAGATCACTGTGTTCTGCTTGGATTTCTGTCACCATCTCTTTGTGACCTGTCCTCTGCTGGGCAGAAACCTTCAGGGTCACACGAGGTGCTTGTGTTGAGCTGGAAACACGAGAATGGGTTATTTCTTCTGAATCAAGTGGGCCCTTGAAATTAGGACCTCGTTTCAAATAGCATTTGGCAGAGCAGAACGCGTTTGTCTTCTCTAACATGCGAGGTAGGGAAGAGCTATTTTCTCCCCGGCATGGAAAGGAAACAGGAGAACGGAGATACCAACACCCACGGCTGTGGCGGTATGTAAGCACTCACTGGGATCTGCACATTGTGGCCAAGAGGTTTGTTGATAGTCACATGCAGTCTGGGACAGCAGGTGCCTAAACCCAGTGTTTCCAGAGTCCTGAGGTGGAGCCCTGATCACAGGGTCAGATTTCTCCAAAGCTCCTTGCAGGACCAGTCCTAGGAAAGGGTTGATGCTGGGGGTGTCAGTTCCTCTGTTTATTTCCACGATGCCCCATTCCCCTAGACACTTTTCCACCCCGTGCGGTGTAGGCACTTCAGCAGAGGTTGCTTCCAGCACTCAACTCCACTCGTTCCTCGTGGGTGCCGTGGAGGAACCACCTGTTACTCTAAATCTGGCAGTGTTTCTTCATCTCCCCTGCACCCCCATTTCAACTTCTGTAACTACATCTGTCTGACCTGTTCTTTCTTGCTATGTAGAAACTTGGGCAGTCACATGGGGACATGTGGGCTACTAGTACTCCCTTGACCCTGTAAATGTAGAAGGGTCAGTTTATTTCTAGAAAGTATGGCTTGCATATGGTTTTTCTTTCATTATTTTAGATGTCAGTTAGAAGGGATCTGCTTGCTGCCTTCAGCAACAACAAGTAAATGCCCAACCTGTTTAGAAGAACTTAACACTGGAGACCTGGGGAAAATCTTTGGATGCGAGATGCATGCTGAACTGTGTGTGACCCTCTGAAGAGAAACATTAGCTTAAAGTATTAGTAAATGTTTTTTGGTTTTTTTTGGTGAAGATAAAAGAATATTAGAGAAAATATACAGGGCTTGAAGTCAAAGGTCCCTGTGCAGTCCATTTCCCATTGAAATCAAACAGCCAAAATGAAGAGGTCAGCAGAAGTTTGCTTGAATTTGAATTGAGGAAAACAAGGGAAGCTCTTTGCTCGCTCCAGGCAGTGCTGTTATCAGCAGGATCTCATTACAACAGATCTAGGCCAGGATTTTCAGAAGGAGCTAATTGATTTCCTTGCCTCCCTTGAAGCACACTGAGCAAAGCCTCTTTTGTCAAGGTGTGGGAAACACTGAAGCACCAAGGAGCCCCACACTGGACCTGGGAGAGTTAACTACTGCCCCGAGGTTGCTTTGACGCATTTGACCCATCTAGTGTCAGAACAAACTCAGGAGATGAATTAGAGGGTTTTGCCTTGGACAAGCACAGCTCAAGTGTACGCTGTTGAATCCTGCAGGCTGCCAGCCTGGGGCATCTCCATGCTATGTCTCCTTTTTATGCCAAGACAGGCATGGAAAGGCCAAAGAATGCAGATGCCCCAATGGTAGCTTTAAGATTTCAGGATGAATTGATCTTACTAAGACAGGTGGTGAGTGCAGGGACCTGAGGAGCTGTGTTTGGGAGACAAGGCTGAAGGACTCCTGCAGTACAAATGCTACTTGGTAATCAGATAGTTGAGTACGGCCAGTTCCTGGGATTGGCTTGAAGTTAACAGAGTGATGGCAGGTGCCCAAACATCCTTGCAATCTCACAGTTCTAGGCAGTTTTCGTGGCAGAACAGACAAAATAAAATGTTTTCTTTTAAAAACAACACATCTCACAGGTCTCTGTCCTTGCCACTGGGTATACGAAATTCAAACTGAAACAAAACCCCACCCTAATTAACAAAAGGGAATGGATTCATAGAAATAATGTGAAAGGAGAACCTCGAGAGTAGCAAGAATGTGTGAGACTGAAATAAAAGAGATGCTGAGGGAAGGTTGTAAGAAGGTGTCTCAGAAAGGCTGGTGCAAATACATTGGAAGAGCTGAAAATCTACTTTTTCCAAGAGGACAAGCAGCCACCTGGTCCTACACACCTGGTATGTAGAAACACATGTGATGGAATGCCACATTTTAGCTTAATCTGAAATCGCAGAGGTGAGAATTAAAGGAGTGAATGGAGTGCTCTGCAAATCATTACTCTGAATTTGAAAAAAAAAGTTTCAGATGACCTCAAAGGGCTGATTTTTATATCTTTTGGCTTGAGAGATTATCTCCAAGAAGAAGAGCACAAGAAAAGGATTACAAGAGTGGAAGAAAAGGCCTTGAGTGACCTGTTCTAGTGGGAGGTGTCCCTGCCTATGGCAGGGGGTTGGAACTGGATGATCTTCGAGGTCCCTTCCAACCTAAACCATTCTATGATTCTGTGATTCTCTGATTACCAGTGCATGGGCACAATCCACCTGCAAACGCTGCAAGCATCCTTGTCACAAGGGCTCTTATCCTAGTGGGTCTGTAACTCTGTATTAAACCTATCCTTGACTTCTGTTGAAAGCAGTGAAAAAGAACATTGTTGTGCTTATCCAGTTGATTACCAGTTCATCTGAGACCACCACTATGTTTATTTAAGAGCACTGTTTCTATACGTGTGGCTACTTCTCAAATAGCAAGTGGGATTGCACAAAAAACCCATTTTTTTTTTCCCCCAGGCTGTAGTGAGTCAATTCACAATGCCTTTGCCTTGGGGTTGGTATAGAATCATAGAATCATAGAATGGTCCAGGTTGGAAGAGATCTCAAAGATCATCCAGTTGCAACCCCCTGCCATAGGCAGGGACACCTCCCACTAGATCAGGCCACTCAAGGCATCATCCAGCCTGACCTTGAACACCTCCAGGGAGGGAGCAGCCACAACCTCCCTGGGCAACCTGTTCCAGTGCCTCACCACCCTCACTGTGAAGAACTTCCTCCTAACATCCTGTTCAAATCTTCCCTCCACCAATTTGAACCCATTCCCCCTTGTCCTGTCATTACAAGACCTTGTGAATAGTCCCTCCCCAGCCTTTCTGTAGGGCCCCTTCAGATACTGGTATAATCTTTATTGTAATGATGTGGCACTGGAGACAGAAAAGAATTAACATTTTGCCCATAATCACTCAGCAAGTCGCATCCTTTCTCCTTTGACTGATGACACACAGCTCTGCTGTGTATCAGCACACTGACAAACTAACTCTCATGTCTATGGCTAGTGATAACCAAGAGCAAAGTATGAAGGACAGCAAGTAATGATGAACAGAAAATCCTCTCTCTGAAGAAGGGACTTGCTTCCTCGTGGGTGCACACACAGTTTGTCTCTCTCAGTGTTCCCTGTCAAATGCACTTGTGTAGGTGCCAGGGGAATCCCACCCATGGGTCGCTGCAATCCCAAGCACAAATACAGGCTGGGTGGTGAGTGGCTGGAGAGCAGCTCTGAGGAAAAGGACCTGGGGGTCTGGGTGGATGAGAAGCTCAACATGAGCCTGCAGTGTGCACACACAGCCCAGACAGCAACTGTGTGCTGGGCTGCAGCAAGAGAAGCATTACCAGCAGGGCAAGGGAGGGGATTCTCTCCCTTTACTCTGCTCTCCTCAGACCCCACCTGCAGTACTGTGTGCAGTTCTGGAGCCTCCAGCACAAGAAGGACATGGAACTGTTGGAGAGAGTTCAGAGGAGGGCCACAAAGATGATCAGAGGGCTGGAGCAGCTCTGCTATGAGGACAGGCTGAAAGAGTTGGGGCTCTGCAGCCTGGAGAAGAGAAGGCTTCCAGGAGACCTTATAGCAGCCTTCCAGTATCTGAAGGGGGCCTACAGGAGGGCTGGGGAGGGACTATTCACAAGATCTTGTTATGACAGGATGAGGGGCAAATGGGTTCAAATTGGCGGAGGGGAGATTTAAACAGGATGTTAGGAAGAAATTCTTCACAGTGAGGGTGGTGAGGCACTGGAATAGGTTGCCCAGGAAGGTTGTGTCTGCTCCCTCCCTGGATGTGTTCAAGGCCAGGCTGGATTAGGTCTTGAGCGACCTGATCTAGTGGGAGGTGTCCCTGCCTATGGTGGGGGGTTGGAGCTGGATGATCTTTGAGGTCTCTTCCAACCTAAACCATTCTATGATTCTATGTGCTAAGCAGGAAGATCAAGGTATGGCTCCACAGGGATGATCTGTACTGTCTTGAAAGCATAACTTAATTCGATCAGTGGAGAAAGGCAAATCAGTGAGAATAATGAACTCTTGAGTTTCTGGCTCCTTTGACTCCATCCCTAACTTGGACAAACTTTCTCTTGTCTCCAAGGAGTTAACTGAGAACAGATCTCAGGATTCTCTGTCCTAGAGTTTGTTATGAATGTATTAAAAAAAATCCAATCTCTTCAGATTTAAAAATTACCCTCATTTGTCTATAAATAGGCTTAACCTCTTAAACTGTGTCAGATGCTGCTGATTCACCAATCTGATCTGGATCTTCAGATCTTCTCTGCTCCTGCAGCTCCAGGGCAAATGACTCATGCTGTTTGGAATATCCATATCCCACCGAGCCTGGCAGGACCAAGGTTCTGCTAACATTTTCTCTGCAGATTTCTACTACAACCTGGACAGGGATTTTCTCCTGATCAAGCTGAGCTCACCAACATCCTGCAGCCACAACACGGTGTGTTGTGTTTACATGAAAAGCCACGGATTTGCATTACTCCAGCCACAAATCAGAAGAGGTGAATGTATTCTAGAATCAAACAAATACCACTGATCCATGAAATAATTTTCCCAGCTGCATTTCCCTTCCTTGGTTACCCCTTCTTATGACAGGACAAGGGGTAGTAGGTTTAAACTGGCAGAGAGGAGATTTAAACGGGATGTTAGGAGGAAGTTCTTTACAGTGAGGGTAGTGAGATAATGGAATGGGTTGACCAAGGAGGTTGTGGCTGCTCCCTCCCTGGAGGTGTTCAAGGCCAGGTTGGCTGAGGCCTTGAGCAACCTGTTCTAGTGGGAGGTGTCCCTGCCTATGGCAGGGAGTTGGAACAGGATGATCTTTGAGGTCCCTTCCAACCTAAAGCATTCTATGATTCCATAGTGTTTACATGAAAAGCCATGTATTTGCATTAGTCCAGCCACAAATCAGAAGAGGAGAATGCAGTCTAGAATCAAGCAAATACCATTAAGGGAACGCCCCACTGATCCATGAAATCATTTTCCCAGCTGCATTTCCCTTCCTTGGTGACAGTCCCAGGAAGGTTGGTCTGCTTTACCTGTCACCTTATATTCAAAACTGCTTTAGAAAAATGAAATAGAAAGGCCAGAGTATTGTCAAGTCAGCCTAGATGGCTTTTATACTTACTGGAAATCAAGAGAGCCCTGAGGGGTCTGAATGTTCTCCCTCCTCACACTTACAAATCATTTGTTTTTAAAAGCAGAAGGGATTCACTTTCCCAGTTCTGTGCCTTTTCCTAGAGCTGTCCCAAACTTTCTGCCACCTTTCCTGGGGAAGGGGGAAGTTGGATGCTGAAAACCAGGGAAAGAAATTCTTCTCCTAGGCATGCTTTAGGGTAATGATACCCTTCAGGCTATGGGGCACCTGAGGACAGAAAAGGTGTTAGACAACTAATTCCCATCCTCCACACATTGCTTGAGTTTCCAGGAAGTCCTGGGCCTGGCACTTATTTGATCAAATTTGTCTGCTGATCTGTGGGATGGGCTGTGGACCAGGAAACCATAGGGAAGAGCTGAGTTAGTGATTTTGAGGTGTCCTTGACCTATCTGGGGTAGTGGCATAGGTATTGTTCTTGCCTAACAAATTAAATGGAGGCTTTGAAACTCCAGCTGCCGCTGCTCCAAGGGTCATCTGTGTCCCCTACTCTGAATCTCTCGTAAACCCCTTGGAGTAAGGACTTGTGTATTGTGCGCTGCCATCAAAAATAACAGACTCTTGGCTTGGGAGCTGTGACCCACTGTGCGTGCCACATTTCATGACATTAAAAACATAAGCTCAGGGTTGGAAGGACAGACATGCTTTTGGCTTCTCTGCCATTTGGATTTCAGTCTGGAGGCACCGTTTCTTTCACTGCCTGTTGCTGTTTTTCTCCCGAGAAAGCTTCCAGAGCCTGGAGAAGAAACAGACTCTATTTACTGACATTTGTTCCAAGTTCTAACGAGCAGAAAGACAACTCCTGTAGACTCTAAACAGGATCGCTCAGCTAGAAGCCTTCAGAGCTTTAGCCAGCATCTCCCAAGACCAAAGACTTCCTTTTTTAAAAAAGGTCTGAATTATCCATTATATATCAGCATCTCAAAGAATGCACACAGGACTGCTCTGCGTTCTTCTTTGGTCAAAGTTTGGGGTGACATCCAGTTAAACTGCTGAGAGCCTTCTCCTTAGGATGCCATGGGTTTGTGTGCATAGCTTGTAGAAGCATGGATTAATTCACACTGGGGATAGGGGGAATTTTGCATTCCAGTAATGGCTATTTGATGTGCAAGACCCGCTGCAAGGAGGTCCCAAGCCTGAAACTCAGCCTGAAACATAAGGAGGCACCACAGAATCATAGAATCAGTTAGGGTTGGAAGGGACCACAAGGATCATCTAGTTCCAACCCCCCTGCCATGCCCAGGGACACCCTGCCCTAGATTAGGCTGGACAGAGCCTCATCCAGCCTGGCCTTAAACACCTCCAGGGAAGTGGCCCCAACCACCCCCCTGGGCAACTCATTCCAGGGCTTCACCACTCTCATGGAATGGGTTGCCCAGGGGGGTGGTTGGAGCCACTTCTCTGGAGGTGTTTAAGGCAAAGACACAGCCTGAGTGAGGAGCAACCTTTCCATGCTTTTTGCATAGGATGAATCCCAGGTCAACACCCTGTGGAGGCACAGTCCTTGGCCATCAGCTTCCTATCAGTGAACCACAGTGCATGGCAGAGGAGTCTCCTCTGGTGGCTCCTCCCTTCGTGTGCCTCAAAGGGATGCCATCCTGCTAAGGGTGGTAGTGGGCAGTAGTTGTGCATGCCCTGAGCTTGGGGCTGGCTTCCTATGTCACACTTGCTAAGTTGTTCCCATGCCAGAGGCTAAGTTTTCTTGACAGGAGTCATATTCTGCAGTGCTTAGGCCACCTCTAAGAATAAGAGCCCTACCCAGGGAACAGATAAACAGAACAATGTTTGAGCCTCTGTTACTCTTTAATGTCATTTTCAGGGAAATATGTGTGTCATAACAACATAAAGCAGGCACAGTTCCCTTGCTTTCGATCTGCCTGGTGCCAGGGTACACGTCATCTCAGCATCAAAATAGACCCAGCAATTTCGTGGTAGCTTTGCTTTCCCAAGAGCTGCCTCTTTGCCCCCTTGGTTTGTACTTGTCTCCTGTCTTCCAGCAGCCTTCCTCACCCCTCTCAGGCGCTGTCACGTACTGTTATGATTAACATCTCATTTTCGCCGGAAGCCCTTGGGAATTGGGCTCTTATCTCCACATACCATGCCCATGAAAATGGTTTAATCAAGCCTATTAATTCCAGGGCTTGCTGCTGATGTGGATAAAACTCTGTACTTTCCCAGCACTGAAGCTTTGTAGCTAAGTTTCGAGTTGTAGCACCCTCTATGCAGTGTTGCTCTCTGCTTCTTGGGGCTGGACATGTTCCTGTGCAGTCCCCCAGCTCTCACAGACAGGTATCTGGGCTCTGCTCCTGGGGCTTAAACAGCTGCTCCAGCCCTCTGATCATGTTTGTGGCCCTCCTCTGGACTCACTCCAGCAGTTCCATGTCCTTCTTGTGTTGGGGGCTCCAGAACTGCACACAGTACTGCAGGTGGGGTCTGACCAGAGCAGAGCAAAGGGGCAGAATCCCCTCCCTTGCCCTGCTGCCCACACTGCTCTTGCTGCAGCCCAGCACACAGTTGCTGTCTGGGCTGCACTCACACTGCAGGCTCATGTTGAGCTTTTCATCACCCCAGACCCCCAGGTCCTGTTCCTCAGGGCTGCTCTCCAGCCATACTTGCCTTTCACAGAAAAGGTTCTTGCAACATGAAAGAAGTGCAGGCGAACAAAGAGCCCCAGGGAGAGAAGTGAAACGCAGCAGCTGGAGCTGCCGGGTGACTTGCCGAGTGACAGAGCAGTTGGGCTCCTCGCTACTCTGCTACTATTTTGGAAACTTCAATAAACAGAAGAGGCCAGATCAATCTCTCAGCATTCCAGCACAAAGCCTGAGGAACACGGTCGATTTTGGTGGCAGTGGTAGCCTGAGACACCAGTTTCTCCACACGCACTTGTGCTTCACTTATACCTCCGGGAAACTCATCAGAAATAGCCACTGAAAACATTATTAGCAGTTCACTAATTAGGAAGTCTCAAGCCCTTTGCTCGTTGTGATGGTTCAGGAGTTACTCATCGTCATCCTCCCCCTCCACTCCCCCCCCATTTGAATTCACCCAGACCAGATTCAGCTGGCTGGAAGTTAAGGAATGAAGCTTTATATTCACAGCTTAGCGCAATATGCAAGCAGATATTTACAATATGTTACAAATATTTACAGCTATATACAGAAATCATAGAATGGTTTAGGTTGGAAGGGACCTCAAAGATCATCCAATTCCAACCCTCCTTGTGCCATAGGCAGGGACACCTCCCACTAGATCAGGTTGCTTAAGGCCTCATCCAACCCGGCCTTGAACACCTCCAGGGAGGGAGCAGACACAACCTCCCTGGGCAACCTGTGCCAGTGTCTCACCACCCTCACTGGAAAGAACTTCCTCCTAACATCTAGTTTAAAATCTCCCCTTTGCCAGTTTAAATCCGTTAGCCCTTGTCCTGTCATTACCAGACCTTGAGAATAGTCCCTCCCCAGCCTTCTCCTTTCAGATACTGGAAGGCTGCTATAAGGTCTCTTCGAAGCCTTCTCCTCTCCAGGCTGCAGAGCCCAAACTCTCTCAGCCTGTCCTCATAGCAGAGCTGCTCCAGCCCTCTGATCATCTTCGTGGCCTCCTCTGGACTCACTCCAACAGTTCCATGTCCTTCTTGTGTTGGGGGCTCCAGAACTGCACACAGTGCTCCAGGTGGGGTCTGAGGAGAGCAGAGTAAAGGGGGAGAATCCCCTCCCTTGCCCTGCTGGCCACACTGCTCTTGATGCAGAAATATACAAGTTAAAGGTAATACAGAAACACAATGCCCCTCCCAGAGATCAGAGTCCCCAAGAGGGGTTCCCAACCACCTTTCCACCTTCTCCCCACCTCCTAATCTTATCTCAGGATCTGCCTTACATGCAAGGCAGACCAGAGGGATCATCGGGGGAGTTAGAAGCAGAATTGATTAGTTGGGTTACACAGATCCAGAAGCCAAGGAGAGAGCAATCAGACTCCCCAGACAGAGAGACACCGACTGTCTTATCTTTGTCTGTGTCCTTGCTTTAGTACACCTCAGTAAACCTATGAGTGAAGTGGACATCACCATTGTTTTCTTTTCTCATTAAAACATTCCAGTGAGCCTCCAACCAGCACACTGGTTGCAAGCTTGCACCAAGGAATTCGTGCTCACTTGTGCCATGGAGAATGTGACTGTCTGACTTCTGTGCAGGAGCTTTCAAGCAGCTTGGGATGTTTATATTTTTAAAAAGGGATTTTTTTTTGCTGCTGTCAATTATTAATGGCTCTCAGGTCAGGCTAAGGAACAACGCCAGGGATAAATTACCCTGTAGGCTATTCATATATGCTCCCCCCTGCCCAGTTGTTGCCTTCTCAACTGGAGGATTCACCTCACCGTGAACCTCTTGGCGTATGAGGAGGAATGAGCCGAAGGGATGAACTCAGAGTGCCCGTTTATTTGTGCATCGACATCTTCCCTACTTTGGCAGGTGTGTTTAATCAAAAAGAAGCAGGAAATGCATTACAATTATAAACACATTACTGCAGGAGAAAAAAGGCTGCCCTTGGAATGGATTGCATTGTTTGGTAAACGGCTACAGTGAAACAACACAGGCTTAACCTACCAAGCTCTTCACCAAGATCAAAGCGAAGCTGCCTGCCACGCCACAGGCTGCAGCAGCATTCAACCCTGAGCTTGAAGCAAGGAAGTGGAAGAAAGTTTAAAAGAAAATGTAATCTCCTCCTTTCAATTTTTTTTCTTTTTCTTTTTTCCTTTTTAATTTTTTTTTTCCCCTGAAACTTTCCTCCTAGTATAAAAATTACTCAAACATTAAATATTTGCTGTTAAAATTAACAGAATTAGTGATGAACCCATCTGAGGACATGGTAATTAGGACCCAGTCCAAAACCCCTTGCTGAAGCCCATGGAGAGAGGCTTAATGTTTTCAATGGGATCTGGTGAGCCAAAGCAAAGATGGAGCTCCAGCACAACCCTAGGAGATCCTTCAGGCTTTCCAGATGACCTTGCCCAAACTTGCAAGCATTCCTTAATCCTGAGCACAGCTGAACCCAAGTCAATAATCTGCTGCTGCTGCTGCTGTGAAAAGCAAAAGTTCTTCTGTGCTGTGAAACAGGGAGTGCTGTAGGTAACATGCAGAAAGGGTTTATTGCCTTTCTAAGCACAAGGAGGCTGAGCCATGGCCCTGCACTTAAAAAGAAAAAACAACCAAAAAAAAAAACCCCAACACCCCACCAGCAAAAGCCAAACCCAAACGAAAGAGACAATCTGGAAGTTGCCCAGAAGAAAGCAAGGAAAATGATCAGAGGTCCAGAAAACATAACTTGGGAGGAAAGATTGAAAGGGCTGGGCTTGTTTAGTCTGGAGAATTTGAAACATCCTAATAAACTTGAAAGATATTTTAAAAATAAAAAAGAAGGTATTGAGAAAGGGTTACCGCTTGCCCTTTATCTCTGTGAGGATGGCAGAAGGTACAGAAAAGAAGATTTAGGGTAAATAGTATTAAAAGCTGTGAGGTTTGTAATGAGCTCAAGTGTGCTACTTAGGGAGGCAGCAGAGTGTTTCTCATGGGAGAATTTAAGCGTGTTGGACAAGTACCTGCCAGAGGGGACTGGGTAATTCACTGTCCCATGGAGAATGCTGCTTTCAGCCATGTAGTCATAGTTTCCTGCTTGGGAAAGTCCCCTCCTGATACCAGAGGAAGGGATACTTCCATCAGTCTTTGCTAGAAGTTCTTTTACCTTTAGCAGAACTATGTAAGACAATTGCAAAGCACACAAAGATAGTACTAGGTATAGCTTTGGGTGGAGCAGGTGGTGACTGCCTTCAGTTTTGGGCTCTCCAGTGTAAGAGGGACAGGGATCTGCTGGAGAAGGTCCAGCGGAGGGCTATGAGGATGATTAGGGGACTGGAGCACATGTCTTATGGGGAGAGGCTGAGTGACCTGGGGCTTTTTAGTCTGGAGAAGAGAAGACTGAGAGGGGATTTAATAAATGTTTATAAATTTCTGAGGGTTGGGTGTCAGGAGGTGGGGGACAAGCTCTGCTCACTTGTTCCCTGTGTCAGGACAAGGAGCAATGGATATAACCAACAGCACAGGAGGTTCCACCTCAACACGAGGGGGAACTTCTTTACTGTAAGAGTCCCAGAGCACTGGCACAGGCTCCCCAGGGAGATTGTGGAATCTCCTTCTCTGGAGACTTTCAAGGCCTGTCTGCATGCATTTTTCTGTGACCTGAGCTACATTGTATGGTCCTGCTCTGGCAGGGTGGTTGGATTCGATGATCTTTTTGGGTCCCTTCCAACCCTTGACATCCTGTGATCCTGTGAAAGGCAGCATCTGTTCTCCCCATAATGTCTGCCACAGGGGCTGCATATCCCCTGCCCTGAAGCTGTGTGTGCTGCTGCCTCCCTGTAACCAAGTGACTCTGCCACCCCTTGTCTGTCTTGGTAACTCTTCTCTGCTTTCCACCCTTTTTGCAAAGGGACTCAAAAGCTTTCGTCAGAGTTTGCATAAAAACTGACCACAAGACAGAAGTCTCTCAGAAACCAGGCTTTATATTCACTGCCCAGGCAACTCAGATGCCTTGAATGATGGGCACAACGTTAAGGAGTATGTGAAAGGAGGGAGCACGGGGTTGCAGCCAAAGCAGAGCTGGCTATAGCCCATGGCATCTCCAAGGACTTGGAGGTGACACGAGGGCTCCCCAAGGTCCTGGGGAAAGATGCTGTGCTCAGTGCTGCTGCAAGCCCGCCTCTTCTGTGCACTCCCCAATTCCTGCCCAGCTACAGCTGTGCCAGGTGCTATTTGCTGCCTGCAAGAATGCTGAGAAAATCACTAGTTATACGATATAGGAATTAAATCTGTTTGCTTCCAAGTGTGAGCTGATGACTGTGGCACTGCTTTGTGAACAATGGAGTTATGGCCCCAAGTCAGCTTTTTTGTTTTTCCCCCCTTCAGTTCTGGGTACAGTCACGAGTCTGGCAGGAATCCACGCCAGCTAAAATGCATAGGAAAAAAAACTGGTGTCTCCTGGAGTTTTGGAGCCAAGCGGGGTCAAACGGGAAAGAGTTTGGGAAGCTGGCACTGAGGAGTTAGGAATAAATCTCTCCCTGGGGCAGATTTTCCATAATTGGTCATGACAAGGCTTCTTTCTCTGGAAAGCTGGAGCTGGCCTGTGAGGAAGCAAAATGAATCACTGCTCTGGTCCAGTCTGGCACGTGCCATGATTTAGCCCTGATTTGCATGGGGAGGAGATGATGATATAGACTGAAAGACAGAGGAGAAGCATAGCCAAAGGCTTCTGAGCTGGAAAATGAGTTTAAGTTCCCACTCATTTTTTGCAGATTTAACTCAGATCCTTAGAAGGAAACTCTGGCAAAAAAATATCTTTACAAACCCAGCTCCCATTATCAACAGAGGGAACAATGGGGACTCCTGAACACAAAGCTCTTACAAACAATAACCATTTTATTTTGCATTGTTAAAACAGTGGTGGATGCGCAATTTTTCCTTCCAGATCCCCACTTCATTAACTATTTCTGTCACCCTTCTGCTTTCAGATACAGATTTATGGGAGAGATCTTGGCAGCTGGAGCTGGTGTCCTGCAATGCGGTGGTGACCACGTGGCCATGAAGCCTTCTGTGAAGAGAAGAGTTGAGCATAGTTTCCTCATGCTCCTCTCTATTCTTGGAAAAGTCCAGGCAGAGGTGTGTGGTGCCAGTATGGATTTTCCCTCTCCACAATACCAAGTTCAACATGAAAACTGTTGGGTTTTTTTCAACACTTCAGTCTAGACTTGAATTTATGATAGAATCATAGCATGTTTTCTGTTGGAAGGGACCTCAAAGATCATCCAGGTCCAGCCCCCCACCATAGGCAGGGACACCTCCTACTAGAACAGGTCACCCAAGGCATCATCCAACCTGGCCTTCAGCACCTGCAGGGAGGGAGCAGCCACAACCTCCCTGGGCAACATGAGGAAGAAGAGGTGTTGTTTCTACCATCCCTTTTCTGGATGGTGGTCATCAGTGCTATCTTTAAAACTCCTTTCTATTTCAGCAGTCCTATCAAGCCTGGTGACCTGCCAGAAGTTCACAAGCTATTCAGTATGTGATGATTAATCCCCTCCCTTTAAAAATATGCACTTAGTGGCAGAACCCCACAGGAATATTGGTGGAGCCAGAGCTGCTTTGCCAAGTGGCAAACTTTGACTTGCTCTTCTTGGAAAGCTGGCTTCCTGTCACTGGCTTTCTCTCACTGCTGTTTTCCAGTGGTTTGGAGAGGGGAGGAACAGGGAAAAAAAATGTTCCTCCCAAATACTTCTCTTTTACATTCTCTTTCCTCCATGTGTCCTCTGCTATTCCAGATTTCAGGATTTCCACCAAAGGGCTTCCCAACTGCCATCCCTGATGCAGAAGGAGAAGCAAGCTCCCTGCAAAACAAGATCCCTCAAAAAAGAAGCCAGGATCTTAATTTCCGTCCCACCTTCTCCACTCCTTCAGAGAGTAAGTAGGATGATGGAACAAAAACCTTTTCTGCATTGTGAAGGAGCGGTAGCTCAGAGAAGTCAAATCTGCATCTTGCACAAGGTTCAGACCAAAGTATCAGCCTTTTTTGCAAATTTCTAGCCTGATGTTAGGGACATTAAAAATATGCTATCATCATATATTATACATCTTATGAGATGACTGCCACAGCTAGCACAGGTAGCTGCCTACCTGTTGGGCTGCCTACAAGGCCAGAGCTTGGGGCTTGATGTTCTGAACACCTCCACCACTCGAAATGGAAATGTTGGCCAGCACTGAGCACCAAAGGCTAGTGGCATGCAGCTGAGTTTACAGGCCAACAAATGCCACTTCCCCAGCTCTTACTTTCCCTGGAGATAGCATCATTCCTATTCACCTTTCATTTTGAAGTCTGCACAAGGCCAAATCCTGCACCAGGTTCTCATCCAGAAGGTGTTTTTCCCTGTTTTCTACTAAGACTCCAGGCAAGGGCCCCCGGGCTGGGCTAGCAGCACCATGCGCCGTACTCATCAGGTGAATACAGCACCAAGCTCATGACCTTTTTGGCAGAGCATTTGGAGGATGACTAATGCCACTGGTATCTTTGAGGTCAGGAGTTTGTGAGACTCCATGAGGATACCCCATGTTCTCTCAACAGAGCTAGTTGAGCACTTTCAGGAAAGCACAAAATGTCCTTGGAAGTATCAAAGGTTATTTAGAGAAGGTTAGAACTAGGGACACACTGGAGTGTAAGGCACCCGTGGTCAAAGAGCTTGTGTGGCAGTTTTCCCTTTGGTGTCCACGTATCGGTCTCTGGATCATAGCAATCTAAAGAATCCAAGTCCTCGATGACATTGTCTGTGGTGAGACATCGTCCTCCCGTCACATACAACTTGCTCTTGATGATAGTGGCCCCGTGATGCATTCGTCTGTCCTTCATGTCTGCACATTTAACAAACTTGTTGCCTTTTGTATCATAAGCAATTATCCTCCGGGTGTACCCTAAATGCAAAGCCAGATGTGGAAGAGACAGATGGGAATTAGAGCTTGTGGCCAGCAGAAGGAGAGATAAGGTATTTCCTGGTAGTTTCACTAAAACCTTTTAGGCTAGTACATAATTTGGCAGAGTTAATATATCTGAGAAGGGAAGTGATGATGTATCACAAGAATCCCTTCCTGTTCGTCCCCACCCTTTCTAATAGCACCTTGGCAGCCAAGTCTTGATGAGCACCATAAAATCCATCTAACTGGGCAAGCAACCTGTTAAACACAGTTGGAGCCTGCACTTTCTCTATGTGCCTTCAAATCATAGACTCATAGAATCATAGACTGGTTTAGGTTGGAAGAGACCTTAAAGATCATCCAGTTCCAATCCCCTGCCATAGGCAGGGACACCTCCCACTAGATCAGGTCGCTCAAGACCTCATCCAGCCTGGCCTTGAACACATCCAGGGAGGGAGCAGCCACAACCTCCCTGGGCAACCTGTGCCAGTGCCTTGCCACCCTCACTGTGAAGAACTTCTTCCTAACATCCTGTTTAAATCTCCCCTCCACCAATTTGAACCCATTCCCCCTCGTCCTGTCATTACAAGGCCTTGTGAATAGTCCTTTCCCAGCCCTCCTGTAGGCCCCCTTCAGATACTGGAAGGTTACTATAAGGTCTCCTGGAAGCCTTCTCTTCTCCAGGCTGAAAAGCCCCAACTCTCTCAGCCTGTCCTCACAGCAGAGCTGCTCCAGCCCTCTGATCATCTTTGTGGCCCTCCTCTAGACTCTCTCCAGCAGTTCCATGTCCTTCCTGTGCTGGGGGCTCCAGAACTGCACACAGTACTCCAGGTGGGGTCTGCTGCCCTTGCCCTGCTGGTAGTGCTTCTCTTAATGCAGCCCCGGACACGGTTGGCTGTCTGAGCCACGTGTCTCCAAGTGTTTCTTTTCACCCAACAGACTCCTAAAGCCTCACTTGGAAATATGAAAGCAAAGGCACACAGGAATGGAGCAACAATGCCTTGTTGGATTGGAGTTATAGCTGTCTGCTGAATGCAGCTGGGTGCTCAACAGCACAGTGTCACTGGTTGCTTGCTCCACCCCCCCAAACCCTGAAGGGTGATATAACCTCCCATCTGCTGAGAGGTAAGGGCTGGTATCAGAGCCATTTCCCTGGAGCAATGTAGGTGTGGAAGCTTGGTACCCAGCAATACCTTGCCCATGTACCCCTGTAGATAATAAGAGTGCTCATTGCAAGCAAACAGCTTTGGACCATGTTTTGCAAGCCTTCAAGCCACCTTCCCTAACAAAAACCAAGGCCTGTATTGCTGAAGCCTACCCATTCCCATTTGTTATGACATGATCAGCCATGCAGAGAGAACCTCAAATGTGATGAAAGCTGTTCTTAAGAGAAAGTAGTGTTGTGGGTTTTGCTGTTGTTGATAAACTAAGTGTGTTTGGCCAATGCTTTGGCATGGAAGCTCCTAAATAAAACCTGACCATGGCAAATTTCTCTACTTCCAAGAAAAAAATGAAAGATGTTTAAAGTTTGTCTGATTTTCTGTGGCGTTTGTTAAATAAATAAAGCATAAACTGAGAACTTAAGCTTGGCAGCAGCAGGCTTATGTCAGTACAGGTCACTTGGATTCGTGCATTTGAAGAGAGTTGAAAATATTGTATTGTTGGCACTATGGTCTGAAGTGTGGCTGATAGTCACAGAAGGCTGATAGTCCTGGACTTCTGGATTCATCTTTCCTTTGCTCAGAGTAGCAGTGGTCTCCCACTGAGAGATGGCACCATGTCTGAGGCCTGTGTACTTTGGGTTCAGACCTCTGCTCTGCTAAAGCTTCTCTCCATCTCATTTTCCCTTAAATATTCTAACATGCTTCCTCGTGCCAGCCTGTGGTCAGGGGAGCTGCACTAAGGACTGTAGAGTGTACAAGTATCAATGGTGTGACCTACTAAAGTGCCATGGGCAGAAGCTGATCCTCATTTTGAAAAACACTAAGATTCCCCTCTCAGTGTTCCCTGCCCTTCTCAGGACATGCCACGATTACACCTGGGAGGCACCTACAGGAACAACTGACCCCTTGTAGCCCTGTAGCCCACCCATCCCAACAAGCTGTTCACAGAGTTCTGGTTACCATGCTCTCTACCCTTCCAAGAAGAGGAGTCAGGGATGGTCAGGCTGTGAGTTTGCAGAGGGGAAGCAGGATTCTCCCACTCCTAGCTTCATCCTTTCTTCTGCAGAGCAGTAACTTGCGTTGGCTTTTCCCCACTGTCATCACCCATCTGTGCCCTCTGTCAAGGTCCTGCTACTTGTATTAAGAAGGTGCCTTGTGGAGGACTCGTCCCCATTTACACAGGCATGGGCACACTCCTTTCTTTCTCAAGTTTAACATGCTATCTATGGGAGAACCCCAAGAAAGAAGAGGAGCTGAGCCTGGGGAGGTGGGAGGGAGGGTGAAACAGAGTCCTTACCACCTACGATGATAATCTGGTCTCCAATCACAACAGCTGGTGCACAGACATTCTTCACCACTCTGGTCTCCATCCGAAACCACATGTTCCTGGAGACGTGGTAGACCTGACAAATACATAAAGATGCACATGCAGATGTTTATATTGCATTTTAATTGGCAATTGTCATTACAGGGGAACTTATGGTTTTTATTTTGCCCCAATGAATACAGTCCTCTGGCTTGAACTGCTGAAAATCCAAGAATTTATCCACTTTTTTTTTCCCCTAATATGTCCCCCTGGAAATCATTCTAATTCTCCAGACTTGTGTGCCCAGGAGATGCTAGCACATGTACTAAGGCAGAGTGCATCTGACATATGCAATCTTCTTGGCTGTAAATCTTTGCATGGCCATTAAAACCCCTTTATCTCCTGGAAAATGCTTTCCCAAAGCACAAGCCATTTAATTTGTTTTCCCAGTTATTCTGTGTATTCCTGCCCTACCCTTAACAATTGCCTGGGCAATCAAACCTCAGCTTCACCTAGTTCTGCTGGCAGTCACTGTCTTTGCCTATCTGCTCTGTTTGTGCTGGTGGCTGGTATGCACTCAGGTTGGCAAAGGGACTTGTTGATGGGACTTTGTGCTGGTTTGAACTAATGGGAGGATTTGGATTAGAAATTAGGCTATAGGCTGAGAGAGAAGAACAGATGATGCTTCTCCACTCAGAGCTCTACTGAGAAAGAAAAAAAAAATTGTTTTAAGAGTTGTAACCCAAATATAGATAAGGGAGACTGCTCCAGGCCTCTCTGAGCTGTGGCTGCCTCTGGCATGGCTCCTTTTCCCTGCCTTTTGTAGCTGATTCTTAGTAATTCTACTAACTTCTTTTCTACTCCTAATCCCCCCTGGCTGATCTACCTTCGCCTATCTGCTGCATCAACAGATGGTGACATAAGATTGGGGAAGGGGGGAAAGATGGTAGGGGTGGTTAGAAACCCCTCTTAGGGATTTTGATCTCTGGGTGGGGTGTGGTGTTTCTGTATTGCCTTTTCACTGTATATATCTGTAAATATCTGTTATACGTTGTAAATATCTGCTTGTATATTGTGCATAGCTGTAAATATAAAGCTTCCTTTATCAACTTCCAGCTGAGTTCTAGACTGGGTTATATCAAAGGGTGTGGGGGGGCAGGTAACTGCTAAACCACCAGAGACTTAGAGTGGTATCTAAGTCATCAATTTATGTGAGAAAAAGAGCTGTTGCCAGATGATGATCACTCAGTCATCCGTATCTGGAGCGACACAAACCTTTATGTCATGTCATCTGCTTCTTAATATAGCAAATATCTCTAGGACATCTCCACGCTACCTGATAAATACATTTCCTTCCCCCTGATAATCAAGTGCTGTTATCACTGTAAAGAAGTACTGATGCGACCTTAGCCTAAACTGATGAGAAATACTCACAGGGCAAGCAACATTACAACAGTGCTAAAGCATCAAATGGGCTAAGAACGGATTTCTCGTACTTTTTCCTTCTCACAGGCTGTAACCGCCGCATGCAGGCAGAGAGCCAGCAACATGTGGCAGGCCTCACATTTTTAACACAGCTGTTTACATGAAAAAGCTGTAAGTTTAAGACCTTTGATGAGCTGAAGTCTAATCGCTCTAATGATCACCAATCTGATTTTGCTGTGAGTAAGCAGGTGCACGGCTGAGGCTCCAGCTCAGCTGCCAAATGGAAGGCACTGATGTTAGGGGGATTTGCTACGGGCATGGAGCTGGGCAGGGAGGTCAGCCACTGCCTACCATAGCATCACCTGCAGCAGCCCTGGCTCAAGTGCCCACCAGCAACAGAGCTGACTGACAGCCAGAGAAGCACCTCAGGACTTCTGCCTGAAAAAAAAAAAAAAAAAAAAAGAAGGGGAAAAATGCTCTTTGCAGATTTCTCTGAAGCTGCCTGTCAACTCATCCTGCCTCTTTCCACAACTCACAATCAAGGCTTTTTTGGGAGTGTGACTTCTTCAAGAGGGTGTCGAACTGCTGAAGCCTACAAAAAAGCTGGGGAGGGACATTTTAGGCTATCAGGTAGTGACAGGACTAGGGGGAACAGAGCAAAGCTGGAGGTGGGGAGATTCAGACTGGACATGAGGAGGAAGTTCTTTACCATGAGAGTGGTGAGAGCCTGGAATGGGTTGCCCAGGCAGGTGGTTGGGGCCACATCCCTGGAGGTGTTTGCAGCCAGGCTGGCAGAGGCTGTGGGTAGCCTGATCTAGGGTAGCCCCTGGCAGGAGGGTTGGAACTAGATGATCCTTGTGGTCCCTTCCAACCCTGACTGATTCTATGATTCTAATACTTTCGGTGAAACTGCCTAAAACAAGCAGGACCGATCGTTACCTGGATCAACCGAACAGGGTTCTGCATAATATCTTCTCCCCCAAAGAGGTAGACCCTCTGATCTTTGGCAGCAACAGCAGGGTGAAGGACAGCGACAGGCATGTTTGCCATGCTCTCGCAGATGTTGTAAACGCTATCATATCTTTCCACAGAATTCAGGATTTCCTGTTTTTTGCCTATTCCACCGAATGATAAGATGTAATTTTTGTAGGCCACGCTTCTGTGGGAGTAACGTGGAACTAACATGTGCTCGACCAACCTCCACTGGTTGAGTTTAAGGGAGTAAATGTAAATATTATCACTGACCGGGCTTTTCTTATTGCTAACAGGCATCCCTCCGAGCACATAAATATTGCTGTGTAAGCTCACTGCAGAGGCTTTGTACAGGCGCATGGGAAGCTTGGCCAGGCTCAGCCACTGGTTTGTCTTGTCATCATAGAGCAGGACATCTCTTGTCGTCTGCTGGCTGTCCTTCCTGCCACCAACGATGACGAGGAACTCTTGGCTGGAGTACCTGCGAGGAACATGCAGCATGGGCTTGATGTCAGGCACATTGGTGCTATACAAGGAAAACATATGTCTCCAGGCTGACTCCAGGATGCTCCTGCAAGTAGGCGAGGACTGAATAAGGGAGTCATTGGCAATGAAGTGGAAGAGGAAAGTTGGATGGACATATTGAAGCCGAACCTTCTTGAACAACTCTTGGATATAGCCTTGTCTTGCCTGGAGGTCATGCCGGATCCAGATCATCAGTGCCTCGAAGACCTGCTCTTCTTCCCCACAGAGCTCATCATCCCCAAGGTAATCAATGAGCTCCATGGGACAAAGGTCCTTCAGTTCCTCAGAAGAGGCCACCTGAGGAAAGCATTTCAAAGCCATAGCCTTGGCTTTCTGACTCAGGCTTTGGCAGTTCAAGACCTTTGCCAGTCTGATCATGCTCAGACAGTTGTCAGGAGCCAGCTTGTCTTGGAGGTAGGCAGAGCAGGCTTCAAACAGTTTATCATACTGAAGCATGGAGGCTGTCTCCAGCAGGCACAGGACATTCTCAGTGGATATGAGAATCTTGCCTGTGTAAATATAAAGGACAATCTGATCCAAAATCTCAGCATCAATGCCCTTCAGGATGACTTTAGCCTGGTGGCTCTCTCTGAAGTCATTACAGAACATTGCCTTGAAGTATGGACTGCTGGAAGCCAGCACGTTTCGGTGACAAGGGATTTCAAAGCCCCCAGAGCAGAGGGTAACATCAGTCAGCATCCTGCTCTGACGCAAAGCATTCAGCTGCATCAGCAGTTCAGAGGAGAAGTCTTGGTCTTTGAAGAGAAGCTCCTTAGTGGATCCCTCCTCCATAGCAAAATAGGAGAGAGATGACTTCTGGACTTGGCAGATAAAGCTAAATTCTTAGCAGTTTTTATTGGACTATCCAGATCCAAGGGAGCACATAGAGACTTTGATGTTGCTCTAGATACTTGTACACTGTTATGTATAAAAATGGAACATGAGTTAAGCACAGTGGGAAAATAATAAAGAAGCTCAAAGGTCGTTAAAAGCCTTTAAAATTTTCACAAAGTTATCAGATAGGTTGGAGCTCTGAGGTCAGCACTGCCTGTGTCCCTGGCAAGAAGCAAAAGCACTGAAGCTATCTCGCTGATTTGAGATGAAAGCTGGACAGCTGAAGCCAACGGTTTGTTCATCTTCATCACGTTGAATAAATGCATTTAGACATTTATTCATCATTTTAACATATTAGCAGTTTAGTAGCTTGTGCCTCTTTCCCTTAAGAGTTAGTCACTCCCAAAGAATGTAAATCTGGCAAAGCTGAACCCTGCAGCAGGACAAACGAAACCCTGGAGATGGGGAATCTGCATTAGAACGGTTATTTATTAACTCGGCTCAGCTGTGGGGTTTTTTTCTATGTTAATCAGACACACAAATGACTAAGTTAACTACCAGGCAGAACAACATGACGAGTAACTACTGTCACGCCTAACTGCAGTGAAACGGTAGGGTAGAAATGTTTACCTTCTGTTGTCCTTCACTGCATGCATTTACTTTCTGCCGTCTATTCTCTGCTGAGATTTTTCCATAGCTAGAGCCTGGATTAAAAAAAAACAAACCACCCTATCAAACCACGGGAGGTTTCTTTTCAGCAGGTTAAGTGATTCATGGAGGGTGATTGCTGGACCTGTGTGTTCTGCAGGCACTTTTGCCGCTCTGGGTGAGGCGTGCGCAGGAGCGGTGCGGGGCGCTGGGTTCCGCGTACGCATTCCGGCGCTAAGAATAGGCGCAGACGGGCGGCTCAGCTCTTACCACATGTGACGCCGCTGCTGCCTTTTGCAGTGACCTGGCCGGCTCTGAGCATGCCCCGCTGCTGGTTTTCTGGCAGAGGCTTTCGTATAATAAATAGACGCGGAGAGGAAAGTTCACTTTATAAAAGTCCTGGCTGGCCGTTTGGAAACAGTGGCAGGACCCTGTCCCAAAAGTGCCTGGGAACTCTAGGAGCCTTGTAAACAGTCTGCAGTGCCTTGTGCTAGGTGATACACTGCCACCGTAGTTTCGTAGAATCATAGAATAGAATCATAGAATGGGTTAGGTTGGAAGGGACCTCCATGCTTGGAGCCATCCCCAGCAAATGTTCTCCTGCAGCTCTTAATCATTTAGCTGTAAAGATCCCTCCTCTTCCATAGTTTCTAATTGATGGGGTGAAGCAAGGGGTTTCCAGTTCTTGCTTGTAGCCAGTGTAATCATAGAATCATAGAATGGTGTAGGTTGGAAGAGACCTCAAAGATCAGTCAGTTCCAACCCCCCTGTGCCATAGGCAGGGACACCTCCCACTAGACCAGGTTGCTCAAGACCTCATCCAACCTGGCCTTGAACACATCCAGGCAGGGAGCAGCCACAACCTCCCTGGGCAACCTGTGCCAGTGCCTCGCCACCCTCACTGGAAAGAACTTCCTCCTAACATCCAGTCTAAATCTCCCCTCCACCAATTTGAACCCATTCCCCCTTGTTCTGTCATTACAAGACCTTGTGAACAGTCCCTCCCCAGCCCTCCTGTAGGCCCCCTTCAGATACTGGTAGGCTGCTATAAGGTCTTCTGGAAGCCTTCTCTTCTCCAGGCTGAAAAGCCCCAACTCTCTCAGCCTGTCCTCATAGCAGAGCTGCTCCAGCCCTCTGATCATCTTTGTGGCCCTCCTCTGGACCCT
>VWZI01020298.1:212437-245845 GCA_013396835.1 Psilopogon haemacephalus | reverse complement strand
CTGGGTTATTTCAAAAGTGGGAGGGGGAGGGGGCGGGGGGTGAGGAGTGGTGTGGGTTTGTGTGTGCAGCTAACTGTACATTCTGTAGGAATTTTATTTGTTGCAATTTATTGGTGCTGCCTCTTGCCCGCAAAGAAGTCTGCTAACTTCTTTCTGCTGCTACCAGTTGCCAACTACCTGGTTCTTCCTATTCTTTAATTTCAGATTCCCTTAGGGTCCTTCTCTCTCCTTCCTCTCTAACTATTGCACCACTCATGTTCTGTTTAATTTCTCAGGAAACATCACATCCCTGAGTCCTCCACCGCCAGGTGTTGTTCGCTTTAGCACGATACTTAACCCTGAACTAAAGCTTAGTTTAAAACCTGCCTGAAATTGCATTTGGTTCTGATTTTGTAGGCCAGGCAACAGACCCTATTTGTAAACACTGATATGAAATCTGAACTCGAATTTTGAACCCCTGACAAGCTTTTGCTATAGAGGCATAGGGACAAGTTATATTTTTACATCGTTGGAGACTCGGATCAACTTCATTAAGTGTCACTGCAGTCACTGTATGCATTGTGCACAGATAGAGAGATACAGCATGTAATTCAATAATGACTTTGGCCCAGTATGTGTGGGTGTGAAGATGTGTGGGCTCCTGGCCTGGTTTCAGGCCAATCTCTAATTAAAGAGTGAAAGATTAAGATGAAAGCAACTGCACTCTTCCTTCTTTAGTCAGGATGACCTACTAGCGTTAATTAAAGCAGTCTTCCAGGCCTAAAATAAATTTGGCTGCCAAAGTTATGTGCTTCACATTAAATAAGGACATAGCCAGGTTTAAAGTGTGCTGAGCTTCTAGAGGTTTCACAGAAATGATTCATATAGCTTTGGGCCCTTTTGTTGGAATGTTTAAGAACAAATCCTTTGCCCGAACCAGCCCCTTCCTCTGCATTTCAGACACCCACTGGCTTGTCCTTAAAACCACATCATTTGAGAATGGGTACCTGCCAGCTTATCTTGGGCTGAACGTACAGTGTGATCCCTGGAGGATAAAATATCACTAGGAACACTGGACACTTAAGTAGATTATTCATCTATCCTTTCTATAGTCTCTGGTTACAAGAGCCCCATGGCAACAGCAACATGAAGATACACAGATCCTGCACTGCTCTGCAGTTTCCAGGACTCAACATTAAAATGCCTTTGATAAAGGCAAATCTGCCTTCAGATGGCTCATTTCAGGTTCAGGATCCAGCCCTGATATTTTTAGGTTGCTAGAATTGTTGCTAAAAGAGGATCAGGTCTCTAAAACACCAGAACATCCTCTTACACCTGTGTGACACACGGATCATCGTTCTTAAAAGCCCTCCATCTTTTCCACCTCCCATTTACTTTGCCCCTTCTGTATAGGCCATCTGCTACTGCTGTGACACTGATACAACCAGGGAGAAGCAGGCTCTGGGCTTGCAAAGAAAATTAGATGTCATCAGCCATCATACTTCAGAGGACCTAGGTCTGAAAGACCCTTTCCCCAGCAGAGCTATCCACTCAAAAGGGGGAAGGGGCCAGACACAGAGAAAAGCTCACAAGCCCATCTCCTTGACCTAGAAACTTCTCTTTCTCTTGTTTGTCAGGCCCTATCATGTTATTTTTCACCTACACCTTCTCTCATATGATTACAGGATAAAAGGGTAACTCAGGGAGGAAGGGACCTCTGGTGGTCTCTAGTTCAACCTACTGCTCAAAGCACAGGGTGCCATAAGATCAGATCAGGTTGTTCAGGGTTTCATCCGGTCAGATGTAGGAAACATCTGAGGCTGGTGACCATGCAGCTGTTCTGAGGCCTCATGCCTGCCTCTGTGGGAACAGCATTTCCCTATCTGACAGATCCACTTCATGAAACCTCATCTCTTCCCCAGCTATGCTCCTGCACCTGAGCCTAGGAGATGGTGCCTATGGGGACTTGAAGCCCTTACCTCCTTCCTAGGACGACTTAGGAGATGACTATACAGAGAAAGCAACTCACAGACAGGGAAATCACTCCACTGCTGATAGCAGGAATTTAACCAGGCCCTGACTTAAATCATCAATTCACAACCCTCGGGTTGTTTAAAGGCTGTGACAAGGGGCTGAGGAGAAATGACTCCCAATTTTCTCTTGGCAGGAGATGTCACTGCCATTACCTGGCACCAGCAGCATCGGGGAAAGAACAAGGACAAGCTCCAGAACGAGAGAAAGACAGAAAATGTACCCAGAAGAAACGGTAACAATGCAAACACAAAGAGGTCGGGCTTAGTTTTGGGGTTTTTAGCATGTCTTTATTACTTAAGGACATTTGGTGAGATAGCCATAACATAAACCTCACATCCCGCATTACTTGGCAACGCGTTCCCCACTTGGAAAGAAAATAGATTGAATTTTTCTCTTGCTGCTAGTGCCATGTTTTTTTGGATGCTGTCTTGGAGGCTAGTCAAGAGGTGGCTGCTCAGCATGCCTCTTCACTCTTGGATGGCTTTTTAGTGCAAAATAGCCAGCAGCAGCTTTCTGAAGTCCCCAGAGGTATCAGATCGGACAGCTTCAGCTAACGACTTCTTGTACATTTGCTGGAATTTCTCCTTTATTGCTGGCAGGTCGCTCTGAGGAGAAAACAAGAACCTCTTGAGAAGAGTGGGATGTGCTTTGAGTAATATGCCCTGCTCCTGCCAAGACCCCTGGGGTCTGATCCAAAGCCCAGCACACTCAGTGGGAGGAGGAGAGGAGAAAGCAGGAGGTTTAAAAATCTTGGAGGCCTTTCAGCTTAACATTTGGATTTTGAGGTAAGGCCATGTGAGGTGGTGTGGTGAGAGGATGCTAGCTGAGAAGAGGCCAGTATGGGCCTGTGTGGAGAGCCATGCTGGGGTGGCCAGGGGCACCTCTGCCTGGTGCTCAGCAGTGCTGTTCCGGTGCAGCCTTTGTACCAGGCAAATTTGCCCAGCTTGATACAAGATTCTGAGCCTACTCCACGGTGGCAAGCAGGGAAAAAGGCACTTCCAGGAGCACGGCTAAAAGAGAGTTTTGTTCTACAGAAGTAATGTTTTGGTTAGTACAGGGCTCTGTGTGTGAGCCTGTTGAGAATTAAATGCCTTGTCCTGAGCTTTCCTGTGAAAGAGCACCACAGCACAGGACTGATCTTTAGCACTGTGGGTTTTAAATGTTATCTTGATTGGATCATGTCTCAACAGAGAGGCTGCCCTGGAGTCCGATTTCTCACACTGCTGATCATTGAGAAATTAGGCTCTCCTTGGCCCTGGGAACAACTCCTCCTCAGTGTCAAGACCGAGCGCTGGAGGTACAACCTACACAGCTTACAAGGAGGGAAAACTTAAAGGCTATGTTTAACATCTCAAATGTCTTTTGCAGTCTTGTGCTTTGAAAAACGACAATTATCTCCTTTAGCTCTTTATTTTTCTTCCCTCCTCCCCATCTGTTTTTTCACAGCTGGCATCAGAAAGAATTGGCAACATGTTTATAAGCAGTTCCCGATTTGGGAGCTGCTGCTTTATCATTGCTTAACTAGGAATTTACTTTTACACACATGTTATTACTTGGGCCAGACTTCCCCATGGGTTAGTTTTAACTAGGTGCAGTTGACTCCACGTGAAATTGCCTACGTGCTTTCTGGTTTAGTTCTTTTGAAAACAGAAATAGATGCAATATCAAAATTAGAGTTGCCTGGGTACAAAAGCACCCAGTGTGACCACTGATGTCATTGGGCTGAAATGGGTTGACTGAGCACATGATCTGCCAGGATTCACTCCACACTCTCTACATTTGCATTTCTCCCAGAGCTGGTGGTGAGCCATTACATGTTGCAGGGTACCCTACCTCAGCTCTGGTCACAAGGATGCGAATCAAGGTCTCTTCATCAGTCCCAGCTCCTTTCATCGACTTGTGCAGAAGTGTAGCAAAGTAACCTGGGCAGTCTTTGGCACAGCTGACTAGAGAAAACAATAAAGAGGCTTCATTAAGCTGGTTATTTACACCTTGTGATACGTCTTCAAGGAGAAGGAAAGAAATGAAGAAGAAATAAAGGAAACTTTCTAGGGTTTATGCTCAGACAAAAGGGCTTTCATTCTGTGCTTGGTCCCTTGTCAGTATGCAAGGAGAATTCTTGGAGTCTGAATGGGTATGTACATCCTTCCATTGGAACAGGATGATCTTTGAGGTCTCTTCCAACCTAAACCATTCTATGATTCTATAATTCTATGAGGAAAGCATCTTGCACAGGGAGGTGATCAGAACTGAGTGCTCTGCCATTTCACAGTGAAAATGAAAAGAATGAAAATGAGCACTTGCCCCTCTGGAGTTCCTCTTGCCCATCTGTTCTGGGGGTAGTTGCTCACTCCACAGCTCACAGGGGCAAGATTTGGGAGAGCCTATATCCCAGATGATAACAGCAATACCAGTAAGCTAACCACAGCCAAGGCACAGGGTTAAATACCAGTCACTGTCATCCACTGTGCTAAATTGCTGTCATGACCTTGTGCAGTTGCGTGGTGGCTGGCTAGCACACTTCTGAGGATGCCCAGGCATTTGCAGGAACTTAACAGCTATGGCCCTATGGGCAGCTTAGAGGAGGCCACCTTGTGTTAGATGGCAAATATTAGTTGTGTGGAGAGCAGCTGTGTCTACTTAGTTATATTTCTAAAACCAAGAGGTCCAAATCACTACTGAAAACTCTGTCTTCTTTCACTGGCAGGTATGGCAGTTCAGTTTGGGGCTGTCTGGATGGCTGTCGCCAGGCTATACACAGATGCCCAACAACCACTGTCAAAATGAAGGCCACAACTAGAAAAGAAAGCTCTTGATTTTCCTTTTTTCCCCCCTTTTTTTCCTTTTTTAATTTTTTTTTTTTTTTTTACCAAGAGTAAGATAAGCCTTCTCCAGATCTCCAGATGTCTCGCTTTTAATGGATTCTTCAATGTCCTTCCCACACACCTATGAGGACAACAAAAAGGAGCTGTAAGATCTGCTCTCTGCACACTTCATCCCACTACCAAAAAGCCAGCATCAGGTTTTGGATCCAACTGCAAAAGGCCAATTCAGAGCCTTTCCAAGAGAGTGATTCAAGGGCACACGAAGTTGTCTTCTGGTGGAAGCACTCACAGGTCCACTGTGACCAAGAGAAGAAGGTGTGTGCAGCCAGGTGGGGCACAATGGTTAATACATGGGTAACCTGCATCAGCCACATGTGTATGAATGAGAGCTTCTAGGACACAAAGAAGCAGCAGCTTCTTCATGAGTGACCTCTATTCAGGAGCAACTGTTCCATCTTCCTCCAACCCCTCTATCAAAGGCTCTGGATGGCTCCCACACAAATGAGATAATTTTTGGAGCTTTACCAGACCTCTGAAGTTTTTGGGGTTTTTTGGTTTTTTTTACTTATTGTCTTTGGCTTCTCAGGGAAAGTTCACAAGCACTGCAGTGGTTTCTGAGTTTTGATATTGTTCTGTAGGAAAGGGGACAAAAAAAGACTGCTACTTCAAAACAGAGTTTACCCTGACTTCTGAATTTCGTGAACCTCAAAGGTTTTTATTTTGCTCTGTTTTGCCTACCAGGATGGCACTGCGTGGCTCAAGACACTAGTGGACTTTTAGGTCTGACCTGGGAGATCATGTGTACAGGGCAAACAAGGGGCAGTTTCTGAGGATTTAAACTTAAGTTTTGCAAACCCTCAGACTGGTTTAGATCTTGCCCTACTTTCCAGCTGCAGAGGAGGACTGATGTTAGCATGGATCTAATCTTGGCCCATTTCTACTCCAAGTACAGCCAGGCAGGATGTGGTGGATCATCTACTTGGCTTTGGGAATCAAAAAGCCAAGGTAGCTTAGCTATTGGAGCATTTAACTGAACCCCTGATGTTTGGGCCACTTTGAGGGAGAGAGTATCAGTTAGTGACTGGATTTGTTCTCCTGCCAGCAATAACCCAAAACTTGGATTAAACTGCAAACATTTTTCCAGCTATGGGTTCCTTATTATGCTGACACTGAAATTTGGCCTTGACTGGAGTTTTTTTATCTCCAGTGCCTAGGTTTATAGTTTTTAAAATGAACTCAGAGTCACCCTAGGGATGTGCAAGACTGTGATCAAGGGACTGTAAGGGGGACCTTCTCCTGAGAATAAATATAATTTTAATTTCATTGGCAGGAGAAGGTTTGCTGTCCCTGGGGGTGTTCAAGAAAAGACTGGATGGGGCACTTAGTGCCATGGTCTAGTTGATTGGATAGGGCTGGGTGATAGGTTGGACTGGATGATCTTGGAGGTCTCTTCCAACCTGGCTGATTCTATGATCTTGGATTCCCCATTGCTTTGACTTTCTCAGGTCATTTCCAGGAGACAGGTTCAATGTCCCTGGTGGGCGACACAGAGAGAAGCACCAGACAGCAAGGATCCTGCTGCCTACTTTAGTTTATGTTTGGAGACAGAGGACAGCACAGCACAATACCTGTACAGGCTGTCTGTCCAACATGGGAAGTGAGGAAGAGGCTGGAGATGTGCCTCTGCCCAGTCAATAAAAGCATGTGAAGCAGGGGGATCAGGAGGAGAGATCACACAAGGCTTTGCTTTGGAGAAGGAGAGGAAAAGACCAGAAAAGCAAAACTTCAGGCCAGGAGTCTGTGAACCTGTCCCTTTGCTGGTCCTTCTAGAAAGGAAACAACATTGCACAATTTATTTGGCTGGATGTTGTGTAGGTTATGAAGGGAAATAGGTTATTTACAAGTGGAAGGTGCAGATTTTATCCCCTGTTTCCATAAGATCAGGATTGAATTATATACAGTTCCCCACCCCTGAGATTATTATAGCATTCCATGAAGTTTTAAAATGGCAAAGAAAGGATCTCCTGCTTGATGTCACTGTAGAGCTGGTAAACTATACCAGGCCCTATGTAACCCATATCACACATCCCTGGAGGTTTTTAAGGCCAGGCTGGGTGGAGCTCTCAGCAACCTGATCTGGTGCCCATGGCAGAGGGGGGTTGGAGCTGGATGATCCTTGTGGTCCCATCCAGCCTTGACAATTCAATGGTCCTAATAAAGTAACTCACCTTTTCGTAGGCTTGGAAAGTAGCTCTCAGCTGACTATAGCTTCTTTTTGCTAAGACCACATTGAAAGCCAGCTCCTCTGTTCCCCAGCGCCCTTCTCCTGCCTGAAAGATCAGATGTTATTTTTTCAAAGCACTTGTTTATTCACAGTAGAGACAAAAAGTCGGCCAGAGCCCTCGATCTACCAAGCTCCAGCCTGTGGCCCCCTTGCTCATCTCCTTCTTCTGCCTCTGCCCCCATCCTTGACGCATTTATCACCCTCCAGGCAGCTCTTGCTGCACGGCCCAGGGCTGATGGGGATTTTCCCCACCGTTGCACTTACTTTGTACAGATCTGTGGCATCTTGCTCAGCGAGCTCTTCATTGACCTGTTGGGTCTCATCTCGAGTTGCCTACAGAAAAGGACAAGACCACAAAGAGAAACAGCTACAGTGCTGGTTACATTGCCTAGGGGAAGGAAGATTGCCTCGTAGCCCTCACAAACCATTTTGGTTATAGTTCTGCTGCCATCTGCTGAAAATGCCTGGTAACGGGGTCCAGAGAGTCTGGGTGGTACAGCTCTGAGCAGTCTGTTCACACTCACTGCCATCCCTGCGTTTGCTGATTCTAGTTAGAGGTGAAGCCTGTAGGGTAGGGTTTGTCGCCCAGGTTTAAGTGCTATGTGCCAGAACCCTAATGAGAGTGCAGTCTGCTTCCTCAGGGCTTGGCAGCTGCACAGCACTAGATTGTACCCTCTGGATGTGCCTCTGTGGCAGGGTGGCCCAACACTTCCCCTTCTCCCCAGAATTTTTGCTTTCCTGTTGGTGTTCCTGCTCCCTTCCACAGCCAGCATGTGCCCGGAGAAGCAAACAAAACCAGAAAACTTTGGAATTAGTTGTGTGGCACAGTCGACTTTCTAGAGGGCAGGGATGCCATCCAGAGGGACCTGGACAGGCTGCAGAGGTGGGCCCAGACCAATCTCATGACATTCAACAAGGCCAAGTGTAAGGTCCTGCACCTGGGTTGGTGCAATCCCAAGCACAACTCCAGGTGCTGAGAGGCAAGTGGCTGAGAGCAGCCCTGAGGAAAAGGACCTGGGGGTCTGGGTGGATGAAAAGCTCAACATGAGCCTGCAGTGTGAGTGCAGCCCAGACAGCACTGATTTTATAGAAAGTAGATATTTTCCACGTCAAAGGGTGTCTCCATGTCCTGCCTGCATGATTTTGCAGCTAAGAGCTGTTAGTACTTGACATTCTGACAGTGTGCACACGCAGCCCAGACAGCCAACCGTGTGCTGCATCAGGAGCAGCTGTGGCCAGCAGGGCAAGGGAGGTGATTCTCCCTCTTTACTCTGCTCTCCTCAGACCCCACCTGGAGTACTGTGTGCAGTTCTGGAGCCCCCAGCACAAGAAGGACATGGAACTGCTGAACAGAGTCCAGAGGAGGGTCACAAAGATGATCAGAGGGCTGGAGCAGCTCTGCTATGAGGACAGGCTGAGAGAGTTGGGGCTTTTCAGCCTGGAGAAGAGAAGGCTTCCAGGAGACCTCATAGTAGCCTTCCAGTATCTGAAGGGGGCCTACAGGAGGGCTGGGGAGGGACTGTTCACAAGGTCTTGTAATGACAGGATGAGGGGGAATGGGTTCAAATTGGAGGAGGGGAGATTTAAACAGGATGTTAGGAGGAAGTTCTTCAGAGTGCAGATGGTGAGACACTGGCACAGGTTGCCCAGAGAGGTTGTGGCTGCTTCCTCTCTGGATGTGTTCAAGGCCAGGCTGGATGAGGTCTTGAGTGACCTGATCTAGTGGGAGGTGTCCCTGCCTATGGTGGGGGGTTGGAACTGGATGATCTTTAAGGTCTCTTCCAACCTAAACCATTCTATGATTCTACGAAATCTCTTTCTTACTTCTTCTGTATCTGTCTGAACCGTAAAGTCCTCAGCTGAGATAGAAATCAGATTTTGCTGGTTTGGAGAACTCAGCATGATGTATCCATGACATTGAATGGGTATTCTAGTCATTACCACAGCACAAAAACCAACAAACCAACATTTTCTAAGTACCAGAAATTTATAAAATTACTTCTGATTTGCTAAATGAAAATTTTATATATTAAAAAGCTCCAGGCAAAGAAGGCTTACTCTGAAGAATGTGGCTTTAAAAAAAAATATATAGTTAAGTCATTGTGGAGAGGCTGCTGCTGGTTGCTTCTCACAGGTAATTGGACACAGAACAAGGGGGAATGGCCTCAAGCTGAGGCTGGGGAGGTTTAGATTGGACATCAAGAAAATGTTTTTCACAGAGAGAGTGGTCAGGCACTGGAATGAGATGCACAGGGAGGTGGTGGAGTCCCCAGCCCTGGATGTGTTTAAGGGTGGTTTGGATGTGGTGCTTAGGGATATGGTTATAAGGTGAATCTTGTAGAGTAGGGTTATAGATTGGACCTGGTGTTCCTGAGGGCCTTTTCCAACCTGGATGGTTCTGTTATTATTATATCACATACCACAATTACATTATTATAGATACGAGCTAATATGAGTACTGAAGGTAGACAGGACAGGGAAAAGGAAATACCTCTGGCAGAGAGCTGCATAAGGGAAAAGCCTCCAGCCTTACCTCTAGAACAGTGACTAGTATCTTCTGTAGGGACCCACTTGTGTCACTCTTAACATCAGACACTAGATCCTTGTCAAAGACTGCAGAGAAAAAAAAATAAAACCAACAAACCTGTGAGTCTATTCACAAGGTCTTGTAATGACAGGATGAGGGGGAATGGGTTCAAATTGGCAGAGGGGAGATTTAAATGGGATGTTAGGAGGAAATTCTTCACAGTGAGGGTGGTGAGACACTGGAACAGGTTGCCCAGGGAAGTTGTGGCTGCTCCCTCCCTGGATGTGTTCAAGGCCAAGTTGGATGAGGTCTTGAGTGACCTGATCTAGTGGGAGGTGTCCCTGCCTATGGCGGGGAGGGTTGGAACTGGATGATCTTTGAGGTCTCTTCCAACCTAGACCATTCTATGATTCTATGATTCTGTGAGTGTTCACCCAGTGATACAAGCTTCAAATGTAGATGTTTGAAAGACAATGCTACTTACGCCGTTTGTATGCCTCCTTTATGTTTACTATTTCCTAGGGGGAAAGGAAAAAAAAAAATCAAATAAATACACAAGGGGGAAATGCCTGGAAAATAAATGAATAAATATGCAAGCAAACAAAATCCCAGAAAGTCAGTATCATGCCCATGTTGTTGAGGCAAAGAAGGCATGGGGGTGTGAGAAGCCAAATTCCAGGGACTCACAGAGAGATGGCTCAAACCCAGACCAGTTTAGTACAGCATTTCAAGGGATACCTGACTTCTGCAGGCGGCCTGCTGCTTTCACTTGTGCAAAAGCTAAAGGGATTCTAGAAGAGGATCACATTCTCATACGTAGTGGGAGTCATCTCTGAATGGTCAGAGCAGTGCCAAATTTGACTTCAGCAGGTACCAAGAGATTTATCTGCAGTCAGCGTTGTCCTTATGCCTCCCGTGAGAGATATGAGTAAGGACCAAGAAAGGAACTTTAATTTTATTTCTCTTAACTCCTGCAAGCAACTTCAGCTCCAGTATGGTAACATGACTGCTGCAACTGCTGACAACAGCTGTTTCACCCAGGGTGGCTGGTCTGGAGCTTCCTCCTGGGAGAATGCTCTTTGTCCTGCTACCTAAGGAAGGTTACCGATAGTGTCCCAACCTTATTGTTCCGTGTGCAGAGAATCTCAATCAGCAGTGCCTCGTCTGTCCCAACACCTTTCATCGCCTTTCGGAGCTCTCGGGCTTCGTACTCGCAGGGCAGGTCCAACAGAGCCAGCACAGCCTTTTCAAAATTCCCACTCAGGTCTCCCTTCAGGACCTCTTCCATGTCCTATGGAGATATTTGGAAGGGTGTAAAGGGTTAAGCCCACCTGGAGCCTTCTGACTCCTCCCTGGGGGTGGTCTGAACTGTCCCCCAAGTGTCGTGTTTAGCCCCTTCCCACTTCCTGCCAAGGACTGCTATAAAAGAGGGGGACAGGTTGTCTTTGCTTTCTCTGGTCCTGTCTGCCTGAAAAATTCCTTGCTGTTCTGCTGCCAGATCACCATGTGCTCTCCAGCCAACATATGGGGATAACAGCCATTTTCTTTCTTTCATCACCAAAATCCTGCATCCTACTTCATCCACCATCAAATCATCCATTCCAGCATTTGGGCTCAACTCCCATTTCATGGGTTGTATTCTGCTACTGTGTATTTTGCTCCCTTTTCCCCTTTACCATCCTGTAATGACAGGACGAGGGGGAATGGGTTCAAATTGGCGGAGGGGAGATTTGAACGGGATGTTAGGAAGAAATTCTTCACAGTGAGGGTGGTGAGGCACTGGAACAGGTTGCCCAGGGAGGTTATGGCTGCTCCCTCCCTGGATGTGTTCAAGGCCAAGTTGGATGAGGTCTTGAGTGACCTGATCTAGTGGGAGGTGTCCCTGCCTATGGCAGGGGGTTGGAATTGGATGATCTTTGAGGTCTCTTCCAACCTAGACCATTCTATGATTCTATCCGTAATCCCTCTCATTCTCCATACCCTGTATTCTGGTTCCCCTTTTCCCCCACCTTCTGTAAAACCCCCTTACTTGCTATTTATTGTTAAAGTTTATCTATTTTACTTCCAAATCAAATTGAGTCTTTGATTGAGCTTTTTGAGCTCAGGGAGGCTAACCTAAACCCAATACAAAGGGTTAGCACAAAAACCTGGGATGGGATTTGAGGATTTCTTAACTTGTTTGAGGGAATTTCATGATGTCAAAGTTCCTTCTATACTAAAAAGGCACAAACTGCCTAAAAATGTCTTTAAATACACAGAATATTTTTTTTTCAAAATAAATTCATTTTTTCCCCTTTTGTTTCAGCTTGAATGAAATTATTTTCCCATCTTCAAATACAGAATCACAGAATTAACCAGGTTGGAAAAGACTTCTGAGATCATCAAGTCCAGCCTATCACCTAACACTTCTAATCAACTAAACCATGGCACTAAATGCCTCATCCAGCCTCCTCTTAAACATCTCCAGGGATGGTGACTCCACCACCTCCCCAGGCAGCTCATTCCAATGCCAATCACTCTTTCTGTGAAGAACTTCTTCCTAACCAACTGACAGGACAAAGGGTAATGGGTTTAAACTGGCAGAGGGGAGATTTAAACAGGATGTTAGGAGGAAGTTCTTTACAGTGAGAGTGGTGAGACACCGGCACAGGTTGCCCAGGGAGGTTGTGGCTGCTCCCTCCCTGGAGGTGTTCAAGGCCATGTGGGATGAGGCCTTGGGCAACCTGTTCTAGTGTGAGGTGTCCCTGCCTATGGCGGGGAGGGTTGGAACTGGATGATCTTTGAGGTTCCTTCCAACCTAAACCATTCTATGATTCCATAATTTCCCAGTTTTGACTTGTTTAAATACATGGAATCCAGCATCTTTAAGAGCTTAACAGGAGACTTCACTGTGAAACACAATGCAGAAACTTCCTGCTTTGAAAGAGCTGCAACAGAAGGAATAAAATTCACTAAATATCTCTTCAGTTTTGTTTAAAATTGACTTGCTGGAATAAGCAACAAAATTCTACAAAGCACTTTGGTGCTACGCAATCACTATTTTCCCCCACCAAAACCAAAACAACTCCAAACCAACCACAAAACCCAAAACCAAATCAGAAAACACACACACACAAAACCCCAAAACAACAACAGAACCCCAAAACAAACTCAAAAAACCACCAACCAACCAAAAAGCAAACAAAATCCGACCCCAAACCAAGCAATTCCAACCTTCTGTAGCATGATCTGCTGCTTAAAAATTTAGTAAGACCTTGGAGAAGACCAAGCTAGTGTAGGTATGCTGAGAATGATGCCTACTGATGATGTATTTGAAGCTCTCTGTCTTGCAGTTAACATTTCCTGTAGTAGGGGAAGTGCTTGACAAGTTTAAGACAACAAATGTGAAGCCCAGCTCTAGATCCCTTGTTCTTAAATACTCTCTTACACCATCACAAGTGAATACTCAGTCTAGCAAGCCAGAAGCCATCACCGGTCTTGGAGCAGTTTCAATGCCTGCACCATGAAACTTGCTTCCTGGAGCAGCAGGAGGACGAAATGGTAAAACTTGGAGCTCTTTTCCCAAGAAATTCAGATTGCCCAGGCAAGCTAGAAAGGTTGCTGATGAAAGTGAGATGCCCTGTGGCATCTGCATGTTTCTAAAGCCTGTTCTTGTTAATCCTCATGATAGAACTAAAACTATAGTAGTTATGTAATCAAAATCTTTATCATACTTGCTGTAAGCTTTACATATAAAAGGTTTTCATATGCTGCCTTATTAACACTGATTAATGACTAATGAGTAAGCAGATGATAAGAAAATGGCAATTTTTGTAACAAGCTCTGCAGGATTCAGCTGTTTACCTAAATATTATACTGGAGGCTTTATTTTTTCCTACATGCAAAATCTTTTAAGGCAGTCTATGTCTCCTCTTCCAGAAGTCAAGTGCCCAAACACACTTCTTAGTTTTACCACATATTCTACTTCATCACTGGAAGAATTCAACACTACATCTATTAAACTCAGATAAAATAGAATGACGTGAGATGAAATATTTCCTCTGAATTTCCATCTGGTCTGAGAGGGACTCTGACTCAAAATCTCCCTTTTACACTGGTTTCTTTTCCTGAATGTGCCGAAGCTGAAAAGAAACCAAAACCATTTCAGATGTGATTTAAATTCTCTGATCTGGTTAGGGCTGACCCTGAGGCCTAAGGTTCCAATTATGATTGGCAGTTTAGGAGATAAAACGAACTGCTGTCTCACAAACTGAATGGTGTCCTTAAATCCGCTGTGCCCTTGATGTTTTCAAAGGTCTGTAGGCTGTATTTCTAGCTGGCACGCTAGAAATAATGGAGAGGCCATTTATTTCTAAATACCTTGTTATACAGAGCCTTGTACTTCTGTTTTATTTGTTGTCTCTGCTCCGATGTTCGACTCGACAAGACTTCAATAATTTTCTTCTCATCAGTTCCTGAAAAGGAAGTTGTGTATAGAAATTATTTAATCAGTCATCTGATGCACAGGGAAGAAAACAAGATCTCAAAAGAGAGAGAGGGGGGAAAAAAAAAAAAAAAAAAAAAAGGCTTGTTCGAGTAGTTCCAAGGGTTCAGCCATCAGATCCAGTTCATTAAGTGTGCAAATGCTTGTGCCAGCTCAACAGAATCAGTGGAGTTGGGTGAGAGGCTGGGGTAAGTGAAGATGTGTTATATCAGCTTCATTAACCCACAGCCTGTACAGATTGAGTTGTGCTAAATGGAGCCAAGGAGAGGAGCAGACAGCAGCCTTCATGGTCTGAGTCTCTGCTGATGCTGTTTTGTATGTGAGGGTGAAGTGGGAGCATGGGCTACCCTGGTGATGGGCACCACAGCACCTGCATCTTACAGGGACCCAGAGGGGTTCTGAACATGCAGCCCCCCGCTTCAGGGGAAAGCTCTCTGGCAGTTTTGAGCTGTAAATTGTAAGGATGGATGTAGCTTACTAAAGGCAATGCCCTTGTTCTTGTCTTTTTCTTGTTTTCAGATGTTTGCAATAAACAAAACTGCTGGACGGCATTTGTTATGTTTGTGGCTAAAGGGACAGGGCCAGAAAGATGTTCTTTGGATGCTCAAAAGACGGAGTAGAGATGGGGGCCTACAGGAAGGCTGGGGAGGGACTGTTCACAAGGTCTTGTAATGACAGGATGAAGGGGGAATGGGTTCAAACTGGCAGAGGGGAGATTTAAATGGGATGTTAGGAGGAAGTTCTTCACAGTGAGGGTGGTGAGACACTGGAGCAGGTTGCCCAGGGAGGTTGTGGCTGCTCCCTCCCTGGAGGTGTTCAAAGCCAGGCTGGATGAGGTCTTGAGCATCCTGATCTAGTGGGAGTTGTCCCTGCCTATGCCAGGGGGTTGGAACTGGATGATCTTTGAGGTCTCATCCAACCTAGACCATTCTATGATTCTATGAGTCTATGATCTGTTTTATTAACACACGTGTCCTGGTGCACTTCCATCCAAAAGCCAGCAGGTTGCCTTGGGTGTTATTTCTTCAGCCTGCAAGTTCTGGAGTGGAGAATTGCATCAGGAGAGACCTGTGCCCCTGTGCATTCTGTGCACTGCCAAAATACCCATGGGATAGAAAGGGTTAAGATGGCAGAACAAAGGCATCAAACCCTATGGCACACTTGCTGATGTGTGCATGTCATGCTGATAGACACTGCCCCATGCTCTCCTTGTGCTCTTCTAATCTGTTATGTTCACCTATTGGGCTTTGTGCCATACTTCATCTTGGGCTCTCAGGAGCGGGAACCAGCAAGGATTTCCAAGGAGCTACCAGTGCAAAGGATAAAATTACAAATTATATTGGCATCTGGCAGCACCTGATGCATTTTCATTTCTGCAGATCACCAGCAGGTACATACAGGGCAAGTTTTGGGCATCTGGTCCAGATCTTCCTGATTATAATGACAGCAGAACAGATGGCCCAACTTTAGAAGGAAAAAAAATGGACAAACTGTAGTAAAACTCTCAGTAGGAGAGTCCTCTGGGGAACTGTCTCAAGGGGGCTCAGCTGACAGGACAGGAAGAGCACTTAATTATCATAGAATGGAATCACAGAATCATAGAATGGTTTAGGTTGGAAGTGACCTCAAAGATCATCCAGTTTCATCCCCACTGTGCCATAGGCAGGGACACCTCCCACTAGAACAGGTCGCTCAAGGCTTCATCCAGCCTGGCCTTGAACACTTTCAGGGAGGGAGCAGCCATAACCTCCCTGGTTCTGAATGTCAATGCTATACCAGGAAGAAATGCTTAAGTACACATTTGCATGGAGTGAATTAATAACATATTGGGCTTGTGTGCTGCCTGGATGTTCTTCCTTAGCTGGACGTTGTCATCTCCACGGACCTGAGGATCCTGCAGCCAGCCAGCTTACTTCAAACTACCTTAGAAGATGTTGAGAGACAGTATTTGTGGTAAAAAAACACCAATGCAGAGTGACAGAACAATATTTCCTTTCAGCTGATGGAGCTGCAGCAGGTTCTGATGAATGTACAGGCGAAGTAATGTTTTTTACTGGTCCTTGAAAGCCTGGGCAAGAACATATAGCCATGAACTTAATCTGAAATGAGTAGCTGGACCCTGGATCTGTCATATCACTTGTGGTAGTTTGATGTTCCTACTCCAGGAAGCGAATATGTCTATCCCAATCCCCTGGAGCCAAGAAATTACCAAACAAGATCTTACCAGGCTTTGAGAACCAAGCTTGCTTCCCTTCCTATTTGTCTTAATCACATAAAGCTTCATGGGTGTGCATGCTCTCTGAGCCAGCAAGTGATGGAAAGCACAAAGATGACGGGAAAACGGTTGGAAAATTAGACCTGTCCTAAGTTTATGTAAATGCTCTTTATAACATTGCCCTCCTAATGAAACCCAAGAGCTGTCTTACCTGCTCCTTTGCAGGCACTATGTATCTTCTTGGCATCTCGGTCTGCATCGAAACCATGACGATGGCGTTTATTGGTTGACTGGGAAAACAGAGGCACAACAGATACACAGGAAGCACATTTGCATTACTCTTCCCGAGTGACAGCACTTTGGGCCAGGCTCTTGCTTTACCTTTGTTCCCACCATCTAAACTGTGACGTCCACACCGGGCTTTGCCAAAAGACCACAACCTGTCACTAGGGCTCCTAGAATGGGTTGGCAAATAGTTGTCACCACATGACGCATGGTGCTGATCCTCTATTACTTCAGGCTTACTAAAGTAGTTTAAAGGTGACCTGTGCGTAGTAGGCATCTTCATGCCAGATCAAATATGATTTGTTTGCACTGCGTTAGCAACAGGCTGATATAAACGTCTTATCTGATGCCTACAGAATCAGGCCCCATCTCTGCAGTCCTAGGAGGCTACCATCCCAATCAGATGAATAAAAAACTGCAAACCTTTCTTGCTTTGATGCATTCATGCAATTGTAGATGGAGAACATGCTAAAGTTGGTGGCTGTAGGGTTGGGGTTGGTTTTTTTTGGTTTTGTTTTTTTTTTTTTTTTGGGCAATATAGTACATGTGGCTGCCTTGACCTAAATCTGTTTGGGATAATAATTCAAAGTCCAGAGCCACAGCAGCAGTTTACAGCCTAGACGTATCAATGCAAACACAAAACGATGCCTGTTCCTACTGATCTGACTGAGCTGTGAATCACAGGGCTGAAATGCTGGTACACACCCTGTTCCCTTCAAAGACAGTGGGAGAACTATCTGAGACCAGGAGGTCAGGAACATTCTCAGCCCCTGTCATATCATGAAACTGATCTTTTAAATGCCAAAACATTAAAATAACACTGGAAAACAGGGCCCAGGCTCCTAAATCAAGCAGAACTACATGCGTGCCAGGGACTCTGGGGGTCTATGTGGGAACTGCAAATGCTTTGGCATTTCCATTCAAATTACAAGTGGATCAGGCTAACTGCTTTGCAGGGCTGCTTTGCCACGCTGGCATCTGTGAATTAAGGGCTACAATACCCAGGGCATGGCACTCTGCTCTCCACTAAATTAAGGCGTCAGGGTACATCAGTCTGCTTCTAAGCCCTTCTGAAAATTTCTCCAGCCTACTGAAGAGGTTAAATGTCTGATTAACCCTTGTCTTAACCCCCTTGTCTTGGGGGTAGAGACAATTCCTGAAAGACATTGGGCACAAGATCATTCTGCTTGTGGGATAAAGAGAATTCAGCTGTATGGCTGCGGGCCATGCTCTGCCACATACTCATCTGGACATAGAACAACCTGTTTTATTCACAAGTACATAAAGTCTGATTGCTCTTCAAAGTTTCATTCTGTGACCTACTAGCTCTGGATAAAGGAGTCCTCTGTCAAAAGACAAAGTGTCTTTTCTCAAGGAGAAGCCTCCAATCCAACCCCTATACCTATCCAGCTTTATCAATGTCCTTTTGTGACACACAAAAGATCATTTAGGTAGTTGGCTACTACAAGCTACTGTAGTGCAGCCACCTCAATGACATTGAAAGTTATAACAGCAATTAGTGAGGTACAATAACAATGCAATGATTCCTCCCAGGGTTTAAAGCACAAGGCAACACTTTCATTGCCACATCGTTATCACAAATGCTGCTTGTAAAAGTGTATCCTACTCTGTGCCCTCACACACACACACGTGCTTCTCTAAACCTTTCAAACAAGGTGGAAAGAGAATAGAATAGAATAGAATAGAATAGAATAGAATAGAATAGAATAGAATAGAATAGAATAGGAATAGGAATAGGAATAGAGTGGAATGGAATAGAATAGAATAGGAATAGAGTGGAATGGAATGGAATAAAATAGAATAGAATAGAATAGAATAGAATAGAATAGAATAGAATAGAATAGAATAGAATAGAATAGAATGGAATAGGATAGGATAGGATAGGATAGGATAGGATAGGATAGGATAGGATAGGATAGGATAGGATAGGATAGGATAGGATAGGATAGGATAGAATGGAGTAGAATAGAATAGCATAGCATAGACTAGACTAGACTGGAATAGAATAGAATAGAATAGAATAGAATAGAATAGAATAGAATAGAATAGAATAGAATAGAATAGAATAGAATAGAATAGAATAGAATAGAATAGAATAGAATAGAATAGAATAGAATAAAGCCAGATTGGAAGAGACCTCCAAGCTCATCCAGTCCAACCTATCACCCAGCCCTATCTAATGGCACTAATTGCTCCATCCAGTCTTTTCTTGAACACTTCCAGGGATGGCGATTCCACCACCTCCCTGGGCAGCCCATTCCAGTGGCAATTCACTCTCTCTGTGAAGAACTCTCTCAGTGAAGTTGTATATAAGGAACTAATATTTTCTAGTGGGAGACTTTATTTGAAAGCCTTCAAATTTCTGAGGAATTTTGTCAAAAAGGAAAGGGGAAAGCACAAAGATAGCAAACAGATTCACTGGTCACTGCCTTTATCCAAAATTAATTGCACTCACATTTTTCTATTATGATAACAGTATACAAGTTTCTCCTTTCATGAAATCAGAAACAAAAAATATATTTTGGCACAACATGCTTGAAAATTAAGAAGTTCTAATTTATTTCCTCTTATTTTCAAATGCTATTTCCTCTTATTTTCAAACGCTCATATTTTCATCCCTGTGAGAATAAAGAAACCACAATTTGATCTCCATAACAACAAGCCAAACCAGGATGGCTACCCCAGACTCAGTGGGTGCTGAATATGGGGGGGGGGGGGGGGGGGAGAATAATGGGATGCCATAAAAGAAGGGCTGTCTATCCAGAAGACCTGGATAGACAGCCACAGGATGCAAATGCTGCATAGACAATGGGTGTCTTTGCTGGAGAGGTGTACAGGCACAGTGCTGATGCAAGGACTGTGGCCCAGGTGTTCCACAATGTGTGGCAGATTTGATGAACATCACATTGCAGCAGTCAGGAGGGTGCTCTGCCTGCTCAGGTAAGCGTGCCCTGCAGGCAGAGGTGTCTGGTGCCAGTATGTTTTTTCCCTCTCCACAATACCAAGTTCAACATGAAATTTGTTTTTTTTTTCAACACTTCAGTCTAATTTTGAATTTACGACAGAATCACAGAATNCACCCTCACCGGAAAGAACTTCCTCTTAACATCCCATGTAAATCTCCCCTTTGCCAGTTTGAACCCATCACCCTCATCCTGTCATTACAAGACTTTGTGAATAGTCCCTCCCCAACCTTTCTGTAGGCTCCTTTCAGATACTGGAAGGCTACTCTAAGGTCTCTTCGAAGCCTTCTCTTCTCCAGGCTGCAGAGCCCCAACTCTCTCAGCCTGTCCTCATAGCAGAGCTGCTCCAGCCCTCTGATCATCTTTGTGGCCCTCCTCTGGACCTGCTCCAACAATTCCATGTCCTTCTTATGCTGAGGGCTCCAGAACTGCACACAGTACTCCAGGTGGGGTCTGAGGAGAGCAGAGTAAAGGGGCAGAATCCCCTCCCTTGCCTTGCTGGCCACACTGGGTAACGTCTCCCAGTTACTTCTTGCATCTGCATCATGTACCTGAGAGCAATTCCAGAGGGCATGGTAAGCTGGAGAGACAGTATTGGTGTCTCTCCCCTGTGCCATGTGGAAAGCTGTTTGCAGGAACAGGGTACAATATTTGACTGGTATAAACGATAGTGACAGTAAGCTGTCATTATTTTAGCTCTGTAGTGCCTAGCATGTTTTTTTCAGATGATGCTCAAGCCACAAATGCTCAGGTTGATCCATCTGTCTGTGATAGGCAGCCACTACTGAAGTTGTTCTAGAGTTGCTTGCAAAGCATTTCTTTTTGAGGGTAGGGACCAGGGAAGAGGCTGAAAATTCAGCATGAAAAGGGATAGTTCTGTAGCACAAAAACAGAGAAGCATGCTAACATATCACAGAGTCGCAGAATCACAGAAACACCCAGGTTGGAAAAGCCCCTCGGGATCACCAGGTCCAACCCATAACCCCACTCTGCAAGATTCACCTTAAACCCTGAGCACCACATCCAAACTTCCCTTCAGGTAGTTGTAGACAGCAATGAGGACCCCCTCAGCCTCCTCTTTTTTTCAAACTAACCATCTTTAGCTCCCTCAGTCACTCCTCATAAGGTTTATTCTCCAGACCCTTCCCCAGCTTTGTTGCCCTGCTCTGGACCTGCTCCAGCACCTCCACATCTCTCTTGTATTGTGCTGCCCAAAACTGAACACAATACTCAAGGTGTGGTCTCACCAAAGCTGAGTACAAGGGGACAATCACCTCCCTACTCCTGCTGGCCACAGCATTTTTAACACAAGCCAGGATGCCATTGGCCTTCTTGGCATAGAGTTCAGTACTTTGTAACATCCAAGCTATTCTAACCTATAGATTTCAGTACTTTGTAATTTCCAAGCTGTTCTAACCTATAGATTTCAGTACTTTGTAATATCCAAGCCATTCTAACCCATAGACCCTGCCAAATTCACTCCAACAGTACTGAGGTGCTGAAGCATGTCCAAAGAAGGACAACGAAGCTGGTGAAGGGTCTAGAGCACAGGTTTTATGAGGACCATCTGATGAAACTGGGATTGTTTAGCCTAGAGAAAACGAGACTTAAGGTAGACCTTATCTATCACTCTTTACAATTCCCTTTGAAAGGAGGTTGTAGTGAGATAGGTGTCAGCCTGTTCTCCCATGTGACAAACAAAAGGACAAGAGAATGGCCTCAAGTTGCCCCAGGGAAGGTTTGGGTTGGATATTAGGAATTTTTTTTTCACAGAAAAGGGTTGTCAAACATTGGAATAGGCTGTCCAGGGAAGTGGTGGAGTCACCATCCCTGGAGATATTTTAAAGATGTGTAGATGTGATGTTCAGAAACATGGTCGAGAGGTGGCCTGGCAGTGTTGGGCTAATGGTTGGACTTCATGATCTTAAAGGTCTTAAATGATTCTATTATTCTATGATTCTAAATACTAGTCGAGAACTGTTCCTCTACATTCACTTCCTCCTGACCTGGAACAGAAGATCTAATGATGAGATGTGAGAGGAAAAAGGATTAATCCAGCATTTTAAACAGTATAGAACATTCAAAAAAAGCAAGCAGCCAGACAGCAGCAGTGCTGGGCTCTGGGTATTGCCTCTTACTGTGCTAATGCTGCCATTTCCACAGCTCCCACTGCCCCAACTCTATCACAGATGAACCTGTGGCAGAGCAGGGCACTGCCCCACCGGAGGTTTGAATGAGGTGTGAACTGTGGCAGGGCACACCCAGTCCACTGCCCCACCAGAGGTGTGAATGGGGCAGGAAAGGGTCTTCCTCCCTCCCCACCTCTGTCACCGGAGGCTTAGTACAATAGGTGTGAAGTGCCTTCTCCCACCCTCCGTGGGCTTGAACAGGGAGGCAACAGATCACCTCAGTATATATATGGCAGCTGGACAGATTGCAGCAGGACTTGCTTGGACTTGCTTGGACTTGCTTGGACTTGCAAGGGCTTCCTTAGACCTTCACTGGGACCTGCACGGACCTGCACTGGGACCTGAACACGGACCTGGAGACACGAACCTCGCATGGACTTTGAGACAGTCTCCCATCTGTAAGTGGGGCAAGTTTCATGCCCAAACCTTTCCATTTTCTGATTTTTCCTGAATTACAAGAAAAGGCATCATTGTGAAGACTTTTCCCGACCGAATTAGAACCCAAACTTAAACTACTCTACACACAGATTGTGGGTGGGGCTTTTGGAAATTATAAAAGCTACATAATTTATAATTTCAGCCTCTTCAATAGCCCACAATCAATACAGAACCTAATCCTAATAATGTCACTACAGGACACTGGGAGAATGGTTTGCTGACTTATGCCTTGATGCCTGATTGGTGTGCTCAGGTTTTATTGAGTCTCTAAGTCATACAGAAGAGAAGAAAGATCTGTTTCTTAGCAATGTTCAAGGCATGTTCTGCTTAAAGGGCAGAGGAAATCTATTGAGTCACCTATGCTAAAGCCTCCACCTTAAAATAAGACTACGTAATACGTTAAATTATGTGCCTGGGGATATAATTCTTATGGTACTGTGTGAGATGCCAGTATCAGCTTTATAGATAGGAAATGTGATATTCTGGGTAGGTGGCTATTAAGTCCTGGGGCACTTGGAAAGGCCTATTAAAAGCCACTACCTGCTGGATCCCAGCCCTGATCTTGCTCACTGATGCACCCTTCCCATGCAGGAGAGGCAGAGCTGTTTCAGAACTGTACTGCTTCCTAGGGTGCATCAAAAAAGCTGTGTCCAGCAGGGTTAGGGAGGGTCTTCTACCCCCTCTACTCTGCCCTACTGAGACCACACCTGGAATACTGTGTCCAATTTTGGGCTCCCCAGTTGAACAGAGACAGGGATCTGCTGGAGAGAGTCCAATGGAGAGCCATAAGGATGACTTGGGGACTTGAACATCTCCCCTACAGAGAGAGACTGAGAGACCTGGGACCCTTTAGTCCAGAGAAGAGAAGACTGAGAGGAGATCTCATCAATGTCTATATATATTTGAGGAGTGGGTGTCAAGTGGATGGGGCCAATCTCTTCTTGGTGGTCAGCAGCAATAAGACAAGGAACAACAGCTACAAACTGGAACATAGAAGGTTTCACCTCAACATGAGGAGAAACTTCTTTACAGTGAGGGTGACAGAGCACTGGAACAGGCTGCCCAGAGAGGCTGTGGAGTCTCCTTCTCTGGAGACTTTCAAAACCTGCCTGGATGCACTCCTGTGTGGACTACTCCAGGGGATCCTGCTTTGGCAGGGGGTTAGGATTCAATGATCTCTGGAGGTCCCTTCCAACCTCTGTTCTGTGATTCTGTGACTCCTACCTTGCGTATTTTGACAGGTGTATTTTTCTGCAAGAGATAAAAAGCAAAAGAAATTGCTGTTTAATGCCATTTGTAACTTTTAGATGTTTTTGTTCTAAAAATGTGAGCAGATCTTATCTTAGATTTGAGTAGTGAGTGACTCAAAAGTGTTATAGCAATTTTGGTGACAGCGTAATGTGATGTCTGAAATATCAGATGGACAGACTGCATACAAATTTTGCAGCTGGATGTTGGATATGAGGGAATTTGCTTTGAAAAATACATCCAGTTCCATCACTCAGTTACTTCATTTTCTTCTATATGTTTCTCTCCAATACTTCCCTATTAATTAGTACAATCAGAATTCTTGTGGTAAGAAATCATGGAATCAGTCAGGGTTGGAAGGGACCACAAGGATCATCTAGTTCCAACCCCCCTGCCATGGGCAGGGACACCCTACCCTACATCAGGCTACCCACAGCCTCTGCCAGCCTGGCTGCAAACACCTCCAGGGATGGGGCCCCAACCAACCCCCTGGGCAACCCATTCCAGGGTCTCACCACTCTCATGCTGAAGAACTTCCTCCTCACATCCAGTCTGAATCTCCCCACCTCCATTCCCCCTAGTCCTGTCACTACCTGATAGCCTAAAAAGTCTCTCCCTAGCTTTTCTGTAGGCCCCCTTCAGATACTGGAAGGCCACAGTAAGGTCACCTGGGAGCCTCCTCTTCTCCAAACTTAACAGCCCCAACTCTTTCAGTCTGTCCTCATAGCAGAGGTTCTCCAGCCCTCTGATCATCCTCGTGGCTCTTCTCTGGACATCCCTCTTGTAATAGGGGCTCCAGAACTGGATGCAGTACTCCAGGTGGGGTCTCACCAGGGTGGAGTAGAGAGGGAGAATCATCCTCTTTTCCCCTTACAATCAAGCTGTATTCATGCCTGCACTCACTTTCCTTTTCTGTTGTATTTCTTAGCTTGAACAGTTTTTGTCTTACACAAGCATATTTTGGACAACAACTGTTTTCCCTTGTAACTTTGCCTAGAACTTCCAAATTTGTTTCTGCTGAACTGGATAGATTACATTTTGCCTAAAACTAACACTTCTACCTTGTTGTAAAGCACACCAAATAGCTTTTTCTGTTGTAGATTATATTTGACTCTAAGGAGATCTAAGATGAGTTTGTAGTTGAAGATGACAGTCTGCAATGCTTAGAGAAGCATTTTGAGACTGTTCTTTAACAGGTCAGCATGTGGAGCCTTTATGCTGCACAAATAAACAGTTTAACAAGAAGGCCAGCAAAGCCACAACATGCATGGGGGGAAAAGTGAGACCTCTCTGCTGGATTCAAAGCATTGGTAGTTAGAATTGGTGGGATGCTGGACTATGCAGGCATTTCTGAAGGCAAAATCTGGTAACTTCCTTGAGCTAAAGACAAGTAAACATGCAGTAGATACAAAGTCCTCATCTGTTGGTAGACAAGAACAGAAGAAGCACCAGCATGAGTATGCCAGGTAGCTTCCTGTATTATGAAAGAGAGAGAGAACAAGAGAACACACCCAGCCTGAAAATAGCTGACAACACAGCTGAGCAATCATTGCTATTTTTCCCATTTCCATCATCTCAAGCAGATGCCACAAAGATGCTCAGGAACAGGGGGTTATGGAGGAGTACTGCCCAAACTGCTGCTGACAGTGCTCATCTGAAGCAGCTCTCACACAGATCAATGCTGAGAATGTTCGTGGACAAAAGCAGACAAAAGCCTTACAAGCAAATTGCTAGGAAGAGTCAGCAGGAATGTGGCTGCTGACTGATGAGATACAGGCTTAATACCTATGGGTAGAGCTCTAAAAGGGGCTACACTGATCCAGGGATGTTGACTCCCTACTCCAGTCTTCATTTTTGCCAAGTCCATTTTCTGTGCCTTATTTGGCTGCTGCCTAGATTCAGAATTCTCTTTGGTCGCTGTTTTCATTTTTCTTTACCCTAATAGAAATAAAGATTAAATCTCATAATAGCAGCACAAAGAAAAGTGCAGACTGACCCAGCCATGCCCTTTACATCACTGTCTCCTGCATGTGAATGGGGTCTGGAACAGAATTTAGGGCAGTGCTATTCAGTTTTATAAACATAGGCAGATGTTACCATTAGAGATGTCCCAGGGTAAGCTCTCTGCTGGCTTGTCAGTAGTGAGTGCTCTCCTTTACTGAATACGACCTGAATCTCTCAACCTGGTGTGGATGCCTTACAAACCTGAGGGCATCACCAGTAGTTACTGGAGGTGGGCAATAGAATCACACCATGACTATTTCACCGTTTTCTTGTTCTTCATAAATATATATATATATATATATGTACATAAAATAAACATATTTAACTATGTTCACAGAAAATGCAACAGAGAAAATGAAGGTTTTCTAAAGAATGATGGAAACTGTTGGAAAGAGTCCAGAGGAGGGCCACAAAGATGATCAGAGGGCTGGAGCACCTCTGCTATGAGGACAGGCTGAGAGAGTTGGGGCTTTTCAGCCTGGAGAAGAGAAGGCTTCCAGGAGACCTTATAGCAGCCTTCCAGTATCTGAGGGGGGCCTACAAGAGGGCTGGGGAGGGACTGTTCACAAGGTCTTGTACTGCCAGGGCAAGGAGGAATGGGTTCGAACTAGCAGAGGGGAAATTTAAACTGGATGTTAGGAGGAAGTTCTTTCCAGTGAGGGTGGTGAGACACTGGCACAGGTTGCCCAGGGAGGTTGTGTCTGCTCCCTCCCTGGAGGTGTTCAAGGCCAGGTTGGATGAGGTCTTGAGCAACCTGTTCTAGTTGGAGATGTCCCTGCCTATGGCAGGGTGTTGGCACTGGATGATCTTTTGGGTGCCTTCCAACCTAAACCATTCTATGATTGATTCTATGAAACAAGTTCCATATGCAACAATTTGAGCTTTCCTTTCTACCATGCAAACACACCAGATGCACCAGAAACATCTCCACTTGGTTCCCTACAGATTTGCATTTCCTGCCTGGCAGATTTGGGTGTCTCTACTGCCTACTGCAGGAGAAGCAATTCCTGTAATGGGCACGGGCATAACAATTCATCACTGTGTAGACTCATGTCTAAGTCTTTTATTCAAGGGATTTCTAATACAAGTCTCTTTCTTCTCCAGATTTTAAAGAAATTATCAGGAAACAAATAACTTGGAGACAAACATATTGATGGAAAATTAATCTAAAAACTGTCCAGTAGATTCACAGAATCACAGAATATTAGAGGTTGGAAGGGACAGAATATCAGAGGTTGGAAGGGACCTCCAGAGATTCAAGTATCTTAAGCTAGGGTAACATATACATACTGCAGGGTCATGCATGTGTTCCTTCAGGAAGCCAAGCCCCAGTCCGTAGTGTCCCAAAGGTGATCACAGGAATGTGGAAAAGCCAAAGAGACAAGGCAGAACAATTGAAAACCCATCACAGATCAAAGGCTGTGGGACCTGTTGAGACTTCTCATTTCTCACTGCACAGTCACCAACTGAAAGACCTTCAGGGAGCCTCCGCTCCAGCTAATGAAATAGTTCTCCTCTGCTAAAGACGTCAGGACTGGTTTGAGCAGAGCTGATTTCGCTGTAGGCAATAGGTAAATGATCTGACATCTCAAGGTGCCTTCCAATTCTATGGTTTCCTCTATTCCTCTTTCATGTGGAGAGGAAAATTCATTTTCTCTGTCTTCCAAACCATCCAGTCATCTTGTTAGCATAACAAACACCAGACTGGAGTGTTCATCTCATCAGTTAAATTGTATCCAATATACTGCAGTCTTGGAAGACAGCTTTTTGGCAAATCAGCCTCTACATGATTAATTTTTTATCAACACATACCTACTCAAGATTAATTATTTATCCTGGCAGAAACCCTTAATGAGCTATAATGCAACGGGAACCCAATGTTTAGTAGACTAACAGTACTGAGTAGCAAAGAAAAAAAAAAAAAAAGAAAGAAAAAAAAGAAGGATGTTATCTTAGATCTTGTGATTTTACTTTTCTAGTACATCCCCCCACCCCTTGTCGGGATGTTATCCTGTTAGCAGAACAAATCCTGAACTCCCACCCAAGGGGACAGCCTTACTGACAGTCAGCCCAAATCTCTTATTTCCATGAATTTTGGTGTGTAAGGATAAAACACAACCACAAACATGGGAATAAGCTGCTGTATTTTCATTCTGATCTACTTCCAAAGACAGACCAAAACCATGATGCTATGTTTGTGCTTCATCCTAGTGAGCAAGCTCAGGAAGTGTGGGATGGAAGAGCAGACAGTGAGGTGCATTAGGAACTGGTTACAAGATGGAGTTCAGAGAGTGGTGATCAATGGTGCCAGGTCCAGCTGGAGAGCTGTAACCAGTGGAGTCCCCCAGGGATCAGTGCTGGGTCCAGTGCTGTTCAACATCTTCATCAATGACATTGATGAGGAGACAGAGTCTGCTCAGCAAGTTTGCTGATGACACCAAACTGGGAGGCTTGGCTGATACAGCTGAAGGCTGTGTGGCCATCCAGCAAGACCTGGACAGACTGGAGAGCTGGGCACAGAGGAACCTAATGAGGTTCAACAAGGACAAGTGCAGAATCTTACACCTGGGGAGGAATAATAAACTGCACCAGTACAGGTCGGGAGGTGATCTGCTGGAGAGCAGCCCTGTGGAGAGGGACCTGGGAGTGCTGGTGGATAACATCCATGGGACAGCAATGTGCCCTTGTGGCTAAGAAGGCCAATGGGATCCTGGGATGTATTAAGAAGAGTGTGTCCAGCAGATCAAGGGAGGTTCTCCTCTCCCTCTACTCTGCCCTGGTGAGACCCCATCTTGAATACTGCATTCAGTTTTGGACTACCCAGTTTAAGAGGGACAGGGATCTGCTGGAGAAGGTCCAGCAGAGAGCTATGAGGATAATTAGGGGACTGGAGCACTGCCTGATGAGGAGAGGCTGAGGGACCTGGGGCTTTTTAGTCTGGAGAAGAGAAGACTGAGAGGGAATTTAATAAATGTTTATTAATATCTGAGGGCTGTGGGGAGGGGTGCGGGGGGGGGGGGGGGGAGATATGCTCTGCTCACTTGCTCCCTGTGGTAGGACAGGGAGCAATGGATATAAGCTGCATCACAGGAGGTTCCACCTCAACACAAGGGGGAACTTCTTTACTGTAAGGGTCACAGAGTACTGGAACAGGCTTCCCAGAGAGGCTGTGGAGTCTCCTTCTCTGGAGACTTTCAAAGCTTGTCTGGATGTGTTCCTCTGTGACCTGAGCCAGATTTCTGGTCCTGCTCTGGCAGGGGGGTTGGACTTGATGATCCCTTTAGGTCCTCTCCAACCCCTGACATCCTGTGAGCCTGTGATCAGTGAAGTCACTTACTACAACAGACATTTGCAGCCAGAAATATTTTTTTTCCCAATAATTTTAGCACGCAGGTGAGAGTAGGTGGGAGACAACATTTAAAACCAAACAGAAGCAAACAGCTGCAGCATGTTGGCAGTGGGGCAATACCAGCAAGCACCAGAGTTTGTGCTACAGTAATAAAAAGGTGGAGTTCATAAACATCTTTTTGACATATGCCAATTGGCAAGTGCTACGTAAAGGACCGTGTCCTTTTGACCACAAGGTTCCCTCCGCTGTTTTGTAAAACATATCTATCATTTTTGTTTGTTTTTGGAGCAATTTTCTCAGTCAGCTACAATATTTAACTGGAAAATTGCCATCTGCTTCCTTGGCTGCATAGAGAGTGGTATCAACCTCTCTGAATGGCATCTGCCATCTGCCAGACAGGCTGTCACTCTCCCAAATCCTTAAGGCTATTTTAGGTCTAACAGCTGCATGACAGCAACGTGTACTGTCAGGCTAGCTTGTTGCTGGACAGTTTGTTGCTATCAAGAACAAAGCAATTTCTATGTGAAGCCTATACGGGATAATACAATATATATATGTAAAGCATATAGATTAGGTTTCATTGCCCAACAGCATTTACAGTGACTGACATTCTGAACTGAGATGTGCAAATAATGTTATTTTCTGCATCTGAGACTAAAACTACAGTGACAAGAACCTAACAGAATGAGTTGAACTTACTTTTTCCTATTATAAACCGGTGTCAACTGTGAAGGTAATTGCTCTGACGGTTATTTAAACTGCAAAATTAAACCCAGCTCTCTCCTACAATATCCCTCCTGTTTCTAAGTATCTGTTACTACATCATCTCCTCATAGCTTATGGCTAATTTTTGATCCACTCAATTCATTCATGTTCATCACCATGATAGAGAAATCCAAAGAAGAATATGGTGGGGGTGGGGGAGGGATGTTTGCAGGGGGCTGTCTCATGTCTCAATTTTTCACTGCCCAGTTTAAGGTGTCCAAATCCTCTTGTGGCTACTGAAACTTCTTAATGTGGAATACATTTAAGCACAGTTAGCTACCAGGAGAACACGTAGTGGGAAGGCCAAAAGTTGCAAAACAGCAGCTTTCTAGAGGCCTCAATTCATCTGCTTAAATACAACTGCTTTTGAGATCTATCAGCACGTTTGGCACCTGTGTAGGTGTGGCTGTTTGAGCTGGATTTCTAGCTCAGACACAGAAAAAAAAAAAAAAAGTGGAAGCTCTGAGTGAAGAGGAGAACATTCTAGGGATAGGCTATATAACAGCAACAATGGCTAAGTTAATATAATTTCGTTGGAGCATCAAGAGCCTTACGTCTGGGAGCACAGCTTGTACCTGCCCCTTGCTGCTTCTGCTGTGCCTGCTGCTATCTTCTCCCCGCTGCTTTTTGGGCTGCTGCTGCTTCGCCGCTGCTTGACTCCTTCCCCATCCTCCTTATGGTTATTTTTTTTCCCCCCTGTAGTAGCTTATTCTCTTTATACTGTTATATTTAGTTTAAGCTATAAGAAAAAACAATTTCATTCTTCCTGACTTTCCAAAAAAATCCTTGTTGTAGTGAGTTTACTCTACCAGGGGAGAGATCTGCTCTAACCTGGTACAGTAGGGCTGGCAGAGGTGACACAGGGCTGATAGGAACTTGACTTTACTGGCATGGCAGCCGATGCAGGAAAGGATGCTAGAAATCTCCAGAAATGCCATATTCAGTGATCAATGATGCCTCACAACACTTCCTGTCAAAACTTCTCTTGCAAGAAAAAATGGCAAACAAGTGGCTTTTTTTTTCCACACAGGACAGATCTAGAACTCCACGTCTGGACTAATTATCCATTATACCAGGGGGTGAACTTGTTTACTTTTATTTGCCTGCGTGGAAATGCCTGGTTGGAAAACACTTTGTATGCTGGGCCATTAGGGATAAGTAAAATTATTGGAAATTGGGTGTATTCTGCTACTTTTTCAGCTGAGATATCAAATACCTGACTTGCACACTGATACACCACTAGCTTAACTGTTCTTATGCCTTATATAAAAACTTAACATTTTTTAACCTTAGCTAAGACCTGCAAAGAGTTTTGGTAATTTAACATTGATGCAAGTGAAGTAAATTATTGTGTATGCCATCATGAAAGCTAACATGACTTGGGTATGCCTATGGAGGGCTGAAGGACATGAACGTGATCTTTAGAAACATCATTCTGACTCTTTCATGTACTCTAAAGCTGAATTATGTAAATGGAGAAGAAGTAGAAGGATGTTGCACCCCATGAGGAAAGTCCTAAGACTACATGCCTCTTCCTTGGTCATTTCATTGTTTTGAAAACACTGCTCTGCAAGATTTACTACCTAAAGACCGTTTATACAGTCACAAGCACAGAGAAGAGCTGTTACTATATAGACATTCCAGGTTTAGTGTTCAACAAACCAGCTGTGTCTACTGAACTTGGAGGCTTCTCTGCCTAACTCTAACCTCTAGATACTCCCATGCGTGCTGGTTTGAGGCTAATCGGAGGATTTTAATGAGAAACTAGATTATAGGCTGAGAAAAGAAAACATTTGTGATGTTGCCTTCATTCATTCATTGACTGAGACATACAAAGTAAGAACTCAAGCAAAGATAAGGCAGAGCTGCTTTGGGTTGCTCTGGCTGCTGATCTCTCTCCCTGGCTTCCAGTTGAATTTGTGTGACCCAACTAATGAATTCCTGCTTCTAACCCTCCCTGGCCAATTTTCCTCACTTACCTGGCACGTAAGACAGATTCTGGGATAAGACTGGGTGGTGGGGAGGAGGTGGCAGGGTGGTTGGGAACCCCTCTTGAAGACTCTGATCTCTGGGAGGGGTGTGGTGTTTCTGTATCACCTTTTTACTGTATGTATCTGTAAATATCTGTTATATATTGTAAATATCTGCTTGTATATTGAGCAAAGCTGTGAATATAAAGCTTCATTTATCAACTTCCAGCCGTCTGAGTCTAGTCTGGGTTATTTTAAACATGTATGGGGTGGATAACTTCCTGAACTACCACACCATGGCAGCTGAATCACCTAGAGCAGCAATCCTTAGTCCACTGCTTATCAGTAGCCACAGCTAACAATAAAGGCAGAGTCCTTTGTCTGGATAGTAACAACAGAATTTGATAGAATTTACTAAAAGTGTGGCATTCAAAGAAGAATATCAAAGTCCAGATATATTTTTTGCAATCTTTTTGTAAAACATAATAAAGTTTAGTTTTGGACCTGTTTCCATTATGTAAAACATAAATGTAATGACTTTTTGATACTTCAGATGGGTCCTTTTTTTTTTTTTTAAGTTTGTTTTGCCACAAACACATCATAAAATTTTCATGGATAGATGCTTGTTAACACCTACCACAGCTGCAGTCACAGCACATCCTAAGACATAAAACAAACAGCAGATATCCCAGATAGAAGTGGACCACAGAAACAAAAAGTATCTGCCACAGCTCTTCCCCAGTGCTGGGTAGCTAAACAAGAAGGCATTTCTGCCTTCTGCTGATTGTGGGCTTATGGCCAGGGACTAAACAACAATCAACTGTCAGGGAATATTGGTTTGCTAGGGGAAGAAACAAACAGCAATTGTTGAGCTTTGCGATAACAAAAATCACACTGTGGTAAGAAATACTTGTACTAAGGAAACATTTCTACAGTGATAGAAATGCCCCTAGGCAACACAGAAGCCCTTGGCATGTCTGTGAGCTTATCCCCAGAGGGACTCCTCAGGCAGAAATGTTCTTCAGGTTATAGTCACTTTTTCACCTTAANTTATTGAAAATTAAAAGCAAAGAATGCTCCCATCTTACAGATCCATTCAAGCCACAAACATCACAGAGAATGACAGAACAATGCATGAAGATTCTTCTTGCAGTCTTGGTAGACAGAAGGTTAAGAAACAATGACACAAGAGTCAAACTTCATCAAACAACTTCTCAAACCATCACATCATCAAAACCATTGCTGCTAGTCCCAAAATGTCTCAAAAGCACCTTTTTTTACAGCAAAGCAGCTACCCAGATTTCCAGGTGGATTGATTCTACTCGCGGCAGTTTAAAACACAGCAGAAGTACAAATAAGGCTGATGTAAGACTGCAAACTCAGAAAATAATTAGACTTTCAATTCCTAAGGATGTGCAGTCAAAAAATTCTGGAGAAAAAGAGAGTGGATTGAGATAGGTGGGTTTGGACCTCTAATGCTGTGTTAGGTGCAGCTCTTAATCAAGGGCTCAGTGTCCAAGAGACAGGCACATTTCAGAGCTGGTTGGAAATCTTTTGCTGAAAGCAAAGCAAGCTTTTTTTTTTTTTTTTTCATTTGTTCAAACTAACATGTTCAGGAAAACTCCATTTCAAAATGAGACATTTTGATATAGCTGAAAAGTTCCATTTTAACATCCCTGTAATGGAACTTTGGTTGATTTTTTTTTGTTTGTTTATTTATTTGAATTTTTTTGTTTGTTTGTTTGTTTTGTTTTGTTTTTAAACAATGTTTAGCTTTCAGTGCAAACTTAATTTAAAAATTTTTAAATTTTTTTTTTAAATTTAAAAGC
>VWZI01020298.1:167521-203690 GCA_013396835.1 Psilopogon haemacephalus | reverse complement strand
AAAAAAAGGGAAAAAAAAAATTTTATTGTGTCTAATCTCCTGTTAGTTTAAAGCCATTAGCCCTTGTCCCATCTCAACACATTCTGCTGAAAAAAAAACCTGTCCCTATTTTTAAGTACTAAAACACTGCAGTAAGACCTACCCAGAGTCTTCTCCAGGCTGAACTACCCCCAATACTCTGAGCCTGTCCTCCCAGGTGTTCCAGCCCCCTGACAGTTTGCCCAGGTGTATCACGAACTGCATTAGGAATCTGACGTTAAAACGAACACAAAGCACACAACAGAAGTATTTCAAAGTTGGATCTGCTCTCAGCCTGTTGTCAGCTGCGTTGCTGCATCGGAAAAAACAGCCAAGGTGAGGGATAACCTTCTCAAGGCACAAGCGCCTGTGTGATGAGGCTCGTTTGGCATCACAGCGTCTGCCAAGCTTCCATACTCCTCCTCTTGCTTCTGCTGCGACCGAAGGCTCAAGCTGCGAGCACAGAGCACAAACCCCAGCACCGCATGCAGCAGCTTATTGAAAACGTCCGAAAGAATCTCGCCATGCTCCCCTGCCGCCCCAGGAAGCTGGGGACAGAGGCTCCTGTCTCTACCTGACCCAGCATAGACCACAGATCGCATCTCTCCCCAACCCTCCGCCGTGCGCATGTGCAGCTGCCACCCGCCGCCGGCCCCTGCTGCCCACCGCCCCTCGCCCCGCCGGAACTGACGTGCCAGCAGCTTCCGCGGGTGAAACGCGGAAGTGGCGGGAGGCGGCTGGGGCGGGAGGCCGAGGGCAGGGCGGGCGCTGGGCTAGGGCGCCTCCCGCCGGCGGGGCCTCTGCGCGCCACTGGGCCTCCTCGCCATGAACATCGACGTGGAGTTCCACATCCGCTACAACTACCCCTGGAGCCGGCTGCCGGCCAGCGTCAAGCAGGTGCCGGCCGGTGGGCAGGGTCCGAGCTCCTGAGCTCCTGGGACCGGGGAAGCAGAGGGTGGGAAGACGTCTGGCGGAATGCAGGGAGTTGTGGAGGCTCGGTTTCTCCTGGCCCGGCGGCTACGGGGTGCCTGCGTGGCGGGGAGGTGTGAGGCTGGAGGGAGGCGGGGGGTGGTGGCTGCGGACGTGGGGCTTTCTGTGGGGACGGGGGAATGTGAGGGAGATGTGGGGTCTGCGCATTAAGATGGGGGAATGTGGTGGCCCCCTCAGTGGGAAGAGTGGGCATGAGTGTGGTGTCTGGAGAGAATGGGTATCAGAGTGGTGTGGAGCGTACGAGAGGAGTGGGGCTCGCAGACGTGTGTTCGGGGCGGGGAGCTCTGTGAGGACAGCGGCACACAGGGTGGTTTGGGGTCTCTGTGGGTAGAGGGAGGTATGGGGTTGCGGGATTTGTCTCTCAGTTTGGGCAGCTGTAAGACCAGCTGAGGAAAGTATCCCTCACACAACCGCTGGGTAGTGTGAGCTGAGCCAGGACAGGGGTTAGTAGAGAACCTGTGCAGCTTGGTGTTTTGGTAGCCGGGGAGCTGGCAGTGTGCAGCTCATGGAAAAGAAAACCTCATGAAATATTGATTTGCTGGATTTAATGGGCTTCTGATAGCCGAGTGGGGGTACTGTGTCAAGTCAAGAGAAGGTTTTTTTCTCCAGAGCCTTGTGCTGCTTGAAAGCAGATGCAGGTAAACAATTGCTGCTCTTGCACAAAGCAAGATTGGAGTGGATGAGTGGAGGCTGCAGGCCCCGAGTAATTGAATTCCTTAAGAGATTTCAAGAGCTGTAAGAGGGGTATGGATGACGATTTCTCTTTACCTGTCTATCCGAGTGCCATACTGTTGGCTTTGTAATTCAGAATAGAATATATGCTAGTATTTAATGGGTTTTTAACTTCAATTTCTGGAATACTGTTTTGTTTATTTAAGTGTCAGAGTAGGTTCTTAATGTTTTTATAGTGTGAGCAAATACTTGGATTGCATTTTGGATGTTTTGCCTATTAGTGACCCTGTCTGATATCAGGTATTTCTTTTCTAATACCTGATTCTGCCATGTGTCTGCAACTTACTTCCTTATCCCAGGTATACATTAAAGTGCCTTTTAAGGATTTTTATTTTTTTTATATGAGCATCAATGAGAGAATTGGGAGAGGGGAAGAGAAAACCTTCCAATCACTTGTAGAGGCAGAGTAGAAGAGCAATATGAAGAACTTGGAGGGGGAAGCTTTTGAGATAAGGCATTAAAGCATCAAACAAAGTTCTCCATTCATCTTCCTTCATGATTGTCAGCCGGTGTGCTATGCCTATGCATTAATCTTATGACTTAAGATCACTTGATTGCTTTAATTGCTGAAGCTACAACTTGAGTGGTTTAATTACTTTTTTGTCTTACAAGCTTCTTAGGTGCAGCAGTTGAAGCTTTTCAGGTCATTCACCATACTTGGTTTGTGCTATGCTAATTTTGGGTAACTCTTGAAGGTGGCAAGATGCTTGAATGCTTGGTAAAATGCTTCATGGATTGTGTCTTCCAAAAGGTGCACTAGAGAGTTTGATGCTGGTTGTTTGTTTTTTGTTTTTTTTTTTTAATCAGAGTGGTACTGGTAAAAAAAAACAAAAAACCAAACAACTTAATATTATTGCTTAACTCCTATGTGGAGACAGCTACATAACTAAATACAGTTTCGACCTCATACAGAGATTAAAGATGCTATCATGGTATTGCACTGGAGGACTCCCTATGTAATGACAGCTGCCTATATATGTTTTCTCGTAAGATATTTTGCAGTGGCTTAACTAAAAGGGCTTTTGTATATGTCAGCTAAAAGGTATTTATGTTTTTAAGGGTCTTGGAAACTCTCAGAGGGAATATGAAAGGCAGGTCGTACTCTACAGCATTCGCAATCAGCTACGATACCGGAATAACTTGGGTGAGTAAAGAAGCAAATCAGCTTGTTCTGTGTAGAAGCTTGTCTTTGCTGTAAAAATGCAAGTAGTAATCCTGTTAAAAGGTCCCTCTGTCTTTGAAAGTAAATACTTTAAAGAGATAAAACATTGAGAAGAGTCTTGACTTTTGAGTCCATTTGGCAGCTTTTCTAGTGAAGGACTCCATAAGTATACCGAGTTGAGTTCATACTGTAGTTATGCTGCTCTTTTCCAAGAAATTAAGAGTTATTAAGAGAGGATTTGACTAATAAAATAAACCCTGCCACTAGATGAAAGGCAGACAGTGGCCCTGACTCACATGAGCTATTGGCTATGACCTCCAATTTATTTTGCATTGACTGCATCCATTCATCTTCCTGAACCAGATAATAGTTGCACTAATTAAAAGATTTTTTTTGTAGCTTGCATGAGTTCTGTCTATGTGCCTCTTCCTGTGATCTGTAAAAATAATGTAACCTGTTCTGATATCACCCTTAAAGGCTCCGAGAGTACTTGTAATGTATGTAGAAATCCCTGCACCATTTTTTTTATATTCTACCAATTATTTTTGATCCTTCTGTCATAGTACTTTGCTTAAATTGAACTTGATTGAACAGTGTAACTTTTTTTCCCCTCCCCTTGTAGTTAAGCATGTCAAGAAAGACGAACGTAAATATTATGAGGATCTGTTGAAATACAGTCGAGATCATCTCATGTTGTACCCTTACCATTTGTCTGACATCATGGTCAAAGGTCTGAGGGTAACACCATTTTCCTATTACACAGGCATAATGGAGGTGAGTACAAAACTATGGCAAGATTATGTTGTTTGCTGTCCTGGAGATGTTCTTAGTGCACCCTTTAGTGCTTACGAGGCTGTGTCGTGTGGTTGTTTGGTTTTGGGTGGGGCCTGCTAACAAGTTAAGGAAATAGTGGGGAAAGTTTCTAGAGAACTACTTGTACCTGCATTTTTTTTTCTGTCTTTTCCCACCATTAGCCTTTCAAGAGATGAACTTTTGTTATGTGGATCTGGAGTGGGTCTTACTCAAAGGCCAGTCTTTCTCCTTTGATGTTTGATTTGTGCCTTTATTTTACAGTTTGAAGGGGAAATACCTCATTATCTTAAAATAATAAACCAAAGAAAAATACCCAATTAATAAAATAATAAACCAAAGAAAAAAAAACAATTAAAAACCTGTTCTTATTTTAAAAAGGACACTTAACCATATGAAAAGCTTTTTTCAGAAGCTTGAAGCAGATCCTTCTTTATGAGAACAAAGATGGTTCTGTTTTCTGCCAGCTCTCTGGCAACCTTTTATTATTTTCACTGGATATCAGAAGTGCTTTTTTAGTTTTGTGTATAGCCATTTCAGACATAACAGATTAGTTGTTAGTTTATTCTGTTATTACTGCTAGCAGTTCTGTGTGCTGGGGGTTTTTTTTTGTGAAGACAGAGAAAGGATTTTGTTACTCTTTCAGTGAGCATTTTTAAAGCTTCCATTAAACAGAAGCCTATTTTTTAATGCATTTAACTTACTGTGTAATGATAAATCAAATAATAGGCAAATTTTATCAGGTGACTGTCTTCAATAGATTTGGTTTAATTTACTTTTTTTCTTAAAAAAAGGGCAGAGCTGTGGACATTTTTCTCTGAAACAACCTTCCTATTGTAACTTAAGTTTTCTTGTGTTTTTAAGGATATAATGAACAGTGAAAAAAGCTACGATTCATTACCCAACTTCACTGCTGCTGACTGTAAGTATTGCCTAGTTGCAATACTGCTTCCAGTGAATTGGAAATGAGGAGCTTCTGAAAATGAATTTGCAGGCATCTGTTTGCTTGAGCATAAGCACATGAAGGAAGAGAGAGGTGCATTTAAAGAGTGATATTAAGGCCTGTCCATACAGAGTTCTGTCTGGATGGGCTGCACTGAAATTGGGATAATTTAAGTACAGAGAGTTATGTGCAAAACTTTTTGTAGCTTCTTGTCCTTGCTTGTATTGTATTCATGCTCAGGCTTACAGGTGAAAAGTCTTACTGTTGTGCATCAGCAAGCTGAGTTGCTGGTCCTTTCCTTTTCAGCGTGTGTTGGGCAGAAATCTTCAGCAAGACATTAGAAGACAGTTGACACTGCTGAGAGTTAGCATCAGTCTGGATTGAGGGATGATATAGCAGAGAAGAGAGTCTAGTATTTTATGACAGTCCTGGAAGATCCAGATGTTTTATCCTGTTTTCTATTAGACTGTTGTGGGTGTAGGATGGGGAGATGAGGAAAGCAAAAATGTTGAACCTGGTGGGTGAGAACAGAGTAAGAGCAACAGCCACCTGGTAAGTCTTACAGAACAAAGTGTGAACTGTTGGCACAGAGAGGGTGTTAATCAAACATGCCACTGAGAAGGTATTGCTAGCTAAAGACCTCGTTCAGATGAGGAGTAGCCTCTAGCTTTTGGAATTGGTTTTCTCTTTGTGGTTGGTTGGTTTGTTTTTTCAAGGGTGTCAGCTAACTATATGAATTTGTCTCTATGTAGTGTTCACAGTGGGGAAATGGATAAGAAAAAAACATTTCCTCAGCACCACATAGCTTATAGTATATCTGGGAGTATGAAAAAGGGGAGGCCTCCTGATGTTTGTTTTGCTTTGGTTGGTGTGGTTTTTTGCCTTTAATAATTCTGTTATTTTAGCAGCAGCTTCAGGTCAGTGACTGGTATAATGAACATCTCAAAAACTAGTCTCAAAAGTTAAAGTCAGAACTGGCATGGAATATAGATTAGAATTGATGAGTTCCAGTTCTGTTTGTAGTTCCTTAATTGTTGAAGGCTGGAGATTACTGAATTACATTTTGATTTAGTTTAATGCAACTGTATTTTGATCATCTTCCTTAGAGGCTTATGTGGCCTTTTGTGCTCTTCTACTTATTTAGAATTCTAATCCAGTGTGGTGTGGGCATTGTTAAGTTGAAGAAAAACTACTGACCATGTTCTCATACAACTTTAGCCCTGTTAATTTGAGGCATAGTTGTTATCTGTTCATGTGAGTGTAGTAAAGGATTATTCCCTGCTATGTTATTACTTGAGTGATAAGGGGTTACTTTTTATCCTTATTTTCTGATTTTAGATGCATATGGTCCTCTGTAAAATTAAGTTGCGATTGAGTTTAGCTCTTCCAAATATAGGAAGAAAGAGTAATTAAAAATATTACAGAAGTTGGTCTGATTCTTTGAGGAATGTTTTATGTATCTTCAGTTTAAACTTGTCTCAAGAGAACTAAAACTTCACTTAACTTTTCAGGTTTAAGACTTCTTGGTATAGGAAGAAACCAGTATATAGATTTAATGAACCAATGTAGGTCTTCAAAGGTAAGCTTGTCTTTTAATTTTCTCTCTCTCTCTTTCACTTTTCCCTCCTCATATTATTTAATAGGAAACAAAGAATGGAATAATATCATAGGCCTGGTTAATTTAATAGTGTGATGTTATGTATTGCTAATAATACTGTGTTTCCTGAAGCTAATAACGAGTGAGTTCAGAGGAAGGCCACAAAGATGATCCAAGGGCTGGAACACCTTTGTTGTGAGGATAGGCTGACAGAGCTGGGGTTGTTCAGCCTAGGGAGCAGTCTGGGGGAACCTTATAGCTGCCTTCTGATACCTGAAGGGGTCCTAGAGGAAGACTGGCGAGGGACTTGCCATAAGGGTGTTTGACTAGAGGACAAGAGGAAATGGTTTTAAGGTGAGGGAGATTAGGTTTAGACTGTATATTAGGAAGAAGTTCTTCAGTGTGAGAGTGGTGAGACTCTGGAGTGGGTTGCCCAGGACCCTTGTGGATGTCTCTTCCCTGGGGATCTTCAAGGCCAGGTTGGATGAGCAGCTGAGTCTAATTGAGAGGCATCCCTGCCCATGGTGGAGAGGTTGAAGCAGATGATCTCTGAAGTCCTTCACAACCTAAGCCATTCTATGAGTTTAAAATCAAAATATACTGGAGAAAAGGATATTCAGTGATACTTTATTTTTTAATCTTATCTTTTAAGAGCTATATTTACTATGTGGCACTAGATAACTAATGTCTCTGGACTAGTATAAACATGGAGTAACAATACTGGTTCTGGTAGGATTATTCTATGTTCTCCAGGTGCAGTTCAGAGTTTTACTCTGGGGTAGTCTTCCATCTAGGTGTAAACTTTTGTAGTATGTGTGTTTTTCTTTAAGATGGTGTCAGTGGTTCTGAACAGGCATGTGAACAGCACATGGAAACACTGTAATAACTGCTGGTAGAAACTGGCCCTTCAGTGTTTGCAACAGTTCCTTTCTTCAGGATGCTTCAAAGCGCTCTTGTGTGATGCTCCTTTGACCAAAAGTGTCCTTACCAAAATAGGAAGCTGATAGAATGAACCAAAAAGTAGTGACTATGCAATGGAAGAGAAACTGTTTAGGTCTATAAATAATGTCCTTTGTTTATTCTTTCCCAGACTGACACTCACTGTACTTTATTAGCTCCATGCTTATTGAGAATGTGGGATGCTTTGTCCTTTAAAGTAAACAAAAATGTTGTGGTTTTGTTTGTTTGAGTGTTTTATTTGTTGTTTTTTGTTTGATTTTGTGGTGGTGATGCTGATGTTGGGTTGTTTGTTTTTAAGATTACTGACCTTCTTTAAAATATCCCTTTTGTATACTTTGTTGTACTCCCTTACCTGTTCACATTGGGAAATGTCATAGTTTACATGTGGACTTTGATATTAATGAGTTAGAAATGCAGGAGTTTTTCATTAAAACACATACATCATGGATAAAAGTACATGTTTATGTGAAGACAGCATCAGATGCAAATATTTTTTTTCCTTCCCACTTTCATATGATTTGAGAGAGGAAGGAAACTTTCACTAAGTGACAAGGCTAATAGTGTTTGTGTGTGTCCAGCCTGTGAATATAAAATACTTAAAAACTGACATTTATAGAAGTCATTTTGTATAAAGATAAATGGCTGTCTACACATGTGAAATGCTCTTCATTGCTATCTCAAATGGACTGTACCACTGCAGAAATTTTTCAGAAGGAAAACTGCTCATGATCTGTTACCTGTGAAGCCTGTGGACATTGCTATAGAAGCGTGGTGGGTTGTGCAGTCTGGCTACATCACTGAGGATGACATCAAGGTATTTCAGTATGGATTCCATCTCTAATGTTGGGTGAATGCTGCTAGCTGCTGTACACAGGGACTTTATTTTGTGTAGAGTATGCAAAGATCATATTGCAGTTTTGTAGGAGCTTTTATGGAAATCAAGATTGGAACTCATGGAAATTGTGATGTTTTCTTTGTTGATATGTTCTGACCTCTCCCTCCTGCATAGTTTTTGCACTGTGTGCAGTGCTAAGATGGTTTAGTGTCAACCAATCTGTGGTAACTACTGCACATAATAATGTGCTCTGTGGGAATCAAGCAACAAAATATGCTTTCTAAATTTTGTATTTCAGCCCTGACAGATCAGTTTTGAATGAGTCTTCACCTTCAAAATAATTACAGTGTTAGTGGATTTTCTCTTGTTTTTTTCCCCCCATTGTTTCTGCCTTTTTTTCTAATTGTTTGCTCTTGTAAAAGTTGTGGGCAGACTTAATATTCTCTTCTCATTCTGCTTCCATTTTCACAGTTTCTCTGTACAGTCAGCTAGTCATTTGATCTGGATGTAGTTCCTTCTAAGTCTTTTGTTTGGAACATGTTGAAATTGGTGATGGAATCTTTTTTTTTTTTTTTTTGATGCTATTAGGATCACCTTTGGCAGTTGCTGCTTATTTTCTGACAGCCTGTCAAGCCAGTGTAGTTAACTGAAGAACATTGCTTTGATACTGTAATGGACCTCTATACAGAATGGTTCCAGTTATGTGGCTGAACACTTAGCTTAGAAGTTTTGAAAAGCAAATCTATTTTACTACAGACCTGATGTGCCAAATAGTTGTTCAATTAAGCATAGCTTCTAAAGCACACAATTTTGTGCAGGGACAAGTGAAAAAATGTGAGACTTCAACAGGAACTGCCCTGAGTTCTTCAGTGCAGTTATTGTGGTTGATGACAGGCATTACTTGTTCTAGTCTTATAATACTTATGGCAGATTTGAGGCTGAAGTGAAGTATTTTTTGAGTCATATTAAATGAGTTGCATAGACTCTACAAAAGAGTAACACGATTTCTTTTACCTAGATTTGTACTACATCAGAGAAGTCTGCTATTGATAAGATAATTGACTCAGGTCCTCAGCTTGCTGGTTCATTAGACTTCAATGTGGTTCACAGTAAGTTTTTTGTGAACGTTTTTTTTTTTGTTTGTAGATCTTGCTTTGTAAATTCTTAGTGTCTGATAACTAGGAATAAAAGAGGGTGTAGACAGCTGAAGCATAAGAGGAGGCCAAGGAAAGTATTCGGGAGTTTGTGCAGACTGCAGCCTGGGTCTTGTAAACAGTTTGGCAGTGAACCATTAGCAGCTGTTGCTCTGTTAGTGTTTAGTTCAACAGATTCTTTCATTAAAAACTGTCAGTAAAGATTAGGAGGAAGAGGGATGAGAAACTGAAATTAAAATGTCAAAAGTTGAGAATCTTGGGAATTGAAAGTTCACTCCTTTTGAAAGGAGAGGTTTTTGTGACTTTGTACTGTTTGAATACCATCAAAATGGACCTTAAATCTTAGCTATTGTCTTGTGACTCAGAGGTTTGGAACTGTTACTTAAAACTTGTGTGCTTCTCCCTGTTTCAGCATAACAATTGTTAGATATAGACTGATCATGTTGGGCAAGGGAGTACAAATTCATGGACAAACTTCTCCTTAAGTCTGTAAATGCTTGGGTTGCTACAAGCAAGTGAACCTGTACATTGTTTGTGGGTGGTTTGTTTTGGTTTGGTTTTTTTAAGAAATGAAGGCAGAATTCCACTGGTGTTACTGAAGCTGAACGAAACAGGAGTAATTTTTAAAATGTGAAATTCAAGATCTGAGACAGTATAGGGCTTAAGAAAATTTTAGTTCTAAAAACACTTCATGATCTTTATACAGGGCCTGGTGTTGTTTGTAGAGTGGTTTACAGCTCAATTTTGTTAGGTTTAGAGCGATCTACCATACTTTTCTAATCTGATAGGTAGAAAAAGAATGTATAGATAATTAATGTAATGGACTGCCAGTAGGATGAGCTCTTTTGGGGAAGGAGGACTCTGTGATGCCACCAATACATTGCAGGTATAGTAAGAAAGCATGTATCAGCTATGAGAGCTGAATCTGAAGGAGAGAGATTGAAAAGCACCCTTAGCATGGTGATACCTTGTAAGGTCACCCTCATCCATTAAAATTTATTTGTTGATACACATCACTTTGTATAGTTGAATGTGTGTCACTGCTGGTGCTGAACAGCAGTTGTATCAGCAGGAATTCAGGTTGAGTTAATGCAGGTATTTTATTTAGTGTCTAATTGGAGGTAGTAATTTTACTAGATACACTACAGATATATATACACACATGCTGTAGCTGGGCTGAGCTCTGTGTGAAACATCCTTAGAATTCTACTTCAGGTGTTTAATAACACTTCACTTGAGGGTTGTTGATACATTCTCTTCCCCACCGTAATGAATGTGATGTAGATGAAGTGATCTTGGGTGATGTCAAAAGAACCGCTGACAATAAATTTGGCTTACTTTATACTATGTAATTTAGCTTCATGCTTTATGGTAAAGTTTAAGATTTTTAACGGTTTTTATTGGGTTAAGGCTAGCTACCTCGAGCCCAAAAGCCCAATAAAAACTTGATCCGATTTGGAAGTAAAAAGGGTATAAAACTGTAGCNTTAGGGGGATTAATGATAGGAGAAGAAATTAGTCGTTTTAGTGATTTAAACTCTGAATTAGTTCAAAGGCAGAGAGACAAAGGAAAGAAGCTGCCGGAGCCAGCATAGACCCAAGCCAGACTGGCCTTCTGCAAGCAGGCTGGCTATCTGGATGTTTACAGAACATTCCCAAAACAATTTTTTTTTCTCTGTCTCAGTGAAGCTTGGTGAAGTGACACTGTAGGTTTAACTTTCTTTCAGCCAATAGTCTAATTTCTCACTCAAATTCTCTAATTTGCTCAAACCAACACAAAAACTTTTAACAACAAATAGGAGGGAATGCGTGTTTTTACAGAAGGTGGGAGAAAGGGGAGACAAACTTCTGGATATGGGGAATGAGGGAGAAGGGTACAGAGACCGGGCAGAAGGGGAGAAAGGGAAAAAATACAACTGCAGCAGGCAATTGATACCCGAGTTAGATAGCTTTGGTGCTGAAGGGAAAGCAGGATGCAGAAATTCTATGGTGAGGAGAATTCATCCCAGTTCCAGAAGAGAATAATGGTGCTCTCCACGTGGCGGCAGGGAGCAGCAAGCAGTTGCTTGAGCAGCCAGCACGAGGAGAAGAGAGAGAGAGAAAGGGGGGAAGGTGGGCTCCCCCCCACTTTTATAGCCCAAATCCTAGCAGGAAGTGGGAGTGTCTAACCATGACACCTGGGAAAAGGGTCAAACCATTCCTTGGGAAGAGGCAGGGGGTCCCAGGTGGGCTTAAACCTTTACACAGTTATACTCTAAAAGAAAACCATGGTGAAATGTTTTGCCCTTCTTTAAAGTTACCCCTGGCTTCTGTACTATGCAGAGCTCAGTTGAGATGGTTAGTGCTCAAATCAATCTCCTGTGGGGAAGGTGTCATTTGAAAATCGACCATATTATTGTCCTTATTACATGAAATGTTCATCTGTATCTTCTGCAACTTTGCTGAAGTCTTGTGCTGAAGTGCCCCAGAATTTAATTTTTGAAGGTTTGTGGAAACAGCTGGCTGTGAACATAGTGGGAAGAGCACATCAGGACCATCAGAACTGATGTGATTCAGTTTCCTACAGAGCATGCGAATTCCAGCCTGACTTAAAGGGGAACTAAAATATAGCAGCATCCTCCTCTGACAAAACAAGTTCACAGTGAAAAGGCCTCAGTTCTTGATAGTATGATGGTGAAAACTAAATTAATGTTTAGGCAGAAACATGCTTACCTGTGTTCAATGTAGTTGCTTCCATCTATGGTCATTCTGCTGTGCTGTCCTGAATGTACCTGTAGAGTTCCAAGCCTGCTGCATCAAACTGCAAGTAAAGAGCTCTGGTTTAGGGTAACATTTAGTATTACATGTGATTTATTGATCCATGCACTGCAAAGTAGGTTTCTACTGCTGTGAGGGAAAAGTACTTTAAGTTCTGAGTTGGCTGATGGGGAAGTGCATTTTGTAACATTACTACTTGGGAAAATGTTTTTGTTGTTTTTCTTTTTTTGTAAAATGATGTACTTTTTTTTTTTCCCCAAAGGTTTATATAACAAAGGGTTTATTTACCTTGATGTACCAATATCTGATGACAGCTGTATAGCAGGTAAGTAAGTATTTAATACTGTTACACTTCCTTGCTTTCTTTTCAGTTAGATACCCTATAGTTTCTTTGTTGTAGAAGCTGCTTGTCTATGTGCATGAGTTTGCTTAAACAAAACATTTGAGCTATGAATTTTTTTCTGATCTAAATGTTTTCAACCCTCTTAAACTTTTTATAATTGTATGCAGACTTAAGAATTCAAGTTGAAATAAAGTTGTTTTGTCCCTGCAGAGGGACCTTGACAGGCTGGATGGGTGGGCAGAGGCCAATGGGATGAGATTTAGCAAGGCTAAGTGTAGGGTTCTACACTTTGGCTACAATAACCCCAAGCAGTGCTACAAGCTGGGGACAGAGTGGCTGGAGAGCAGCTAGGCAAAGAGAGACCTGGGGTGCTGGTAGATAGTAGCTGAAAATGAGCCAGCAGTGTGCCCAGGTGGCCAGGAGAGCCAATGGCATCCTGGCCTGGATCAGGAAGAGTGTGGCCAGCAGGACAAGGGAGGTTATTCTTCCTCTGTACTTGGCACTGGTCAGGCCACATCTTGAGTACTGTGTCCAGTTCTGGGCCACTCAATTCAAGAGATGTTGAGGTACTGGAATGTGTCCAGAGAAGGGTGATGAAGATGCTGAGGGGCCTGGAGCACAGCCCTATGAGGAGAGGCTGAGGGAGCTGGGGTTGTCTAGCCTGGAGAAGAGGAGGCTTAGGGGTGACCTCATTGCTGTCTACAACTACCTGAAAGGAGGTTGCAGCCAGGTGGGGTTGGTCTCTTCTCCCAGGCAACCAGCAAAAGAACGAGGGGACACAGTCTCAAGTTGTGTTGGGGGAGGTACAGGCTGGATATTAGGAGGAAGTTCTTGCCAGAGAGAGTGATTGGCATTGGAATGGGCTGCCAGGGAGGTGGTGGAGTCACTGTCCCTGGAGGTGTTCAAGAAAGGACTGGATGGAGCAGTTAGTGTCATTGGATAGTGCTGGGTGATAGGTTGGACTGGATGATCTTGGAGGTCTCTTCCAACCTGTGTGATTCTATTTTGTATATATATTTTTTTTTAAAATCTCGTTTTACTTAAAGATTCAAGGAAGGAATTAATGAGTAATTATTAAATGTCTGTATTGAAAAGGAAGAATAACAGAGGGAAATGTAGTTGCCTTACCAAGAGAACATGAGTTTTTTACCCCTGTTTTCTAGACAGGTGTAATTCTTTCCGTAGCCATTGGTACCATCCTTTCACAGCCACGTTGCTTCCATCATGTGCTGTGTCAGGGGACTAGGTATAAGCTTGAAATAGCGCAGCATATGGCCACTCTTTGAACAAGTCATTATACTGTGCTAGGTCTCAGGGGTTTCTGAATTCAGTGTAATCTGCAAAGGCACAAACTGTTTGGGAACTGGTCATGCAGAGTATGTTATTGTAGTAGAGACTGGTTAACTGAAAGTCCTCTAGATATGAGAGACTTGCTGCTTAGATAATAGCTTTGGGAGCCTCAGCTCTGGAGTGTGTGGATGGGCTGGTTTATTTTGTGTCCCACTCCAGTCAGAGCCATGGTTTCATCTCCATCTACATTACAAAATCATTTTATGTACTGGATGACTGGAAGTACATGTAGTGTATGAGCAAGGCTATGACATGCTATAGATTGGCTCTAGTTTTTATAAGAAAATGAATTGACAACCTTACATTTCAGGAGTAGGAGGATTTTAAATACCATGTGTAATGTCTTTAGCCTTTTATTCTTTGTGACTGGGAAATCCTCAGGATTGCAGGTACCATGAAAATAAGTGTAAATTTATTTTCATTTTTATGCAGTTTTAGTGTGGTAAAATTTGTAATTTTGCAAGTGATTCTTCTTTGTAGTGCCACCACTGGAAGGTTTTGTGATGAATAGAGTGCAAGGTGATTACTTTGAAACACTCCTGTACAAGATATTTGTTTCAATAGATGAACACACTAATGTGGCAGAGGTAAGTATAGCTTACCCTTTGTCAGGGAAATAGAAATACTTGAGAGGGCTCAAAGCACTGCTGAAAATACTTAAGACAGAGATATGGGTTGATATCAACTGAGTTTATTTAGCAGTATTTCAGGCTTAAGATCCAATCTGTTTCTTTTACAGTACTTAAGACTTGAAGAAGTACCTTCAGTTCAGTGGAACAATTCCATCAGCTGGAATGATTTTATACAGGAATGATATTTTTGTTAGTCACTAACGTAGACTGTTTTATGGGAGCTAGGAAGGGGTGGGACAAAGTCTGTTTTGCTAGTGTGAAGGAAGAAGTAGTCTATTTTTTTTATTTGGCAGTGAAAACATGCAGGGTGTTGGCTTGAAGTAAGAGTGTAACTTTTGCATAAATGTTTTTAATGTGAGAAATATCTTTCCATAAGGTCTTAATCCCAAAACTTGGTGAATAAGCACCTGAAAAATATCCATTAAATATAATCTGGGATTTGTTTTCCTTTTTGTCTCTCAAATATGTGATTAACCTAGAAATTATTTAATTACCATAGAAATTGCACAGTGGAGGATAACCTCACGTTTCTCTTGTGTATCAAGTGGGAGAATTATGGGGCTTTGTCCCCTTTTTTCATCAGTTTCAGCGAAGACCAAATAGCTCCTACCAGTGCAGACTTAAAAGTAAACAAAACCAACAAGTAGATGCTGAAACCCACAAGTAGTGGATTACTCTGCATTGCTAATACTGGTTTTTTTGTTTGTTTGTTTGTTTTTATGATTTTAGCTTGCAAATGTCCTAGAGATCGACTTATATTTAGTAAAGGTATGCATTTATAATACATCTATTAAACCTGATGTGGAAATGTAATGGTCTTGCAGCCTGGTTTGATACAGCAGTTGTTTGTGTGTATGTTTCTTCAGAATGCTGTGTCCATGTATTGTCGGCTGGGCTTTGCTCATAAAAAAGGCCAAGTAATAAATCTGGATAATCTTCATCCATCATGGAGGAATGTTCCTTCGATAAACAGACTGAAGTAAGTATCTTCATCCTTCACAAAGGCTTATTTTTCTCTTTGGAGAGAAAGCTTATAACCAACAAAATCTGATTGTATAGCTATTAGTAGCTTGCTTTGACTAATGCAATGGCAAATTTCACTTGGCTTTCCAGTAGTGTGTAATGACAAGAATACTTGATAATCTTTTTTATTCTAAGGATAAGGGCTGGTAATTTAGCCTTTTAAGTTCAACATACTGCTTCTGTTACATAGTGTTGGCTTTTTTTAAATGCCTAGTTGGTCACTTCTGAAGCAGACAAGTGTATGTTTGCTTTAAACTTCTGGGGCTCAAAATAGCAACTGTGCTAATAAAGTGACAGATTTTTGGCACTACTGTGAGGGAATGTGTATGTAAGTTTTGCTTGCTTGCTGTCAGGTACTATGGCAGTTCTGTCACTGTATATCTAGAGTTAGAGATATACATCTGATATATATATATCAAATCCTGACAAACTCTTAACACCAGTCAATAAAGGGTTCTCAGAGTTGGAATGCCAGGTTAAATTAGTAAAGGATTGTCAGGCACTTTAAGCTTGATATCTGTTAAGCCATTTAAAGTGACTGCTATGGCTGAGTTTTCTTTAATGCTAATTCAGACAGTGAGAAAAAAGTGAATACTTTTTTTGTTGTTGTTGTTTCCACTGGGTTCTTCTTTAATGATGGTGGCTTGATTTTTTTTCTTTTTATCTTTCTTTTTTTTTTTTTTTTCCCTTTCTAAAGTCTGGTGTTTTCCAATCCCCAAATAAACTTTTGTGTTGAAGGTAAAGTAGGACTCTGAGACATTTCAAGCTGGCTGGTATAGGGCTTAGAAGCATTGGAAGGCATGTACTGGATATGCCTGTGTGTGGACTACTTAGCACTGGAAGGCAGAGATAATTCTCTGGTGCTTCAGTGACCAATAGATGTGGATTTTAATTCACATTAATAGGAGTACTTTGGATCCTCAAAAGATGCTGCTTTCATGGGACAGTGGGGAAAACAGAAGTCCTATACAGGAAGCTGGGTCATCAGCAACAGATACAGATACCAACAGTCAAGATGATCCAGGTTAGCACTAACAGTAAATTTTAATACATTAGAATCAAATATTTTTATACTTCTAAAGTGACACAGGCTTATAAAGGGAGCCTAGAAGCAAGTAAAACAAGGATTGTGTAGATTCTTTGTTTCATATGGAATATGCACTGGGGGAGGTGATGTCTGCTTCTTGACTTATAATTCTACAGCCAAGTAGCTTTTGTCGGAAGGTGAGGCTGATCTGTGTTATGAATGTCAATTGCCACAAAGCTACCAAGCTCTGAATTAAGTTAGTCAGTAGTGTAGTAGTGATAAGGGAATTCTGTCCTGCTTGGTATAGCAATAAGATTGGTGTGGTTTTCGTTTTTTTTAAATTTTTTTTTTCTTCAGCATATTTGACTTAAATTTGATGATTTTACTTTCAAGTAAAACAAATCTGATCTTATATTTTCTTTTTTGTTCTCTATTAGCTGAAACAGCCAGCGTGAGCAGCCTGAATCTGTCTAGTGGACACACAAAACGTATTGCCTTCCTGTTTGATTCTACTCTCACTGCCTTTTTAATGATGGGAAATCTTTCACCAGTATGTCAAAATTGTTCAGTGTATTTAGAGTAAATCTAGAGCTTTAAAGTACTTTGACTTAAATGTAACACATCTGTAATAATGAAAAAAGAAGTCTTTATTGTTAAGAAATGTTTTTACTTTTACTTACCCATTCTATTCTCAAGGTATTAACAACATTTTGTTTTATTTTTCCAGAACTTGAAAAGTCATGCAGTCACTATGTTTGAAGTTGGGAAACTGTCAGATGAGAGTCTTGACAGCTTCTTGGTGGAGCTGGAAAAGGTAATCTCTTACATGTTTGACCAAACTTTCTTTTCAGCCCTTGATGTTTTAAAGAAGCCAACGCTCACTCCAGTGTTTTCATTGTGTAAAACTGCTTATTTAGCAACACCAAACTGGAGTGGTTCAATTAAGAGGTTCCTAATGCAAACCATTTTTACCTGTAATGACTTTCAGGGACACACCTTGCATATATATGAATATGGTGAATCTAATGAGCAGAGTGAGTTCACAAATACACACCCTTGTATTAGGGCTTGTTCAGTGGAAATCACTTTCCTTTTAGTAAAGTGCTAAAGGTGTGCACATTTTGGTGGGAAAATTGGATCATCATGTGCTGTAATGTTTAACTTACCCACCTTTTAGAGACAAATCTGGAAGGACAACTGAGAATAATATAGGATGACTGCTGTTAGTTGCTGTATTATTTTGTACCAGTTGGAGTGACTGGTCGTTTAAATCATTAATTTGTAGACAGAGTCCTAGTTCTAACTGATAGATGTTGCCTTTCTGTGCTTTTTGACCATTTAACTAGCATGGCTGAGGCTCACTTTGCATTTAATAGTTGCTGTCGATCACTTTGCATATAAGCTGCAGGGTTGTTGCTCCCTTGCAAAGCTCTGAAACGCCAGTTTGTTAATCTTTTCAGCTGTGTAATTGATGCTTAGAGAAGCAACCTGCCACTTGTATTTATTTTGTTTGTTGTTTAGGTTCAAAGCACAGGTGAAGGGGAAGCACAGCGGTACTTTGACCATGCGCTTACGCTGAGAAACACAATACTGTTCTTGCGGCACAATAAAGACCTAGGGGCGCAAGCTGTGCAGCCAGATCAGCCAAATAATGGTACTGTGAACAGCAGAGGAAATCTTTCTGAGTTTCTTTACTTACCTGCCACAGAATCAGCTTTCTGATTAAGCTGCTAATTAAGAAAGCGATCAATCCTACCTGTTTAAAAAATATTTGTATGTAAACCCATCACTTTTTGATCTTACTTTGAGCCTGCATTACTGGATTTGCCTTTTGAATGGCAGATGTAGTTGCCAAGGCTTGGATTTAACATCTAGAGCAACAGATTGAAATGTGATGATGGTAAGACATGCTGAACCCGAAGTTGAGAAATTTGTGTGCTTCTGAAGGCTGTAATTAAGGAGTCATAGTGAGGAGCAAGCTGTAGTTCTGTGCCAGACAACTCTGTATGACTGGAATTGCTAAAATTCTGTACAAATTTATTAAAAGTCATTCAAAAAAATTTAAAACCTAGTGGAAACTATGGTTATCATGGCTTAGCAGGGGAGAAGAGAAAACCTGAAATCGTATTTTGGGTTGTATGTTCCACCTTAAGTCATAATTTAAGAATTTTACATTTTTAACATAGGGTTTCCCTTGGACCTCTTACGATGTGAGAGTTTGCTTGGCTTGGATCCAGCTACCTGCAGCAGAGTTCTCAACAAGAATTATACTCTTCTGGTTTCCATGGCACCACTCACCAATGAAATTCGACCTATTAGCAGCTGTACACCTCAGGTAAAAAAAATACTGGTTTATTCCCCCCCCAAAAAATATCTGGTAATAAAATACCTTCTTAATAGCTATGTTTTGGATACATCTGTTTATATACCCTTTTTGACAGGACAAGGGGTAATGGGTTTATATTGGAAGAGGGGAGATTTAAACGGGATATTAGGAGGAAGTTCTTTACAGTGAGAGTGGTGAGACACTGGAACAAGTTGCCCAGGGAGGTTGTGGCTGCTCCCTCCCTGGAGGTGTTCAAGGCCAGGTTGGATGAGGCCTTGGGCAACCTGATCTAGTGGGAGATGTCCCTGTCTGTGGCAGCGGGTTGGAACTGGATGATCTTTGAGGTCCCTTCCAGCCTAAACCATTCTATGATTGGCCTGTAGAAAAAACAGCATTGCAGAAAGGAAATATTTAAAGAAGAAAAATCTGAATGCTTAGTAAATTTTTGTCTAAGTTTATCTTCAAGTAGAGTCAGTAACAAGTATTTTGCTCTTGAATTTGTATTTATAGAAAATGTCTTACTATGAGTTTATGTAAAGAGTACTGGAGTAGGTACCTGGAATATCAGCAGTAGCAGAGTAATCCATTTGAACTTCTGTTCACTAGATATGTGCTTCTTAACAAATGTCGAGTATATAATTATATCTGGACATACATAACAATTGCAGTATTAAGTTATTGTTCATTTCTTGAATAATCTCTTCAGCATATTGGGCCTGCAATACCAGAGGTCAGCTCAGTTTGGTTCAAACTGTATATTTACCACATAACTGGACAAGGACCACCCTCTCTGTTGCTCTCTAAAGGAACACGTCTTCGAAAACTTCCAGACATTTTTCAGGTAATGTATCCTTGGATCAGTGTTAGTTTATCTGTCTTGTATTTAGCTTTTAAATTTATATGGGATTATTTTCATCTCCTGTTTGCTAGGAGGCTGCTGTAACGACCATGTTACTGCAGAAATGGGTGACAAATACCTTCTGGTTAAAATAGTGGCTTAACTCTTGGCAAACATTGACAAAGTTCTGTCTCTACTGGGGGTGTGAACATGAGTGATCCTTGGTACAAAGTATAACACTCTGGAATTGTAGCTATCTGTGGTAACTTCCTAATTGTAACCGTACGTTAATGCCTGACTCTAGTATTTTCTATGGTTGGATAGTCCATTGCTACTGTAAATACTCTTTAATTTCTCTCTTCTAGGGTTATGATCGCCTGCTAATAACATCTTGGGGCCACGACCCAGGAGTTGTTCCTACTTCAAATGTCCTCACAATGTTGAATGATGCTTTAACACATTCTGCTGTTTTAATTCAGGTGTGGAGTGCTCTGCATAAATCGTGAAAACTTGCATAACTTTTGAGTTAAACTGTTACGTGAAAGAAGAGGTTAACAGTGTAGGAGAGCAGCACTTTTGCCAAGAGCTGAAAAATGTTTAACGTCTGTAGCCAGTGCTGCTGTCATTCACGTGAGGTTTGAGCTAAATACAACAATGCATATGCACTACATATCAATGGCAGGCATGACAGAGTTGGGTTAGCTAAAAGTGAGATTTGGATTTATGATAGTGGAAATGTATCATACTGGAATGACAGTGAAGAGCCCACAAGCTTTTTAGCCAGCTGCTTTATAAGGTAATGAGTATGAGTTGTAGTTCAAAAAGTACACTTTTTTTTATGTTGCTTGATATATAGCTCTTACAGTAAAGTATTAACAAAACATGACCTTTAACACAGTGCAAAAACAGTGAATTTGCCAATCTGGGAGAAGTAAAACAGCTTCTTCTGCAATTTCTTTGGTTCAGCCAACTCAGGATTAATCACTCAAATAAATAGATATTTAGTATTTTAAAAACCCCACAAAATCAGATGTCCACGAAAGCCCAGTTATGACAGCTCTGGCTGCTCAAAAAATTCTGTGCTTAGAAGTGAAAACTGCTTTGCTTCACGAGTGCTCAGCCATTAGAAAATTTGTATATAACACTACCCTAGATCAGGCTGGCCAGAGCCTCATCCAGCCTGACCTTAAACACCTCCAGGGATGTGGCCCCAACCACCTCTGTGGGCAGTGCATTCCAGGCTCACACCATTCTCATGGTGAAGAACTTCCTCCTCACGTACAGTCTGAATCTCTCCACCTCCAGCTTTGCTCCATTCCCCCTAGTCCTGTCACTACCTGAGAGCCTAAAAAGTCCCTCCCCAGCTTTTTTGTAGGCCCCCTTCAGATACTGGAAGGCCACAAGAAGGTTACTTCAGAGCCTCCTCTTCTCCAGACTGAACAGCCTCAACTCTTTCAGTCTGCCCTCATAGGAGAAGTGCTGCAGCCCCCTGATCACCCTCGTGGCCTTTCTCTGGACATGCTCCAGCATGTCCACAGCCCTCTTGTTATAGGTGCTCCAGAACTGGATGCACTACTTCAGGTGGGGTCTCACCAGGGCGGAGTAGAGGGGGAGAATGCTGGCCACAGTTCTCCTGATGCAACCCAGGATCTGCTTGGTCTTCTGGGCTGCAACTGCACACTGCTGGCTCATGTTGAACTTCTCATCCACCAGCACCCCCAAGTCCTTCTCCTCAGGATGCTCTCCATCCAGTCACTGCCCAGCCTGGATTTGTGCTTGGGATTGCCTCGACCCAGATGCAGGACCTTGCATTTGGTCTTGTAGAACCTCCTGAGTTTGGCTTGTGCCCACCTCTCCAGTAACTGGAGAGAAAAATTACTCCTCTTCACTCAAGTTTAACTTTGTTGTGTTTATTTTTATGCATTTTAGGGGGAAGGATGGGACATTTTGTTCGATTACTTATTTCAGTTAAGTAGTTTAATGCATAAGTATCTTGATCTGCTTATTTGTTTGTTCACCTCGACTAGTACTCTGTAAAATGGGAGCATAGGTAGGACTAAGCTAAGATGGTGATATTTGTTTGTTCCTAACTTATTTTCTTGATATTCAGGGACATGGCATGCATGGAATGGGAGAAACAATGCACATACCTTTCCCATTTGATGAAGCCGAGCAGCAAGGAGGTAACTTACTGTCTGTAATCTCTACACGACCATATTGGATTTTCTTGCATCTTACCTTGCACTGAGATTGCAATCATATTTTAAATACCATTTTTCTTGGACTTGTGAATCAAGTTGGACAAGAAAATTGAAAGAACATTTAAATGGCTGACAAGTCTGTTCTGAGTTGTGGAGGTATGATCTTCTCCCTTCCCTGTCCTGACGGGGAAGTGTTTTCTGACTTCAGTTCTGTCTTAACACAGGTGCAAAGTCATAACTTCCACAAAGACCTCTGAATCTTTCTCTGTGCATACTTGCTTGGTGTGTTTAACTGCATAAACCTCGCATATGTTCTTTGCAACATCTCTTAACTGTAAGACAGGCGAGGCAAAAACTGAACAAAGTTATCTTGATTAGTAGCACTAAGAACTATTATTGAGGTGTTTTTTTCCCCAGGAATAGCTTTCCTAGCAGAATCTTCTGCTCCTTCAAAGCCTACCTACCACAGCTGATTTTGAAAGGCAAAAATTAACGTGTTCTGAAATACTCCTTGATGGGCAAGGGACAGGCTTCGAATAGTTGAGGCCACAGCTTTCCTGATGAAGAGCTGTCATAAAAGTACGAATTTTCAGATATGAAGTCTAAAATTACTTAATCTACCACTCAGAAATATCTGGTGCAACTAAAAGTAAAACAGACTTCCTAATCTAATTTCTGCTATGTTCAAAGTGAGTGACTTCTGTGTTTTCTGGGATGTCTGTTTTCTCCTCACTTCATACTGAAAAATCTTGAAGGCCGAATGTCTAAGTTCTAGCATGAACAACTGAATGTTGAAACTCCTTGTTAACCTCTAGTTCTGTATTCTAATTCGTCAACATTTCACATAAGTGGAATATGTTTGTTTTGAAATGGCACTGAAAGAGTTGAACATTTGATTTCTAGCTGAACTTTGCCATCTCTGCTGTTTGTCTGTTTGTATTATTTTTCCTTGACTCTTTTAGTGCATTACAAATTACTAATTAGTGCTTGGTGTGGTAAGTCTGATCACCTACATGTTATCCTAGATCTCTACCAGTGCGTTCATTAAGATGGAACATTGCAAGAGAGAAAAATACGGATAAAAAAAACTTAGTGTGGCCTAGAGAATTAACTATGTGGTTATGGAGGAGTCTTCTAGTAGAGTAAGCTGGAATATGTGTTGTTTTCTCCTAGAGTTCTCCCGTGTGAACATGGGCATTCATACAGCTTTAAAAATACTGAGAAACAAAGTAGACTTGCAACATCTTTGTGGTTATGTCACTATGTTGAATCCTTCAAGTCAACGTGCGAACAGAAAGCTGAGTGACGCTTCTGATGGAAGAGGTTGGTTACCAATAATTGTATTTTTGCTATGTTCCGTTAACTTTACCTACCATCACTTAAGCAAACTGAGCAAAGGGTTGAATTCTTTGATTTAGAACTCCACAGAATGCTGTCCAACGCAGGTAGAAAGCTATTTTGGGTGTAAGTTGTATTGGTAGTAGGCTTACTTCATGATTCTTTGTTAGCAAATACATACTGAAAAATCACTGGACTAGGACAGTCAACAGAAGAAAAAAAATTACTTAAAAATACTGACAGTAAGTTGTGGCACATAAAAATGACACAACATAATCTTTCATGTGTTGAGGATCCTTAAGTGACTTTTCAGTACTAAAATAAGTCAGGCTCTTTGTTTCTCCATATCCTTCCCTCCAGTTTTATAGTTGCGTGGTCAGTGGCAAAGTTTGTCATGTTCATGTATGAATTACTTTACCTTTAGGAGAGGCTGAACTAACTTCAGGATCAGATGTAAATGGGAGCACAGAATCATTTGAGATGGTAATAGAAGAAACCTCAATGGATTCTGCAGTCAAGCAAAGCCTTGAAGGTAAAAGTCCAACAAAGGGCTTGTACTAAACATTTTCATTTCAGTGAGAGATCTCATTTTAAAGTAATGTTGAACATACTGTTGCTTGATAATTGTCTGGCACAATTACACTGCTAATTGTCCTTTCTCCTTAAAATTTACATTTTCTCAGATCTTTGAGAAGTTCAGTGAAGGAACTGTTTTAAAAGCTATGAACAATTGACAGCACAAGAATATTGACCCCTGAATCAGTTGTCTTTTCATTTTAAAAATTCAGTTGTCTCTTGGTTTTCTTTCCGTAGCACCCACAACAGAACTGGACTGGGTTCCCCTGGAATTATGCTTTGGTATTCCACTTTTCAGCTCTGAGTTGAATCAGAAGGTCTGCAGGAAAATTGCCACTCATGGATTGTGTAGAAAAGAAAGGTAAGCTGTAATTCATTGTCTACAAGTTTAACAAGTTGTATGTATTATGTCCAGATCTTCTAAAAAAAAAAAAAAAAATTTACTACTTGATGACTTTTAAGAGTAGAACTGAGCTAAGTTTCATAGAGGACCTAATTCTAGTGAGTAAGGTAGTTGCTTTTTGGCTCAAGGTACCAGCTATAGTCTACAATCTAGTAGTCCTTAGTTGTGGTAAGATTAGGCTGGCTTTATAGTGTCTGCAAGGCAGAAATTAATTTGTCATAGTAAAGTATCTATAAACAGATCAGCAAAAGTAAATTTACATGGCTTCCTACTCATTTCCCCTCCTAGCCTAGCACAGACTTTCTTTTTAACTCTTCTAGAGTGGAAATCTTACTGGTAATGCTGTGCTGTAAAATGCACTTAGCTCTCATGGAAATTTTCTTTACTATTGATATATTACTTGCTAAGTTTAGTCATGGCTTCTGATTGAGCTATCTTCTGCTTTTTACTGTAGCTTTTCTTTGTGAAAAATTACTCTCAAGTGGAATTTTCGGGTTTGTGTCTCTTTTTCGGGTTGTTGTGTGATATTATTTGGTTGGGTGGGTTGGTTTGTTTTTCCTAGGGTGTGGTTGTGGTGACCAAATATAAGGCTTCTTAAAAGACCTGCTTTTTTAACTGTGTCACCAGTGTGCTTCTGAAGTCATATTACCAAACTGTCCTAGATAAGAATGAGACATGAGGAGGTCTAATATGTTATGACGTTATGTAAAGCTGCATTTTTCAATTGCAGCAGTTTCACTGTAGCACAGTGTATTATGGGGGAAGTATCATTTTGGTGACTAGAGTCAAGAGCAGCTGAGTTGAGCACCTCTTCAGTGATTACAAAATGCTATCAAGCTTTCTGTCTGAAAGCTTTTTTCACATTGCCTTAGGTACTACTAGAGTTACTCATGAGCTAGTTACTATGGTGGTTAAAAAATGGTGCACCTTTGACATGGCTTCTTTTCTTTTGTTTCTGACAGCCTTCAAAAACTTTTACATTCCAGCAGAAAGCTGTCTCTTCAGGTCCTTAATTTTGTTCACTCGTTCCAGGTAAGGAGCAATGATCCACATATAAATTATTCTGTAGGGCCATTTGTTTTCACGCTCCTGATTATCATTCTTGGGTTTATGGAAGCACAGATGGTTTATTTGCTTTTTCTTGAAATGGTAAATGTATTAAGCACACTATAAACCTCAGATTTCACTGGTACCAAAAAGCTAGTATATTCCTCTCCCTTTTCTGTCCTCACTTGATGTTTGGCTCTTAACTTCCGTTGCTGCATCTTGTGTGTAATTATTTTTATCTGTGGTACTTGCACTACAACAGTTGTTCTTCACTCCTCCCATTGTAACACAGCCTACTCTGCTGGTTACTTTGTTGCTTCTTAGATACCTTAGAAATTTACTGCAAACCACAGATCTGCTAATCTTTTGAGATTTTATTTGTACCTCAAGTGAACTGTGTTCCCTTAGAGAAAAAATCAAATATGTTAACATGTATTTCATACCAGTTAACTTTTTGCCTTTGTCCTAAGGTCCTCAAGAAGCTGGTACTGAATAAGTATAAATATGTAAAACTGGGAGGATTTTAAGAGCATAGGTAGATGGTAGAGCTCTTGTGTATCAAGGATGTAGGAATTCCAGCTCTGCAGCCTGCTATAATTCTGCATGGAAGTGTTTGCTAGCAAGGCACGTCCTCTTGTAACGTGGACTCTGCTTAGCTGCTTACGTCTTATGATACTTTTCTCTAAATTTCTATCTTTTTAGTAAGGTAAGGATCTTGCAAGTTGCTTAATCAGGTAGTGTTGTGGATGATGAGATTTGTGAAACTGCCTCCTGGTGAGACTTGATGCTTCCAGCAGGTTTGAAGCCTTGAAACCATCTGTCAAACAATCTCAAGTGGCTCCTGTCTAATCTCTTATATGTTATCTTTGAGATAGGCTCTTCTTGATGATGGTTAGAGAGGGAGAAAAACAAATACAAAAGGTGCTGAAGTGGTTTTGTTTTTTGAAGCTGAGAAAAACAAACCTATCAGTGATAAAACTACTCAAAATATGGTCATCAGTGTCTCCAAATATACACATACCTCTTACCAGAGTATGAGAGAAATACCAGTACAATAGCTGTCCTAAAGATTTTTGGTTTTATAGCTGTACATTCATTTTGCTAGGCCTTTCCTTCAGTTTTAAGCCTTGATCTTCCCAGGAGCTTTATTGGGAACCAAATGACGTGTGCACAGATGCAGCCAAGGCAGCTGCATGCTTATTTCGTGTTTCCCCTTTGTGTATTCTGTTTTTGCTTCCATAATTATTTGGTATTTATTGGATTAAAGTATCAGAGACATTAAAGAGTATTTGCAGATTAGACCAACCTGTCATATTTTGCTGGTTAACTCTTCCATTGTTTGGCTTGGGTTTTAAGACGTTAATTTTTTTTTTTCTTCCTTTTGCTTTTAGGAAGGTATGTCAACACTGGATCAGCTCCATGATGCTGGCTCTTCAAGTTCACTTTTGCAGCCTATTTCTGCAGATATGGGTGTTCCACTTCCTGCCAAGAATCTCATGTTCAAAGAAGGTGTATTATCTGAATGGAACGGACGGTCCCCTTCCTCAGTTTATTTCAACCACACCTAAGGAACAAGTCAAATAGGAGTTCCAATGCATTGATCACTAAAATGCCTTTCTTCTATTATGGTTAATTCCTAGTGCCAACCACTAAGAAGTGTACTGCTGATGCAGCATAACCCATATAAAAGTAGTGTTACAAAACATGTTGTGTTGCAGTATTGGGGAAGTGCTTAAACTGTCTAGAACTCGTTACTCATTACTGCATATCTTGCTGCAACAGAGAGAGCTTTTTAGCTGTCAGCACTATTTTTATCTTGAGACAATCTTTCTTTTGTAACTAAACACGCCCTTTCTAGGCTTTCTGATGATTGTTAAATTTCTATGTGTCACCACAAAATTGCAATTGTAGTTTTCTATGTTCGTTACTCAGACATAAATTCTGTTTAGTTTTGTACTGTATTACCGAAAATCTTTCTGTGTAAAGGTGAAAGAGATTTGGCTCTTCCTCTGAAAGCTCAGTGATACCAACTGTTTGGTTTTTTTTTAAATAGCATCATGGTTATATGGGGCATTAAGGATTGGCCAAGTCTGTAGTTCAGCTTAACAGTGGGGCCTTGACAAATCTGTGCAATGGAGTGAGGCTTGATGCTTATGGTTAGTGCAGACTCAAAGGCCTGGTGACAATTTAAGGTCACTTTTGAAGACTAGTGGTGCACTTATATCTCTGGCAGAATTTGATGGAGGTGTGGAGCTATGGAAGGGCTGAAGTGGTTGGCTTTGTTCAAGGGGTTCTTTATAATAATGGGTTCATCTTGCTCTGTGTGAAACCATGAGTGTCTGAGATTTGATCACACTAGGAGTTAGTCCCACATTGCTGTTTGAAGCCTGTGATAGCTGCTGTGGGAAAACTACTAATGTCCTAAGTTGAGCTTGATGCAGATAACTAGATCTATCCTGTTTAATGTTTGAAAGAACAGAGCTCTTGATTTTTCACATGACAGTCATTAGGTAACAGCAGAGGATATGTAGGTAGAGAATCTGTTTTCCTGGAGCCATCAGCTGCTGACTATGACAAACATTAACAGTGAGCTGTTTAATCTAAAATCGTTTTCTGACTCCGTTTGTAGCATGATTCCACTTGGTTTACATTGGCATTAGCAACTTTTTTTGCCAGCTTGAAAGTCTGTCTTGTTCAGTTCTTGACGAAAACAAGAGAGGTGAAATACTAAAGACTTCTATCCCAGCTGTCTAAAATACTCTGCCAACTCTCTACTGGAACTGCCTTGATTTCAATAGTTGTAATTAAAAATGAGTCTCAACCTGTCATTACTAGCCTAAAATGCATAATAGATCAAATAATAGATCAAGAATCTGTTGTTGGCATAGATGATGCTGGACAACAGCAAGGAGAAACATGGCAACATTTGGTTTTGTGTCCTGTTCCATGTGGCTGTGGGGAAAAAAACAAACATGGTGGAAGTTTGAAAAGGAGAAACATGCCATGGTAGTGATAAGATAATGCAGTGGCTTCAGTTAGAACCGTGAAAATTCTATTAATCTATCTTTTTTCCTCTTTCCCCTTTGTTTTATACACATTCCTAAGGGGGTAGTATAGGACTCTAAGAAACTGGAAGTCTCTAGTTTGCTCAGTGCTGCTTTTTTACATCTGTTTTGGTTTTGTTTTGCCAACAGCAGCGGAATTTAGTAATCTCCGTCTATTACAGAGGCTATCTATAGAAAGTTGATCATTTACACTGCAGTGACTGCTGTACTGGCTGTGCATACTTGCCATAGCATTCGTGTTTGTTTTTTCAAACTGCCTTACTTTCCTCAAAAAAAAAAAAAAAAAAAGAGGAAATGGATGTCAGCCTGCTGGAAATGGCAGAGGAAACATTTACTGTGAGAATTGTTATGTGGAGATTAATAGATCAGCAGCATCTAGCACTGTAGAGGAACTAAGCAGTAGGTAATGGCCTACACTTTCAGTACTATAGATGTTACTTCAAGTGCTACAGTGAGCTGTAGTAGATGAGCTAGTTTGGCGTATCGTATCGAATTTTGCCATGCGTTGTCTATACTAGAATGTAAAGTGATGATAGCACAAGTTGTATGCAAGTTTGAAAATGGAAAGTTCTTGTTCTCAGTGCATATTCTTCAGTGTTACTAAGGGAAGGATACCCTTTGTTATTAGGTTGTCTGAAGTTTCTGAATAAAAGTAGCCTGCTCTTCAGAGTTGTTTTAATACCCATAAATCTTACAGTTAATGGTGACAATTCCAGGTACTTTGCATTTTTCTAGAACACAAGCCACTCTAATTTAGGTGCTTCGAGAATAGTTTAGGGGCTTAAACATTCAGGTCTGCATCTCTGAAGTTTACTGAATAGGTTGCAACCAAAGAAGTCCATAAAGTACCTGAAACTTGAGTACAGCTCCAGTGCTTGGGATGGTCCAGAGGCTTTATTCAAAGTATGTGACTTTTATTTTAAATATGGTGTAAAGAAGAAAAAAAAAAAAAAAAAAAAGAAAGATCTGGAAGATCTTCATAACAAAATAATCTATTTTTTATTGTATTGCAAATAAAAACAAATTAAATCAATTTCTATTCTTCAGGTAGTTTTATTGACAGTGGGGAAAATGACATACATCACACATCATAAAGCTGTCTTAACTTTCTGTCTTCAGCAAGATTTTTAACTTGCAGAGGGAGAGGTTGGCTTTATGTTGTTGTACACCCCAAAGAGTATTCAGATGGATATCCCCTGAAGATGTTCAGGAGCCAACTAGAAAATATGTTATGTTTGTTTTCAGGGTTTTTTTGATGATGACTTATTATTTTACAGGGTTTTTTTTTTTCTTCTCCCTCGTTGTTCTCAGATTTTCCTTTGGTTTTTTGTGTTCAGTGTTCCAAATGGTTTGTATTTTGGAGGTTTTAAAGTGCTATCGTAGCTGAATACAGTTGCACTCTTCTGGTGTGACATTGTTAATATTATACATTGAATTGTACAAAGTCTCTGTGTTCAATTTAAATTATTGACACATGTAACAAATGTTTACAACAAATAAACTGGTGTAGGTCAAACCATGTGCAGAATCCTTCACATGCAGTAGTTTTCTTCTTGGGCACAGCACTAAATTGGCACTCTGTTGCTGTAGTGCTCAAGACTACCAGATGTCATCCAACTGTCTTTTGTTTTTTCCCCCAGAAAAACTGCAGAGATGCAGTTTCATTAATGGAAACTCCTGATTTTAGTATGGGCTTTTCTGTGCTTTGTACTTAATCCCCAGGAGAAGGGAAAGAAGGAGAGGATTGTGTAAGCTTTGTCTCTTTCAACTGTGATCTAAACTTGGTAGTGTTTGGTACTGGATGTTTGAAGACACTCCTTCATGAGGTGCATTATCCATTTTCTTCAACTAAGGGTGTTTTGTACTAGGAACTTGGGAGAAATGAGACCAAGATTATTTGTTTCTTTGAAGTAATCCAGACCAAGGATTCATTTTAGCAGTGTAACTGCAGAGTCTGATTACATTACAGAAAAGAAAGAGAGACCTAGATGATGAAAGAAAACTTATCACCACCTTGTTGGGTGTAAATCTTTCTGCATTTCAGCTCAAATATTCCCCCAAAGCATATGAGGAATTTGTTTATTTCTCATGACCAGAAGGCTGGGGCTGGAGCCCAGCGCAGCAGCAAACTGCTGAGGACTGAGACCTTGCAAGAAGAGAGGGTGAATGGGGATGAGGGTGGCCAAACATTATAGAGCAGAGTGCTCCTGCTGAGAACAGTAGCAAGGAGGCATATGGCTATAGAAGCTTTGACATTTTGTATGTGCTTCCAGGTTCTGTCTTACCTGCTGGTGTCCATTATGGGGAAATTTACTGCTTTCCTTGCCCAGCAGCACTGAGTGCCTTCTGTGGCCCCAAGCTCTGGGTGTGTTTTGCTGCTGAGAAATGCAGAACACTGCCTCGGCTGTACTGAGTTTCTCTTTGTGGCTCTGTTATGTAGGTCAATGGGCAAAGGTTATTTTAGCAGTTACTGGGCAGCTAACCTGATTTCCTAACCTCAGAGATGGCTGATTTTTGATAGATTTTTTTTTTTTTTTCTGTCCTATTGTGTCTGGGGAAGGAAATGCTAATGAACTGCTTATGTCCTTTACTTCTAGATGTGATGTGCCTGTAGGAAACATTCCAGATGGAAAAAAAAGCACTGTGGAAAACTGCTAGAGATCTGTTGCAAGGCCTTCATAGGTTGCTTTGCTGTGTCATCTGATTGCCTTTGTGTGGAATGAATTAATGATACTTGAGAACAGTTTCTATTTGTCTTGCATTAACCTATTTGCCATTTTGTTTGTAAGGGATAAGGCTTCAGGATTTTTTAATGACTTTGTATAACTTTGTTTTTCCTGGGCTGTGGTTTTTGCTTGTTTTTCTTCTTTATTTGGGAAAAAAAATCTCATTTTCTGTGATACTTGTTTTCTTCTTGATCTTTTGTTTCCTGCAGGTTTTTATGCTGCAGCCTCAGCTTTTTACCTGCAATCTGGCCTGCACATCCCACTTAATCTCTTATATTTAGCTTGTCATGCATGCATGAAATCTAATCTTGAATCTCTGCTTATGTCTTTTCTGTTACTAATAATGTCCGTGTGCTTTTTCTAAAGCTGAAAGCTTTCTTTTGTTGCAGTTACTGCATAAAATCTGATATGGGGGCAGGGAGGCCTCTTTTTTCTGGTTTCCATCACAGTGCATAGAGCCTCTTACTGTGGCCAGAAGTCTGCCACTTACACCATCTGAAAGGTGGTGTTGCACACATTAACAGTTACAAATACCTGAGTTACCTCAGAAGAAACTTCTGAGTTCAGCCATGGATTCTGATTGAATAATTTGACTTGGAAAAACACTTGGTTTTGTTGTTTCTTCCATCTGTAACAGTGTTTCTACAAAAGCTGCAGGACAGCAGAGTCCTCAGTCCTGGGAAGATTTGGAAACGAAGAATTAAGTCACTTGTAAGGAAGAAAAGTTCCATGTGATGTGAATGCTAAACTTGCAGTGTTTTGTAAGCAATTCTGTGGTGTGTAGAGTCTGTGACACGCAAGATATATATGAACATGAGACCTAGGGACTAGAGTTTTGGTCCGGTGTTGCTGACTGAAAGTAGTTGGTGCAACTGAAGGAAAAAACTGGGAAACAGAAAAAGAAATTAGAAGAAGCTAATGATGAGAAGAAGTAAGGAGTAGTAGTCCAGGAAAAAAATGCTGGGAGATGGAAGTGTCTTACCTGTTATATTGTGGAGCTCACATAGAATAGAGAAATGGAAATTCACCTCTTAATTGCAAGTACTCGGGGTCTGTTTCTACCAACTGAGAAGCAATTCTGTGGTGTGTAGAGTCTGTGAAATACACAGGGTATATATGAGCATGAGACTGAGTGATTGGAGTTTTGGTCCAGTGTTGCTGACTGAAAGTAGTTCTTGCAATTGAAGGAAAAAACTGGGAAACAGAAAAGGAAATTAGAAGAAGTTAAAATGATGAGAAGAGCTAAGGAGTAATAGTCCAGAAAAAAATGCTGGGAGATGGGAGGGAAGTGTTCGTCTGATCTGTTATGCTGTGGGGCTCACATGGAATAGAGAAATGGAAATTCACCTCTAAATTGCAAGTACTCAAGGTCCATTTCTACCAGCTGAGAAGGAAGTTAGACACAGAAGTGAGAGGTGCTGAGGGTGCAAGCAGACTGGGAAGCAGAGAGTAGAAACAGAATTGGAAAGTACCCTTACAGCTTATTTTTTCAAGGTGATTTTCAGAAGGTATCCTGTTACTGTTTTAACTTCTAACAGCAGGTGGCATTAGGGAAAAACAGTGGGTTTAGTTTTGTTGTGGGTTTGGGGTTTTTTTTAATTAAAAACATTATTTAAGTGACTACTCTTTGGTAGACAACACTGCTGAAGTAAGGCAGTTTTATATAATTAACAGTCAGGCTTCAGAAAGCAGACTTCATTAAAATGTTACTTGCAGAGTGTCATACAGCTCTTCATAAAACTATCTAAATAATAGGGCTAAGCCTTTGGCAAATATTGATATGACAAATTACATTTATCAGTTCTAATGAACTTGCTGATTCCATAAGCATTCTCATGTGTGACAACATCTCTTAGGTTAAGCATTAGCTCCAGGTGGCCAAGTTCTGACTTCTGAAGCAAAGCTGAGAAGCTTCTTGAGAAGGATGGGGCACAGGACTTTGTTACTCCTTATGTGCAGCTGGTTCACTTCCATGTTTGTTCACCTGCTGTAAATCCCACGAGGGCAGACCTTATCTTGGCTTTCATGGAGGATTGGAGTCCAGCTCTGGAAAAAAGTGTCTGAACAACCTGTATCTGAAACATCTTAAAATCATAGAATCATAGAATGGTTTAGGTTGGAAGAGACCTCAAAGATCATCCAGTTCCTACCCCACTGTGCCATAGGCAGGGACACCTCCCACAAGAACAGGTTGCTCAAGACCTCATCCAGCCTGGCCTTGAACACGTCAAGGGAGGGAGCAGACACAACCTCCCTGGGCAACCTATTCCAGTGCCTCACCACCCTCACTGTGAAGAACTTCCTCCTAACATCCCATTTAAATTTCCCCTCCACCAATTTGAACCCATTCCCCCTCATCCTGTCATTACAAGACCTTGTCAATAGTCCCTATCCAGCCCTCCTGTAGGCCCCCTTCCGATACTGGAAGGTTGCTATAAGGTCTCCTTGAAGCCTTCTCTTCTCCAGGCTGAAAAGCCCCAACTCTCTCAGCCTGTCCTCATAGCAGAGCTTCTCCAGCCCTCTGATCATCTTTGTGGCCCTCCTCTAGACTCTCTCCAGCAGTTCCATGTCCTTCCTGTGCTGGGGGCTCCAGAACTGCACANACACTGCAGGCTCATGTTGAGCTTCTCATCCACCCAGACCCCCAGGTCCTTTTCCTCAGAGCTGCTCTCCAGCCACTCACCACCCAGCCTGGATTTGTGCTTGGGATTGCAGCGACCCAGGGCAGGACCTTACACTTGGCCCTGTTAAATTTCATGAGGTTAGCCTGGGCCCACCTCTCCAGCCTGTCCAGGTCCCTCTGGATGGATCCCTGCCCTCCAGCAAGTCGACTGTGCCACACAGCTTGGTGTCATCTGCAGACTTGCTGAGAGTACACTCGATTCCTCTGTCCATGTCACTGACAAAGATGTTTAAAAATCCAGAAGAGGATCCAGCAGTGGCCCCTTGCCATCCACCTAAAATCTCAGGAGCATTGGTGCAGCGTGCCTGGCAGCTTGGGAGCTCCCTTCCCACCTGGCCAATGGTCTTTTCTCAAGAAAAATGTGTTTTTAGTCCAGTGCTGTTTAATAACACTGTGGGTTGTGGTTGTTTTTGTTTGTTTGTTTGTTTTTGGGGGGTTTTGTTTGGTTTTGTTTTGGTTTTGGTGGTGGGGGTTTTTTTGAGTGGTTTTTTTTTTGAGGTTTGGGTTTTTTTGTTTGTTTGTTTGTTTTTTTTTTAAGTCAGGATTGGGAGGTTGGAAAAGTAAGTTTGAAACCTTTTCATAGATGAAAAACTGATTTGGAGTCTCTTCTCTCTTGAACCTGGTGCTCTCTGTTGCCTGGCAAGTCTGACATTTGATTCAGCTGAACCTGACTTTTATAGCCTTCCTTGCACTTACCGACCTGCACTGATCCTGGCTCACATTTATCGGTGCTGTCTCGGCATTTCTGATCAGGTGAGCGCTGAAGAGAGCTCTTCTCCTTGGCACTCACTTCCAAGGCAGTCCAAGAAAACACTATTAGCTGAATTCCCATAGGGCATTCTCCAAAGCATTTGTTTCTTTGGCTAACACATCTCATTCTGTTGGCTCATCGTTAGATCGACGTTTCTAGACACCTTCCTAGAGAGCTGAGTTTCACAGAGGTGCGGTCCCCAGGGGGCTGTGTAGATGTCAGTGACAAAGCTGAACCTTTCTCCACATTGATACACATGATATGTCAGAAAGGGGGGGAGAAGGCAATGCTGCATTTTCATCTCTGCTTTTCTTTGTTTAGATGCAACAGAAATTGTTTCTTGTTTCCATCAGCTGGTTTTTAATTCCTGGCCAGTGGTACCACTGTCCTGCTGGTCTGTGAAAGCTGCCTGACAGGGTTGCAGACCGGGGAAGAGCATGCAGAGTTTCTCCGACAGAGAGCAGCCTTGCTTTTCTAAAAGGAGAGACTAATTCGTTGCAGAGAAGTGCTGCTGTGGCTGCTTTTCCTAGGTTAGGACGGAGAGCAGCTACCCAGAAACGTTTTGTTTTGTCAAAACATATTTTCGTTTTCCCCAACGCACCCTCTCCCCTCCTATCCCTGTTCCTGGGTGAATCTCCATCTGGAGGGAGTGGATGAGCTTGTGAAGGTGCAGCTTTCAGTTTAGCTTCTTGCTTTTACTTCCTCTTTGCAAGTGCTTACAGGGCAGAAGTGGCTTCTTGTCATTTGCTAGTGCTATGCCTGCAGCAGTGGCCTCTTGCTGTCCATCTAAAATCTCAGGACCATTGGTGCAGTGTGCCTGGGAGCTCCCTTCCCACCTGGCCAATGGTCTTTTCTCAAGAACAGCACTGTGTGTGCTTGTACACATCCATAGGGCAAAGACCATCACTCCTTTTTTGCCCTGGACCACTAGAGCAGCACAGCCCAAGCAGACATCCCCGAAACCAGCGTTCCATCTCTGTGTCTTTTCCCCTTGGACCATCCCACATCAGCAAAACAAGACTGAGTTCCCTGCTGCTCGCAATGGGAGGAGTGGTGCCTGGCTTGTGGCAAACCCAAGCTGGTGGCATGGCCTGTTAAATTATTTTATGTCCTTGTAGACAGCTGTCTTCTAGGTTATGCATTGATTCTTTTTGTGGGTTAACAGTCAGACAAGCAGCCAGGCAGTGCATTTGGAGAGCAGGGAAGAGGAGAAAGGAAGAAATGATTCTTAGTGTGTGGATCTTATTAGACTTCAAGAAAAACAAAACAAAACAAACAAAAAACCAACAAAAAAACAACTCTTAATAGATCTCCATTTGCTTGAGCAGAGAAGAGCTCATGCGGACTGCTTACAAGATTTAGATGATTGGTTTAATTTGATTAAAAACTATGTGGGGAAAGCTACCAGGATGGAAGAAAAATTCCTCTTCTCAGACCAGCTGGTGCTGTTGAGATGAATCAACATAAGGAGTTTTACCCTGGGGTATCTCTGGGATCTTAGCAGGACTGTGGGAAAAGAAGAATAGGAATATCATAGAATCATAGAATGGTTTAGGTTGGAAGAGGCCTTAAAGATGATCCAATTCCACACCCTGCCATAGGCAGGGACACCTCCCACTAGATCAGGTTGCTCAAGACCTCATCCAACCTGGCCTTGAACACATCCAGGGAGGGAGCAGCCACAACCTACCTGGGCAACCTGTTCCAGTGTCTCGCCACCCTCACTGTGAAGAATTTCTTCCTAACATCCCATTTAAATCTCCCCTCTGCCAATTTGAACCCATTCCCCCTCATCCTGTCATAACACGACCTTGTGAACAGTCCCTCCCCAGCCTTCTTGTAGGCCCCCTTCAGATACTGGAATATATATATATATATATATA
>VWZI01020298.1:151896-163380 GCA_013396835.1 Psilopogon haemacephalus | reverse complement strand
GCCCAAACCTTTCCATTTTTCCTGAATTACAAGAAAAGGCATCCTCGTGAAGACTTTTCCCAACCGAATTAGAACCCAAACTTAAACTAATTTACACACAGATTGTGGGTAGGGCTTTTGGAAATTATAAAAGCTACATAACTTATCATTTCAGCCTCTTCAATCGCCCCAAATCAATACAGAAAGACGTGCATGAATCTGCGTAATGTGCATGTACAGTGCCTCAAGTGTTCCTTTCTTCTATACCTTGTTCCCTGCTCAGAAATATGTCCCCTGTCATGCCTCTGCAGGAAATGCTCTCAGACTGGTGAATGTCGATGTGTGAAATGCAGAAAAGCCTCTGATGTTATCACCCTGTCAGAAACACTCCTGGGGAGATCCACATCATCTCTTTCTGTAAGATACTTCTAAGACACAGCTCTTAAATACATACAGTCATAGGAAAGATTAATCTTTCTCCCCACTGGTAAATTGATTAAAATTCCTATACTGAAATACCAAATAGCAAAAAAACACAGAAACCAGAGGTATTAATGAATACCTCAGAGCTAATTGGAATATAAATCTGGAAATCCCTGAAAAGAACTTAACTTTCTTTGTGCTAGGTGCTGCCTTATTTCAAGGCAGATGACACCAATTTCTCATGAAGTGACTAAGATTGGCCAAAGTACTGATTATTGTTACCCATGCTGTTGGACATGCAGCATTCAGCTCTTTCCCATAGTCTCTACAGACTCCAGCTGTGCTTCATGGCATTTTGCTGTCATTTTTAATATTTGCCTTTTTCACTATAAATATTTAACTTCCCGGTGTTATTTTTGTGAGATGGCTGCTCTGGATCCAAGTGGACCCTTCAGAGTACTCTGGTGGTAAACTAGGGGGAATTAAAACCCCAAAATGAATATGTGATGCATGCTGTATTTGTACCACGTTGTGGTTTAACCCTAGGCAGCAGCTGAGCACCACACAGCTGCTCACTAATCCCCCCTTAGTGAGATGTGAGAGAGAATCAGGAGGGTAAAAGTGAGAAAACTCATGGGTTGAGATAGAGAGTTTAATACTGGGAGAAAAAATAGCAACAAAAATTGTAATGGAAAGGGTTTGTTTTTTTTTAAGGGAGAGAGAAATAAATAGCAAGACCAACATGTGATGAAAATGAAAAACAGTTGCTCACCTCCAACTCTCCAATGTCCAGCATCTTCCTGAACATCTTTTCCCCTATATGCTGAGTGTGATATCGTATAGTATAGTGTGCTGGTTTGAACTAATTGGAGGATTTTAATGAGAGATTAGGTTATAGGCTGAGAAAGGAAAACATTGATGCTATTTCACTCATAGGTTACTGAAAAATGTATAAAAGTTAGAACCAAAACATAGATAAGAGAGAGCTGTCTGAGCAATGCTCGCTGTTAAATTTCTCTCTCCCTGCCTTTCTTAGCTGGAGCTGTGTAACTTCACTAACTACTTTCCTGCTGCTACCCGCCTCTGGCTGATATACCTTTGCTTACCTGGCATGTAAGACAGATACTGGGGTAAGATTGGGTAGTGGGGGGAAGGTGGCAGAGTGGTTGGAAACCCCTCTTAGGGACTCTGATCTCTGGGAGGGCTGTGGTGTTTCTGTATTACCTTTTCACTGTATATATCTGTAAATATCTGTTATATATTGTAAATACCTGCTTGTATATTGTGCTAAGCTATAAATGTAAAACTTCATTCCTTAACGTTCAGTTGGCTGAGTCTAGCCTGGGCAATTTCACAGTGTGTGGGGGGGTGGGGTGCTGCCAAACTACCACATATGGAATGTCCCTTTGGCCAGTTTGATTCAATTGTCCTGACTGTATTCTCTCACAACTTCTTGTGCACCCCCAGCCTTCTCTCTGACAGAGTTGTATAAGCTGAAAAAGTCATTGCCTTAGTGTAAAAACTGCACAGCAACAACAAAAGCATCAATGTGCTCTCAACATCATTCTCGGAGGATCACAGGATATCAGGGGTTGATCATCAAATCCAACCCCCTGCAGGATCATAACACAGCTCAGGTCACAGAGGAATGCACCCTCAACAAGATCCAGGTAATAACTTTCACAAATCTGTTGTGCAGTCTTGCCAATGTTTTGTAAAAATCTGTAGATGTTACTGTCTTGCTGTTAATTTACTATGAATGGTAAAAAGGGACACCAGCTTTAGGCTCTATAAATCACAGGATGTCAGGGGATGGAAGGGACCCAAAGAAATCATCAAGTTCAACCCCCCTCTGCCAGAGCAGGACCTTCCAATCTAGCTCAGGTCACACAGGAACAAATCCAGACAGGCCCTGAAAGTCTCAAGAGAAGGAGACTCTACAGTCTCCCTGGGCAACCTGTTCCAGTTCTCTGGGACCCTTACAGTAAAGAAGTTCTCCCTTGTGTTGAGGTAGAACCTCCTGTGCTGCAGCTTATATCCATCGCTCCTTGTCCTATCCCAAGGAGCAAGTAAGCAGAGCCTGTCCCCTCCCTCCTGACCCCCATCCCTCAGATATTTATAAACATTGATTAAATCCCCTCTCAGTTGTCTCCAAACTAAAAAGCCCCAGGTTCCTCAGCCTCTCCTCATCAGGCAGGTCTCCACTACTCTAGTCATCTTTATAGTCCTCTGCTGGACTCTTTCCAGCAGATCCCCCTCCCTCTTAAACTGGGGAGCCCAAAACCGAATGCAGTATTCTCATCCTGAACCCAAAACATAGCCCTGTACCATCTACTAGGAAGAAAAATAATTCTGAGCCAAATCAGAACAGTATTTTTACAATCTATTGAACTCTTGTAGACAGAGGCATTTAGTGTTGTTCATCTCTTGATTTTATGCACAAGACCATTAACTGGTGTTATCTGTGTTTCAGCTTCTGGATGGAGCTGCAATTCTGAGAATGGGAACAGTGAAGCAGAAAGGATTGGAGGGGTTAGTGTTTGCCTGCAAAAAGAGTGATATTGAAGTGACTAAAGCTGTGACTCTCGTGCTGGTGCCATAGTTCTCTCCAAAGGATTCAAGAGCTGCACAGGATGCTGCTGTTCTGTAAATAGATTTTAGTTGTCAGAAGAGGCTGGGAGAGTTGGGGCTGTTTAGTCTTGAGAAGAGAAGACTGAGAGGGGATCTGATCCATGTCTACAAATACCCAAGTGGAGGGTGTCAAGTGGATGGAGCCAATCTCCTTTTGGTGGTGCACAGTAGTAAGATAAGGAACAACAGATGCAAACTTGAACTTAGAAGGTTTCACCTCAGCGTGAGAAGAGGCTTCTTTGGTGTGAGGGTGCTGAAGCTCTGGAGCAAGCTGCCAAGATTGGTTGTGGAGTCTCCTCTGGAGATTCTCAAAACTCACCTAGATGCATTCCTGTGCAGACTGCCCTGGATCATCCTGCTTTCAGCAGGGGGTTTGGACTTAATGAGTTTAAACTGAAAGAGAGGAGACTTAAACTAGATGTTAGGAGGAAGTCCTTTTCAATGAGGATGGTGAAACACTGTAACGGGTTGCCCAGGGAGATTGTGGATCCTTCCTCTGTGGAGGTGTTCATGGCCAGGTTAGATGAGGCCTTGAGCAACTTGTTCTAGTGGGAGATGTCCCTGCCTTTGGTGGGCGGTTGAAACTGGATGATCTGTGAGGTCTCTTCCAACCTAAACCATTGTATTCTATGATCTCTGGAGCTCCCTTCCAACCTCTAGCATTCTGTGATTCTGTGCAAAGTCATTGAGTTAAACTCAGGAGGAACTGTTTACAGATCACCTGAGGGTAACACTTGCTTCTTCCAAAAAGACAACTAGTGAAGATGAAAATGTTAAGAATAATGCAGCTTTTGTGTTTTGAATAGAGCAAACAAATTAGTACTTAATTAAATATCCAAGTAATGTTTTGAAGTTAGACACAACACTTTTCAACTTCTAGAAACATCTTGAGTTGCAACTGCAAAATTGTGCCAGCAGCTTCCTTATGCAGTTGTAGTAGATAATCAGTGCCAAAAATGTTTGGTATTTGGTACCCCAAGTTACAGCTGAAGGTCTGTTGACAATAGTGATGCTATTGTATTTGCTCCGACTGAATGCTGAGGTGAGAGGCTGTTTTCAGCACTCAGGTCTCCTGAAGTATGTTGTCTTACCCAGATGTCACATCTCAAGTGAGGACGTAGGAAAGAAGAGCTGGTGTGAGAGTTCTGTTAAGCCCTGTGCACTGCATGGGCTGAGCTGTGGTAGTGTCAGGCTCTTGCCCACAGGCAAGAAGTAATTCAAACGTCCCCAGGCAGGGCTGTCTGGCAGAGGGTAGCTCAAGTACAAGACTGTTGTGGGTGGAGGGAAGAGCACACAGCCATGTTCCTCCCTCCCTGGAGGTGTTCAAGGCCAGGCTGGATGAGGTTTTGAGCATCCTGATCTAGTGGGAGGTGTCCCTGCCTATGGCAGGGGGTAGGAACTGGATGATCTTTGAGGTCTCTTCCAACCTAAACCATTCTGTGATTCTATGTTTGCATCCAGAATGTCATGTGCAGTCAGAGATGAGGTGTAGAGACAAAGAGGTGTCTGGCAGGGTTTCCAGTGGGTGTGAGGCTATTCACTTACTTACCCAGTACAGGCAGGGGCTGAGTCTGTAAGAAATTATGTTTTTGTTGGTGTTCTTGCTCTGGGGATGCTGTGTGCTATTCCACATCTTTGAGCTTCTTTCCAGCCTGCAAACTGCAGGATATTGTGAAGTGAGGGTAGGCTGCTGCCTGCTTTGGGCAGAGCTGGGGAGACACTAACTTCTCTGATGGGTTTTGGAGCAAGCATACAAATGTTTTATCTATCAAGACATACATGATCTCTTGCTGGTGTTATGTTTTAGATACCCTTTGGATATCAAAGAAACTGTAGATGAGACAGCATCATGTAGGTGTGTTCTCTTCATAAATCCTTGCTATGAGAATTATAGATGAAAATCTTTTGTAAGAGAAATAGAGTCAAGACAGTTTATGCCTAGGAATATCAGATGTTTTATATCATAGAGTCATCAAGGTTGGAAAAGACCTTTAAGCTCATCAAGTCCAACTGTAACCTGGCTGCCATGACCACTAAACTATGTCTTGAAACAAACACCACATCTATACGCTTCTTGAACACCTCCAGGGATGGCAACTCCACCACCTCCCTGGGCAGCCTGTTCCAATGCCTCACCGCTTTCAGTAAACATTTTTTTTGTAATATTCAATTTAAACTTAAATCCATTTTCTCTCATCTTATCACTAGTTACTTGGGAGAAGAGGCCAACACCAGTTTTACTACAACCTCCTTTCAGATACTTGTAGAGAGAAATAAGATCTCCCCTTAGCCTCCTCTTCTCCAGACACAACAACTTCAGCTCCCCCATCTGCACACCTTATGACTAGCCCCTCACCAGCCTTGCTGCTCTTCCCTGGACACACTGCAGGACCTCAATGTCTTTCTTATACTATGGCACCCAGAACTGAATACGGAACTCAAGCTGTGGCCTCACCAGGACTGAGTAGACTGTCACAATTGCTTCCCTATTCCTGCTGGACACTCTGTTGCCAATACAGGCCAGGATGCCATTGGGATTTTTGGTCACCTGGGCACGCTGCTGGCTCATGTTCATCTGGCCATCCACTAGCACCTGCAGACCTTTATCCACTGGGCAGCTTTCCAGCCATTCTTCCCCAAGCCTGTCCTGTTCCTTGGGATTGTTGTGTCTAAAGTGCAGAACTTGGCACTTAGTCTTGTTAAATCTCATCTCATTGGCCTCAGCCCATCAATCTGCAGTGAGGCCTTCTTCAGAAACAAAAATCACTTGAAGATCTTCCTTTGATCATATTTTGAAATAGGTAGAATTTAACTTCCACAGCCTGTAATCACATACTCTGAAAATGAGAGTAATCTTTACATCTGCATCACCGGCTCTGAGGAGCAGCTGAGGGAGCTGAGGTTGTTTAGCCTGAAGAGGAGGAGGCTCAGGGTGGTCCTTATTGCTGTCTACAACTACCTGCAGGGAGATTGTGACCAGGTAGATGTTGGTCTCTTCTCTCAGGGAGCCAATGTCAGAATGAGGGGACACAGTCTCAAGTTGTAACAGGGGAGGTTTAGGCTCCTCTAGAAGAGTGATTGGTGTTGGAATGGGCTGCCCAGGGAGGTGATGGAGTCACTGTCCCTGGAGGTGTTTAAAAAGAGGCTGGATGTGGCTCTTGGTGCCGTGGTTTAGTTGATTAGATAATGTTGGGCAATAGGTTGGACTTGATGATCTTGAAGGTCTTTTCCAACCTGATTGATTCTGTGGAGATTCAGAGTCCATGCCAGGTTCATCCTCTGCTGTGCTGTGTGCCTTTCTCAGGTATGCTCCAAGGGCTTTGCTTTTGTCAGCTCTTCCCTGGGATGAACACAGAGAGCAGGAAAGAAAATTAATTATCTATGTTCTGCTGTTCAAATTAGTCTAGAGATTTCTCCCTCACTGGCTTACAAAATTTGCAAACCATTCTGCAGTCCTGCACAAGGAGTAGGATGGCAAAAAGATTTGTGCCTGCGCAAAGCTCTGATTTCTTTTTATCGCTCACTTCAAAGAATGCAGATAAGTGCCTCTTTCTAGAGGAGTAGAATTAATCTTTTTCAACACAAGGCATAAAAGAAAATTAAACAGAAAATTGTCAGGGCTATTTTACCTTAGTAATGAAAAAAAAAATATGCTCACACTATTAACAAATTACTTGTTTACAGAGGTATGTTGTGGTTCGTGATCAACCCTGAAAAGAATCATCACAGTATTTTCTAAAAGCTCAGGCAGAAGCATCACCCCATTTCCTTCCTGATGCAAACTAGACTGTTAAAAGCTGAAGACCAGAGCTGAGACACCCTGTTTGAACAATGTATTTTTGGCAAATAGTTTACTTGCTGAAAAATGCAAATGAAACAGGCTTAAAAGAAAAGAAAAGAATTATGGGCTGAACTGTTCATCAGTTTAATCTAAATGCATTCCAGTGTGAGATATTTTGTCTATGTTTACATTTGAAAAGTAAGCAAAACAATCATGATGAAACAGGCTTTTTTGTTCAGTCCCAAACTATCAAAGCTATATACTTCACCAGTAGCAGAGCAGAACTGGTCCTCTCCTCTCACATGAGGCAGCAGTGCCCACTGTGTGTTCACCAGCCTCTGAAGATCAGTGCACAGGGGGAGATGATCTAGAGCTGCAAACGCATGTTCCTGCACGGATCTGTAGAAGCTGCTGCATTTTAAGGGAAGACAAAATGCAATTTACAGGGCAAATTTCCTATTTTCTAAACCCTGTTGGTTCAAATCCCACCATAGGAGAAGCATCCTTGCCTTATCTCATACTCTTATCCCCCTTGCCACTCCTGTGGTGCCTGCATCTGAGAGAGAAGCAGCCACAGACACTGGTTAGTCAGTGGGAGCTGGCCAGACAGGCAAAGTGCTAGCATGAGCCTGTAATCATCTATGTCAATAGTTTTTTCTGATTAGAGATATAACAGGCAAAAATGTTTTTACTCTAATTATTTCCTCAGCCTTCTTGCCTTGCTGAGCCACAGTGCTGTATTTGTATCATCTGGCCGATACCTGGGACAGTGATAATTTGAAATAAGAAGCAAAAACCTGAATGCAAAGTGCAGAACAGAAGAGAAGGGATGTCCTAACTGCAGTGTTGCTGTTGCAACTACTGTTGTTGAAGGCTAATAGGCCTATTAGATGTCCTAGCTTGCCCCACCCTTTTGCTGATGGGGGAAGAAAGGGCAGGAGGAAAACAAAGGCTTGGGCCATTATGTCCCCTCCCAAAGTGATAAACACATACTCACAGCTGTTTAGGCACTTGTGAGTGTCTTGCCCAAATAAAGGTAAGCAAGCCCTGGGTTCATCTAATATGGTCAGTTTTGCAAATACCAATTTGGTGAATCTCTGTGGCCAAAGGAGTCATTACACTCGGGCAAATAATATAAACCAAGCTAAGTTGCAAGCAGTTGTGCTGCTCTGTGCTGCCTCTACCTCAGTGTGTGCTGTTCTGCTCAGAAAACATGATTCTGCCTCACTGCTCTTGGCTTGGACAACATGTTCTGCTCTGCCCCGTGCTTCAGACCAGCTTAGCCCTGATGTTTTGGGCTTGAACTACCTGGAAACTTAAGTGCCTCAAGTTTACCAGCAGAAGGCATTAAGTGCTTCACAATATGGTGAGAAGTGCCACCAACATTGTGCTCTCTGCACATCTGCCTGCGCCTCTGCAAACCTTCGTGCCAATAGGAACCAGGATCAGGTCAGAGATCATCTGCCTCTTTCCCAGCACCCTGATAGAGTCAGGGAAATCCTGGAAGCCTCTCAATGACTATCAAGATGCTGAGGAGTTCCAACACTGCCACAAAGGAGCCAGGGACTATCTCTGAATTTTACTCCACTACTGAGAGACTTTCCCTGGGGTTCCAGGCTGCCTGTTTGTAAGTGGGGCAAAGCCATTTTGTGGCTAAACTTTTCCAATATTCTGATTCTCCTAAACTAATGAATTGTCTATAAACATCCTTGTGAAGATTTTCCTGACCAAATTAGAACCGAAATTTAACTGGTTTTTACAGAGTTTGTGGGTGAGGCTTTTTGGAAATCAAGTAACTGCATATTTCATAATTTCTGCCTTGTTAATTGCCCACAGTCAAACCACCTACCAGTCTCTTAGGACCGACACATTAATCAGCTTCACCTTCTCATCAGCTTTATATATCAAATCGTGGTAGTCAGATAACTCCTTTAATTTTTTAGAGAAGAAGAGCAGGGATCTGGATTATCGCACTGAAGAAGTGTGTGTTCCTGAGCAAGAAACACTCCAAAGCCTGTATGGGGACCACAATAACAAACACACGAGGAGAAACAGTGTGATCTGTAGCAACAGAAGCAGCTAAATGCCTTGCCTTTCAATGCATCAGATTAGTTTCAAAGTAGCTTGCAAATTCCTGTGTCCAGGTAGTTTCAAACACAGCTGTTTGTGTGGCATAACTGGAAATAGCTCTTGGGCAGAGTATTTCTAAACATACAGACAAAATATGCACTGTGATCTGTCTTTCTGGTAAATATTTGGTCAAATGCACGTTCTTGTGAATGTGCCCTGCTCTTGTTAGCACTAGGGATTTGTCATTGCAGATTACAGGATAAAATGGTTTGATGTTTCCAAAGATGGGGGGGAGGAAATCCACCAGCTCGTTCCTAAATGCTGGTTGCAGAAGAGTTCTGACAGCTGAAATGGGGGCTTTATTCCTGATGTGTACTTGAGTCACAGTAAAAAACCACAACTGATATATAACTTAATGCTGCAGTCATTGCTGTAAGGGACAGAACCATATACACAAGGGCTAGCTGCAGTGGTGCTGACCTGTATCTAGAACGAGCCTTGCATGCCTGAGTGATTCAGGCAATTGGCTGGCAAGATTCAACACTGAAATTATTTGAGTCTCATAAATCTACTGAAGCTTTTAGAAGTACAAAAGAATAAATAAAATGGTCTTCAGCCAGATATGTCATATCTGCTCTGCCAAGAGGATTGATAACTCTTTTTTGCTGGTTTAGGAGGCAAAGAGGCTGCAATCACTCTAGAAAGACAGACCTGGCCTGGCAATGGTTCAAGGTGTCCCCAGGTCATTCATTTGCTTTATTGAAATGGCCTGCAGTTAAATGTGGAGAATTTTGCTGGTGAGGATGCTCTTTAGAACCAGCACAACAGAGAATAAAGTTTGATGGGGACACTCCAGCAACTTGGAAACTGCCATTGTAAAAAGTAAATACGACTGCAACTTTCTAGCAGGCAAATGGGGTTTGGAAGTAGCTGACCTGAATATAAAATAGAAAACATTAGAAAAATGCTGACATGAGCCCTCAAAGTCTTCCAGAGTGCATTTGCTGTGTATTCAGCACCTGCCTGTGTGTTCATGTGCTGTGCAGTAGTGCTTCCTTTCTGGGCTGCACCACCACCAGGTGCTATTTTGCTGTGGCAGAGAGACAGGGCTGGCAGAGATTTAAAATCTTTTTATTTTCTGTTTTGCTCTATTTAGAGAACATATTGTCAGCTCTCACAGTCAGCCTAGACTCAGCCCAGCCGAGGGCAGTGAGCCTCCTGCTGCTGCTGCAGGCTGTGGTGCATGTCCTGGTTCAGGAACTCCCTGCCTGCCTCTTCTATTAATATGCTATCATTTATATAAAAAGACAAAATCAGAGAACACTAAACAATAGAAAAGAGACTAATCTTTCCTTTCTCTTTTCATTTCCACCTCTACATTCATAGTGTCACATTTAGTTTATCCAGGCAGGATGCAGAAGGCTATCCTGGTAGCGTTTCTGTTGGACAACAGCATGGACTGGCATTTCCCACATTTTTAACAGATTGCCCAGGGAGATTGTGGCTGCTCCCTCCCTGAAAGTGTTCCAGGCCTGGTTGGATGAGGCTGTGAGCGACCTGTTCTAGTGGGAGGTGTCCCTGCCTATGGCAGGGGGCTGGAACTGGATGATCTTTGAGGTCGCTTCCAACCTTAACCATTCTGTGATTCTACATTTTTAGAGCAGCTGTTGGGTGTTAAGGCTTTTTCATGGAAAGCTTCAATTGCTGCACAGGAACTTTAGGAGGAATGCCTAGAGTTTTAGGAAAATTGTTGTTATTTCAGATTAGTAGCTGGTTTTATCCATCCTCTGACAAGTGGATGTTTGGTTCCTCAGTATATGTATTATACTCCAAGATATGGCATTATATGCAGTGTGCAGCCACAGCTTTGCCTGTGTTTCTGATGCTGCAGCAGAGTTTCTGTATGTGGTGGTTTGGCAGTTCCCCACTGCCCCCCCCCATGCTTTGAAATAACACAGGCTAGGGCTCAGTTGGCTGGAAGTTGATAAATAAAGCTTTGTATTTACAGCTTTGCACAATATACAAGCAGATATTTACAATATATAACATATATGTATAGATATATACAGTAAAAAGGTAATACAGAAACACCACATCTCTCCCAGAGATAAAAAAATCCCTAAGAGAGCTTTCTAACCACCCTACCACCTTCTCCCCTTCCCAGTCTTATCTCACCATATGTCTTATGCAGCAGATAAGTGAAGGTAGATTGGCCAGGGGGATTAGCAGCAGGAAAGAAGTCAGGGAAATTATTCAAATCCAGGTAGGGAGAGCCAAGGAGCAGCCAGAGTAGCTCAAGCAACTCTGTCTTATCTGTGTTTGGGTTACAACTCTTAAACCATTTTTTTTTTTCTTTCTCAGTAAACCTATGAGTGAAGTAGCATCATCAGTGTTTTCCTTTCTCAGCCTATAGTCTAATTTCTTACTCAAATCCTCCCACTAGTTCAAACCAGCACACTGTAGCTATGGTGAAAACAGGTTCTTAATAAATAGGACAGGACCCTCTGCTGCTATGGCATTTTTTTGTGGGGGGGGAGTGGGATGGAGAAAGCAGGCAAGCTTCAGGCTCTGTTTCCAAATAGTTCTTTACTTAAAAAAAA